>BCLK01000181.1:0-80204 GCA_001748405.1 Paraphoma sp. B47-9
ACCTCTACGTCACTCTCCTAACCATACTCTACCCTTCCGGCTTTCTCCGACCCTTCATCGTTAAAATCCCCTTATCATGCTCCTCCTTTCCCCATAACCCTCTCTCATGCCGGTCATACCTCCGTACCTCCACGTTCTCCCTCGCATTATGGTTCTTTGACATCGATGGCGTAGGGTGAATTTGGCGATTCTTTTCTCGCTTGAACCAACTGAACGCTTTTTGTTCGAGTTGGACTTGTTTCTCCATGATATCTTTGGTCTGCCCAGGTGGAGTGTGTATTTTGTGTGGCGAGGTTGCGGCTGGTGTTGAGGAGTTGGTGCGGCGCAACATCGATTCCTCCGCGTGATGCAATGCTCGACTGTCTTGGTGGGCTGGTCGTGCGGCAAGTTGTCTCTCAGCTTCCATAAACAATTGGTGTGCCGCCGAAGGATGCATGTTCGATGGATGTGCACTAGCTTTCGCTGTATTTCTATCTGCGAGTCTTCTCACTGCCAAGATGCTTTGAGCTCTAAGTGCGTTCGCTTCTACTAATGGTTCTTTGTTTCTTCTTCTCGCCAGCTTTGTGGCTCGTCTATGAGAAGCAATCTCGTACTGAGCATCCTTGTGCGCCGATGCGTTGGCAGTTTGCGCTACTGTGGTGGGTTGGGTGTGAGAGTGCGGCATGGTGGGATACGCTGGGATATGGGATGGAAAATCTTTAGTGCATACAGAAATCGGTAGTCAAGAAGTGAAAGAATGAGGCCAGCCTCAAGTAGATGATACAAGAATGGAGCCTATCAGTAGTCAAGAGAAGGGTATAGAGGTGGTTTTGAGGCAACGTCCGCCGCTAAAAGCACTGTAGCGGTGACGATGATACTGTGACTCTTATTACTGGTGACTTTCGGAACATTGTATCGCACATGAATAACTGTGTCACACCCACATAACTCATGCAACAGATCATATATCACGAGCGGGAGTCAGCATCTTCAATGTTGTACCTCAGTAATTGAATGGGTTCGATTCAGGGTATCGGGTGTCCTATTCGACTTCATGGCGGAGCGAAGTGAAAGCCTGATATTGTGGACGAGGTTCTCTCCTACGTAATGCCTGTGTCGATGAAGGTGAATGGCAAATGATGCATGGGCTGTGCTTTATTCTTTGGCAGAGGTCAAATTATTAGCATTCAGTGAAGTAGACCTCGGGTACAAAGGCGTTTGAATGTTGAGAGTAGTATTGAGGATGCAAAAAAGAGAATGTTGCATAGGCTAAAAAAGCATTGCCACTTTCCATGACTCGATCAAGGTGTCCCACTATTCGCACCTGCCTTCCGTAGCTGTATTTCATCCGCAATTGCCACCATAATATACAACACAGGAAAACTTGATAGCACGCCAATGTTACCTACAGTGGAAGAAGAAAGGTAGTAAAAACCTGTGAGAATGCAGCCAACAGCCAAAAAAATGACGTAGAAATAGAGCGCTACAAACTGCCACGCTGTCTCATAGCGGATGTTGAATTTGTTCGCTAGTAATCCCAGTAATCGCCACTTTTGGGCACGAACGGAGTCTTCAGTGCTCACGAGAATGGCTGTAAGCACAAGGAAATACATATAAACAATCAGCAACAATGGCGAGGTGGCGCTAGTCAGGGCTGAGATGTATGAAAGGGGAGGTTCCGGAAGAACAGTGACGATGACGAGGACGGACATGATGACGGCAAAGAAGGAGTAAATGAGAGGTGGAAATGCCCAACATTCATTGTAAAAGTCGTAGTTGGGGCCTTTGCGGCTTATCCGGACTGTTGAAGTGGTGTTTGTTGGTGATGATCCATTCTGCTGCAATGCTGCTAGAGCGACTGTGGTAACTGGGCTGCTAGTAGGTGTCTGAGCTAGTGATGCTAAAAGGTTCTCTGCGACGATCATATCGTCAAAAAGGATTCTTTGGATGCTCGAAAAAATCTGGCATAATGGTGAAACTCACTGTTCTTCCAGCCTTCGACCAAAGAAAGGACAGGCGACACTAGAAGTACGACTGCTAGTATCTGTCCGAAACTCCACTGCTTGCTTTCGGGCTCAGGCACAGTTGCCCGCCACCAAAGCTTCAAAGTCCCTAGCAAGAATGCTAGTAGCAGCCACCAGGCCTTAGCTATACATGAGAAGCTGTAGTGATTCGTAATCTGTAAGCACTCACCTCAAAAGCCTTTGACGTGAAGATATCAAGCAGAAGGCGTGCCAAGAGAAAAAGTCCGAGCAATGGACGATACATAAATACGGCTCTGGCGCTGGAATAGACCGATGTTGAAGAGCACTTGTTGTAGTTATCTTCCAAGATCTTTCTGGCTAGCTGGCTGAGCTTTGCCCTTCCATTGACGATGAAGTTGTAAGGCGTTTCATAGAGACGAGCGATGCGGTTAACCATGCCAAAGGATACCATAATCAACGATATCACAGTGCGTTGGAATGCATCGCCTCCAGAGCCACCATCGACCTTGGAGGTAGGTCGTAGAAAGCAAACAGCCTGATCGTATGGGGTGACTTCGCCGTCTGTCCAGCTGAAGCGCCATTCGTAGGACAATGTTGTGACGAGCGCGACCATGAGCATAATTGTCAACGCAATCATGCCTGGTATTCTCCATATTTGCAGGACCATGTTGCGGCGAAGGTGTTCGCGCAGAAATGTCAAGCAGCACAAATGTGTGACGCTAGAGAACCAAGCAAGGTTCACGATTCTTTGCCAGTGATAAGTTGACATTCCACATCGCAATCGTGCAAAGCCACTTGTCAAAATGCCGAGACCTGTTAGTAGCTGAAGATCGCTCATCATGAGCATGCTCTGTAACGCTTAGCGGGGCCCTTTAAAGGGGAGCGTCGTTGAGTACACTGACCGCCGTGAGAGCACTAGCCACTCGTCTAGTCCTTGCTGCTAGTTTGGAATTCGCTTGCGAATTTGTACGGGCCCATTTCGCCCTCCAGCGGAGTAGTCGCATGTCAACAGGATTCGGCTGATACACATGGGTGTTCTGAGCGTTTCCAGATCCAGTGGCGCGATGGAATGGGTCAACCTCTGGACGATATGCGATGACATAGTAAGAGAGAACGACACATAAAGCGAGAAAGGCAGTGATGTTGTATGCGAGGCTGATCTTCATCGAGTCAGCTCTCTGTGCTGATGAAGAACAACGCGAAGGAGCTTCAACTTACGCCAATTCCTGAGATATCGGGATCAGATTCTAACTGGTCTGGTCTTTGCGAGCAGTCATGAGTACAGTTGCCCGAGTCCATAATGGAGGAGCGGATGATCGTGAAGAGTTTGTGGTCAGGAAGGCCACAAGGCTGAGCTTTTCAGTTGTGTGATTCAGCCGTACATGTGGCTGCAGTCTTGGCGACGCATTCTGCACATTCGGTAAGGATGTTCGGCCAAAAGCAAAAAGGAAAGGTCGGCTACGAATAAGTCGCGAGCGAAAGTTTTGTGACGATTCGACGTTCATTAATTACTGAAAATTGAAGAACGGATGTCGCCCATGTCGGTGGCGATGGTGATTCAACCGGCGCATGCATCGAAGATCGCGAACATGCCTGATGCACCTCGTCCGCCTTCCTGCTGTTCACTGGGTACTTTTCCTTTCAACCACATGCGATGGTAGCTAAGACCCGCATAATTCCAGCCCAGCTCCTCAAACGCCTTCCTACCGTTTGGATTTGTGCCGAACACCTCTGCGATGAATGTATCCTGAGGCTTAGCGAAATCGACCATCACTCTGTGTAGAAGTTGCCGAGCTTGCGAAAGAGTAGATGCGTACAGTGGGCCTACACGGACACCATGTTCGCATCTTCGAGCGTAAACAAAGCTGACAACCTTGTCAGCGACAACGGCATAGCCTAGAGAGTCGGTGCGGGATGCGAGAGCACCAGCAGACCAATATGCAGAACGATCAAGGCCGGTGTGCGCGAGATCCAATTCGGCTAATTCTTCTGCGTGCACGTCACGGAGGTTGAGGAGGATGACAGCATCACTTTCAGGCCACTTGACATCAATCGGCTGCTTGTCTAGACTGTCTCTTGTCATCAAGGGAATGCGAGCGCAGTCTTCGAAGCCACGGCGCTTGTAGGTCTCTACCTGTTCCTCCACACCGTCAAGTCCAATGACAGTAGTCCCAGCTTTATCGAAGGCAAGTTCCATCTCTTTCCACAGTTTGCGTCCAAGCCCGTGACCACGGAAAGTGGCATTCATGATGAAGAAGCCGACCCAGGCGGTGCTGTTCGGGTAGATGAAAGGGATGACCATTCCCTGGGGTGTATCAGAACCCTCAGGAAGGATGACAAGCCAATTCTTGCCATTTTGGGCAACTGAGTAATGGGTGGCCGCATCTTCTTCTGCACGGTTCTTGGGCAGCTGTCAGTGAATGTTCGATATTAGTCAAGGTGTGGCAATACCCAACCCAGCTCCTTCATCAAAGGCCACCATAGTGTCTTCACCTCCTCCAGGCTTTCAGCCGAGCGAATCGAGAGAGGCGAGGTGTTTGGGTCCATGGTGAACTTCAAGATCGTGGCACCGGGATAAGGTGCTGTGTACATGACGAGCTGCGGTTGTGATGCAGCAGGTGTCACGCTCGCGAGGACTCGGGATATTGTCTAAGCAGATGACGAAGGCGACTTCAGCGTAGAATGGAGGAGCAGAGCTGCTGAGAGTTGAGAGGCTGAGAGGTTGATAGACTGAAGCCGATTGTTCTCGGCCCAAATTTGCAGCTGGCGTGCATAAGCTCTTGCAGGTCTACGCAACTCCCTTGCAGATCGGGCATCGCGTCATCTTGGTCACACGCAATCATGCCAATGATCTTCGATACAGAAGCATGTGGAAGAGTTGATGCTATAAAGAGTACTAAGCGATGAGTTTGCAATGAATGAAAGACTTGATTGAAGTGTAGATAAGGAAGGAGGCCGTAGGAAGGAGCACTTGAGCCTCTCTGAGATGACTAATCTAACATGACTCGCGCCATCCACAGAAATGACTCGCAACGTTGAACTTTCTCCCCGCCCCCTCGAACACATTCTACCTTTCAAACACCTCACAACACCCAATCATGCCACCCTCGCCATGCGCACTATGCCACGTTAATCGCGCACTCATATTACGACCTAAAGACCATTCGAAGCTCTGCAAAACGTGCTTCATCACCGTTTTCGAAACCGAAATTCACCATACAATCACGACAAATGCACTTTTCGCGCGGGGCGAGAAGATCGCCATCGGCGCGTCTGGCGGCAAAGACAGCACCGTTCTAGCCAGCGTTTTGAAGACACTGAACGAGCGGTACGACTATGGACTGGATCTCATATTACTGAGTATCGATGAGGGCATCAAAGGCTATCGGGATGACTCTTTGGAGACGGTAAAGAGGAATGCCGAGCAATATGGCATGGAGTTGACGATACTGGGATATGATGAGCTTTACGGCTGGACTATGGATCAAGTCGTTGAGCAAGTTGGCAAGAAGGGCAACTGCACGTATTGCGGCGTGTTCAGACGGCAAGCGCTCGATCGCGGGGCGGCGAGATTAGGTGTCAAGCATGTCGTCACGGGTCACAACGCCGACGACGTTGCGGAGACAGTTCTCATGAATTGTACGCAACCTTAAGACTTCGTATCAGGCATACAAGACTAACGACAACAGTACTAAGAGGAGACCTCCCCCGCCTCTCACGCACAACCTCAATAATAACGTCCACGCCCTCCGCCTCCGCCGATCCCGCATCAAACACCAACATCAAGCGTAGCAAGCCGCTCAAATACGCATACGAGAAGGAAATAGTGCTTTACGCACACCACAGGAATTTAGACTACTTCAGTACAGAATGCATATACTCGCCCGAAGCTTTCCGCGGTAGTGCGCGCGCCCTGATCAAGAACCTCGAACGCGTGCGTCCAAGCGCTATACTGGACGTCGTGCGGAGCGGCGAAGACATGGCAAAGTTGGTGCCAGGCAGTGACGAGGGCTGTGGTGGTGCTTGTGGGAGCAATATACCCGTAGCCGAGGAAGAGGAGGGCGGATGTGGAAGCGCAGCGGGCAGGACAGTAGGAGGCGATATGGCAAGTGTAGAAAAGCACCTCGCACAGAACGAAAACGCGACCAACAACGATCTCGAAGTCGAAATCACGAGTCCTGCTACTCGACCGAAACCCGCAAACGCCGCTGTACCGCTCAAGAAACCTAAGAAACACATCACGCCGCGCAAGACGAATAAGCAAGTCATGGGCCAGTGCAGAATATGCGGATACTTGTCGAGTCAAGATGTGTGCAAAGCATGCGTGCTACTTGAAGGCTTGAACAAAGCGCGCCCGAAGAATAAGATCGAAGTCGGATACGAAGTACAGGAAATACAACAGCGCGATCAAGGCGTTGATGGAGTTGTCAACGCGATGCAGCGAACGAGTATTGGCGGAGATTGAAAAGCCGATCGCGGAATTTCAGACTTGAACGACATGCACGGCAGCGACATGTTTGCGCAGCTTGATCGCGCGGCGAACAATCACATCAAGGTATGTACTGGGCAGGCATGCGTTATGGTATGCCAAGCCGTGCCTCGGGTGTCACGCGCGTTGCGGACCGGGATGGGTGAACGGGGAGGAATGGAAGGGTGGCACGTGGGACCCGCGAGGGAACGTGACTTGTCATTTGTGAAATGGGTCTTACAAGTGAAGACATGACTTGAAGGGCGCACAAGACAACGCAGTGGTCTGTGTCACTTAGATAGCGGAAAGACTGTGCCGAGTTGCCGCGGTTGTGAAGGCGAGTGTTGCGCTGCGAGTGTAGGCTGTGAAGCTAGTGGCACTTGTACATGCCAATCAAGAACAGCAAATATCTGTCATGAGGATGAAGATGAAATGGTATTAGGCCTTTAATAATGTCCGTCCATCGTCCTGTGTGAAAACATCTAGACAGACAGATAGACTGCTACACACTAAGTGTAACACATTCTCCTGAAAGTGCACCTATATCTCAGCGCCAAAAACGCCACACCATGCCATGCATATGCATCTTGTCCAACCATGAACTCCAATCCCATGCAATCATTCCCAAAGCAGATCATCTCAAATCTGCATGCCCCAGGCCCCGCTCAACTTCCACGGCCCCTCGACCGTCACCGTATTCCTACTCGAGTCAAAGCTACCCATCGATCCAGCACGGTCTTGTCCGAGGACAACAACTTGCTTGACGGTGATGCTCTCGCCACTCGCGCCCTGATACGCGAAGTTGCCCGTCGTGCTGAGCTTGCCGTCCTTGTACGTGAACGTGATCTCACTAGCATCAGGCTGTTCAATTTTCTCGCCTTCATCAAGGTACAATGACCCCATCGCCGTGCCATCCGCACCAGGCGCAACAAGGAGGTAGAAATCCTGTTGTCGGAGCGCCTTGGTCGTGTATGCGGCGTTCATGCGATGAGGAATGATGCTGCCGCCGCGGATGTGGATCGGAATGTCAGTGTACGTGAGGTTCGACACGGTGACGTTCGCCCCGGGACTATCGATGCGTGCGCCGGTCCAGTAGTCGTAGAAGGTGTCCTTGGGCAGGTAGAATGTGACGGTGTCGGAATAGTCTTGTGTCACGGGTGAAATGAGCAATGAGTTGCCGTAGAACCATTGGTCTTGGATACCGAATGTGTTTGCGTCGCTTGGGTATAGGAAGAACAATGGGTTGATCATCGGTGTGCCGTCGACGGTTTGACGGTGCAGCGCGGTGTAGATGTAATCCAGGAGTACATACCGCACGGAGATTGCCTTCTTCGCAGCTTCGGTGACGAGAGGCCACTGGTAGAATTCCTGCTGGATGGTGGAGAGTTCGGCGTGGTTGCGGTAGAAGGGCTGGAATGCGCCTAGGAGTGCCCAGCGCGCGCACATGTACTGGTCCGCGTTGGAATTGAAGCCACAGACGTCGGAGCCGACCATGGGCATTTGGTGCATCGACACAAAGGACAGCATTTGGCGGATCGAGGTCCGGTAGTGTTCCCAGGATGACTCGTTGTCGCCAAACCAGTGGCTGACTTTGCGACCGGTGCCTGCGAAGGTGGACCGGGTCAGGACGAAGGGCCGAAGGCCGGGGCGGCGGTCGAGCATGGCGTTGTATGTCTGGTGGGACATCATGTGGCCATAGAAGTTGTGCGTGTCGTATTGCCGGCTACCATCGTAGTTAGATGTGTTGGTGTAGATAGTGTACTGAGTCAAGTCGCCACGGTGAGAGTTGATATGGTACTTGGGATAGAACCACTCGCGATCTTGGAAGCCCTTCATGCTGCCGCTATCGGACGAAGTGGCGCGGACCTCAATGGCCTTGGTGTCGCGGGACTCAATCTTGCGCACTTCGACATCACGAGCCTTGGATGAAGACGAGCCATTCGAGCCTGGCTGGAAAGACGGAGGAAATCCAGGGATGGGCCGGCCAGTGTTGGGACGTGGAGGGTTAGTTGGCTTTGGTGGGCCGCCTTCGTTGGCGACCTGCTCGCGAGGCTTACAATTCTGGTCGGCGCAGAAGTTGGAGGCCTCATTCATGTCGACCCAGAGGCCGTCAACATCGATGCCGGTGTCTTTGCTGAAGAAGCTCTCAATCTCACCAGTCCACCATTCTTGCGTCTTTGGTGCAAACCAATCGGGCCAGACAGACTCACCAGGCCACTGAATGCCCAAGATGTCGGTACCGTCAGCACCCTTCAGGAAGACGTCAAGGTCCACGCCCTTTTCATAGGGTGCGTAGTTGCCCACGGCGTGAATGCCTGGATCAAGAATGACAACATAGCGCTGATCACGCTGATGGAGGGTGGTGACTAGCTCGCGCATCTTCGGGATGGGGAATCGCTCGGAATCAGTGGTGAAGTCCTCGCGAAGGTGCATATAGTCGATGTCAGTCCACATGACCTCGAGTGGGATACCAGCAGTTGAGTAGTTGCCGACAACTTCAGCGACCATGTTGACGTCCCAGTAACCGAAGCGGCACTGATGGAAGCCAAGCGTCCAGTATGGGTACATTGCCGAGAGGCCAGCAACCTCGGCGTACTGCTTGGACACGTCGGTAGGCTGCTTGCCAGCCATGAAGTACAGGTCAACAATACCACCGATGGTGTTATACTCGAGGTATTGAGTGCCCTGCGTATCTTGGCCGAGGTCGATGTTCATCGGGCTCGAGTTGAGGAGAAAGACACCATGAGTACCCTTATCGCCGCGATGATCAAAGTAGACAGGGTGTGAACCGTACAGATTGGACTTCCGAGGGATATTGGGCGACTCCGAGTTCAGCAAGACGCGCTGATAGTTCTTGCCGAATCGGAAGGAGTCGCTGTGTTCACCTAATCCATAGATGTTTGGCTCTTGCGGCAGCTTGGTCCGTAGGCGAACATACTGCTTTTCGAAGACGAGTGGCACAGATGATGTGTCAAAGATGACCTCACCGTTCTCCTTGCGCTTGACGGAAAACGAGAATGGCTTCTCGACGATGTTGAACTCGAGGGCGGCACCGGATGCTGCAGCATTACCGTGCTTGGGGCGGGGAAAAACCTCCTCTTGAACCTGAAAAACCTGTTCGCCGGCGTCGTAAATCTTCACGTGAAGGCGTTCGTCTACTTTTGATTAGTACAAACTCTAAATCCTAGAAGTAGAGACTTACTGGATTGATACTCAACGACCAGCTTCAGATCTTTGAGGTCGTCGCTGTAGACATTGCAAGCAGTGCCAGCGAGGGTAAGATCCGCGGTGAGACCCGAATTGCCCTTGACTACGTTTGAGGCGGTGTATCCAGGACAGGCGTTTGGGTCTGCGTCTCGAGCCTGGAGAGCGTTGACATTGGCGCCGGCTGGCGAGGAAGGGCCATGGGGAAAGGGCACTGCAGTAGTGAGGCGCGCGCACACGGCGAGCGCCAGGAGCAATTGCTTGGGGTTGAGCATCGTGACTCGCAGTTGGTCGTTGACTTGCTCAGAGGTGTGTGGAGGATCTAGGTCCCGGGCGGCGAGAGTGTTATATACTGGCGGGCTCCAAGGCCAGCGTTTGCAATGTCATAGTGAGAATAGCGGCCAAGCAAGGCTAAGCGAAATGTCAATGTTGATCCACTCTTGACCCACAAGCTCCATATGTAGGCCGGGGAATGCTAAGGTCGCATGATCGTGAAAGCGCGGAGAGATATGTGGGCAGTCCTCCGGGAAGTATGGGGTATGGTCAGGGGATCGACCTACACTAAGCGAAGGGGAGGCCGGGGATTGGCGAGCATTCAAGATAGTACCTGGAGTTACATCCCGGGTTTGCATTGAAGGTTTGCGATGGACATTATTGACCCACGAAGAGCCAAAGGCGACGTGTACGCGCTCGAGTCGGGAGGCATGGTGTGTGGTTGGATCTGTGAGATGAGGATAAATGTGGGCGGCTCTGCAAAGTCGCACCTTCCCAGAAGATCTTGAGCAGTTTGATTGAGTCGGGAACGCTAGGCCGTACCTTCCCTATCAACACGCGACTTCCGCGAGAGTATTTCTGCCAGGGGTACTTGCGAAACGCGCCTTGAGAGGTGTCGGCTAAACACAACTCCATGGTGCCGAGGTCTCCGCTTCCTTAACATTACGTTTCACGAGAGACACTTGGTGTTGTGAGCCAGACCTCGAGGCTTCGTCTCAGCCATCGTGAGATCTGGTCGTGATGTGAAATCGCACAAGCGCGCATCACTCGCAGGGGTCGTGTGAGCCTCCCGGGGTCAAGCTTTTTAGCGTGATGCGGGGGGCCGCATCACACGCGTTCAGTGGCTGACAGCCTCAACCGTCATTAAACACCCGGCAAACCTCCGCGTCTTGGTACTCCTTTTCACAGTTTGGGTTCACATGCTGGCTCGATGAAGGGATCTTGTCGAGTGCCACATGTGCAATGGAAGAAGCCACCAGCACATCAAATGTGGGAACAAGTGCAGTAGAGTGTAGCTAGGTACTTTCGATCCGCCCTCAAGTCGCGGACAAGCAAAATTCACGGAGCGCAAGAGCCCGTGTTTGCAAACTGACCGTGAGGAGAACTCTTTTTCTACTCTTTTCGTTCGTGCGCTGGATGTGTTCATGAACGCATGGGGGACCATGTAGATTTACAGGAGACAAGACGGAGATTAGACGTACGTGAATCACCAGTTTGCCGAATTTGGATGGTGGTCCATCGTTTAAGCTCCAGGTTTTCAGTCTCTCTAGTACTGCACATCTTTGATAGAAAAGGACTATGTCGAGGCGGAGGTCATAATTATGTGGTAATGCGATGACGTCATCCGCATCTTCAACCTTCCTCTCGTCTCGCAAACTGTTGCAATACAGGACGGCGCAATAAGCAACACTGGCTCGTAACCAAAATCCGTACTACTTTGTACTTGCCATCTTGATTGTGTTGTACTACAGGCAAGCTATACTGTGCGTACCCCGCTTCGCCATGCCCCGCCGAAGCGGTACCTCGACGATCTCGAGCGACACCACGGGCACCACAACAACGCTTCCCGACAAGGTCCCGTGGCCATCAACCTTTACAGATGGCTTGCCGTTGCCCAAGATAGTCGTCTTCGACCTCGACTACACGCTATGGCCCTTTTGGGTAGACACGCATGTCACAGCGCCCATCAAGGCGACAGAGGGAGGACTCAAGGTCAAGGATCGATATGGTGAGGGCTATGGCTTCTACAGCGACATCGCAGGCATCTTAGAAGCGGTAAGTATATTACAGGGAGCTCGTGCGCTCCCCAGTAGCTGACAGGCGTGCAGCTGAAAGCCAAGTCCATCCTCGTGGGCGCCGCATCGCGCACGCACGCACCTGATCTCGGTCGCGAGATGCTCAAGCTCCTCAAAGTCCCCACCACATCCGGCTCGTCGTCGCGCGCGATAGACTACTTTGATCACATGCAAATATATCCCGGCAGCAAGACGACGCACTTTACACGCATACAACGAGACAGCGGCATCGAGTATGACGAGATGCTGTTCTTCGATGATGAGAGTAGAAATAAGAATGTGGAGGTACTGGGAGTGACTATGTGGCTTGTACGAGACGGCGTCACGAGAAATGAGATCGATGATGGTATCAAGAGCTGGAGAATGAGAACTGGGCGCACCAAGGCATAGATGATTGATAGTAGACAGACACGACTAATGACAGCGCATAGACGACTCTATGGCGAGTTTTACACCACACCTGCTGTGCATCTATAGCTACGCTCATATCACGTCAAGCACGGGTAGCTCGTTCTCATACTTGGTTCCATGGATGCACAGCTCAGCTCGATTCATGACATCCGAGAAGCTTTTCAAAAACGAATAGTGCTCGCACGATCGCACATGGGCCGCCTAATGATGAGGGTGCACGATCAGGTGGCCTAATCGTCCTAACTGTGAGGCAGGGTAGGAAAAGCAAATCGGAGGCTACCCGCGACCTAGTGCAGAGAGCAACTTGAAGATACACAGGTGGCTAACGAATTGCACTGGGCGATCGATGCATGCGATCAGCCTTATCTAAGAAAGACGCCTCAAGAAAGCTTAGTATTCCTTGATCTGCTCAGCCGCTGATGACACTCCACAGCTCAGATTGCCCGATGAGGTTAAGACGATCGACCCGCCTACACGGCCGACGATGAACCCGGGGTAGCCAGTGACTCGCCGGGCTGGTTGAATTGTGTTGGTATAAGGTGGCCTGAAATGCCTCTGAAATGAGCAGCTTTCGCTGTCGCCCACTGTGCCCTCATCCATAGTCAACTTGGTCAAGAATGTCGCAGCCATATCTGGCCCAGCAAGGCCCAACTAATGCGCACCACCAACATCATACTCATCCTGGACACAATTACCAGCCTATGCAGCCGCCGTATCATGGTACCCAGGCTTATGCACCGCCTCCAAGCCCAGGTTATGTTCCGCAGCAGTATCAAAGCACGGCAAACCAATCTGCACCACCACCACCACCCCCAGCCCAGATCTACCACGCTCCACCGAATGGACACATTTATCAACCACCAGCAAACGCGTATTACTCAGGAGCTCCAGCATCAGGGCATTATGCTACAGCACCAGCACAAAATCCTCTCCCCACAAGGACAAGCTACCTGACGCCTAACGCAAGTGCCCCCAACCATTATAACACTTCCCCGAGCCTTCACAACGCTGCCCATCCGAACTATTCAGCTTCAACGGGCCCAGGTCATCTCACGCCTGACGTATCGGCTCCCGCATGCCAAGTGTCCGCTCAAAACTACGGTGCGCCATACCAATCAGGCACAGTAACTCCACTGCGAGCTCCCGCATCTCCAAATCTACACCCTACCAACGGCACACCTCAATATGGCTCTGCACCTCAACCTCAACAAATCGCTCCCCAAATACCTGATATGAGCAGACTGAGCCTGAACAGCGTCGATCCGCGGAAGGGAAAGTATATCGAACATTGGGCTACCTGTGATGGATGCAACGCCGACCCTATCAAGGGCGAGCGATGGCGATGCTTGGTCTGCAATGATTACGATCTCTGCGACGCATGCCGCAGTGCGAACATCCACAATCACCACCGATTCGAGAATATCCCGGTGGCCTCAGAAACGCACACGAACGTTTGCTGTGACGGCTGCAAAGGTAAAGATGGGAGTCGCCTCCTGGTAGGCCCTCGATACAAGTGCCAGACTCACAAAGACGAGGACTGGTGTCAGCGCTGTATGGCAGCAGGCAAGGCATGCAGTGGCCCCTTCGACGTCAACGCGCAGTCTGAACTTGGCTGGGAAATTGAGCGTAACCACATGCTACCCATGCCAGATCAATGGCTACCATATCTGAAACCTGCCATTACAGTATACAACGTCGATCGATCCGGGAAGTCATTCACAATGTGGTATGACTGGCCAGACACCATGAAATGGTACGATACGACCTACCGCGAGCGCCGCAAGAAGCCAATCGACCCAAAATACACCGTCACTTCCGAGCTCAAGAAAAGCAAACTCAGTCGCGACGCAAAACAGACCTGGACAATGTGCGACCAGTCCGACAAGAAACTCTACACTTACTTTGAACGCATCGACGGCAAGACAGGTCGATCCTCTGAGAAAACAATGACAGCATACAAAGGCGCCAGCACAACCCCAACGTTCAAACAAGACAATACAAGCAACTTCCTCGGCTTCACGGATCCTGCTTCAGGGACTTTCTACCGCTGGATATCGAACCGGCCCATGAGCACTATCAACGGCGAGCGCTTCGACTTCCAACGCAATGCGCTTTTCCGCACACACAACGGCGCCGAAGTCCTCGTCGCAGACTTTTCGTGGTACGACGGGCACTTGGAATGCGAAGACGCACTCAGCATCCGCGACCCGAGCGTCTCGCACGCGCTTGTCATCGCCTCCTTGACGCTCCTACACGGCCATCATTGGGCAATCATGCACAACGAGTTCAAACGAATTCCGGATGCGGTGAATAAGGCGCATGAATGTGCGCGCTTGACGGAGGTCGGGAAGAAGCAGTATTTCAAGGAAAGTGAGGATGGTGGACTGGTGCAGAGTGGGAAGAAGGGGAAGAGTGGGGTTGATTGGAAAGCGGTGAATCAGACGGTAAATGGTGTGAATGGGGTGTTGGATGGTGTGAATTCAATTGTTGCTGSGGATGGCGGGGGTGGGGGAGGTGACGGGGGAGGCGGAGGAGGTGGTGGTGGTGATGGGGGCGGCGGTGGAGGAGTGTGTTGAGTAGATGAAGAAGGGAATAGAAATTATAGAATCTCTTTCATGAAGCATCTTATATGGGTCTGTCTCACCATTGGCGAGTGCCAGGTGTATCGTGATTGACCTCCAACACCATCGCCACGATGGCGTGAGACCTCAAAAGTGCACTGCTTAAAGCCCTGGATAAATTATCTGTATACTTCGCCTTTGAGCAAGTATCTGCATAAACTATTAACCATTATTATAAGAGCAAGGGGCACAATTACTTTTCTATTTTCCATCCACTTCCTACCACTTCTTCCAAATCACTGATGCCGGCCTCCAAGTCCATTCCACGAAGTGAACACAATCCCAATACTCAGCTATCCTTCATCGAACACCAAGTCCTCTCCATGCACATCCCTCAGCTCATCGCGTCGCGCGTCAGCTGCTCGCATCGCGTCTTTGATATAAACTTCAACAGCTCCGATGTGTACCGCGTCGTTCACGTCCAAACTACGTGCCGAAAAGAATCATCGAAATCAACATGCATGGTATGAAACCTGTCCTCAGGCGCTTTGCGCAGGCCTGTCGTCGCACAAAGAATATCTGGCACGAGCAAAGGCCTATTGCTGCGAGAGATTATGGATGGAAGGCCTGGACCGGTTTTGATTTTATCTCGCCATGCCTGCAAACACGTTATGAGGATGAACCTAAGTCTATGGAGTGAGCTCTGGACGTGTTAGAGGTCTGGCGCTGGGTGAGTGGAAATTGATGCACAACAATGACCCCAAACATTCATACAGCCAAAACCATATCGTGGATGGTACTCGCGATTGAATTTCTCTCCCCGATAAAGGCATTCTAAAATACAGTGCGCATTGATTTGCGCGCTGGTATCGAAGACCTCGGAACAATGCTTTGCCCGTGCATTTTACTTAAAAATACGCAATCCTACCAAAGTCTCAGTATATCATGTTTTAGTAGCCTGTATGAGAGTCGATGTATGTAGCATAAAATCTAGCCAGAGTTAATATGCCCTGTAATGTTGCCGGCAGTCCGTTGAAGTCAGTGGAGGAGAATGGCGCTCGAGCCGACGAAAACGAAGTAACGGAGCGGCTCCTGGCTGCTCCCTTCACCAGCTAAAGATAATCCAAGCCATAACATCATATTGCGTGTTGTAAAGTCTACTTATTTCCTGAGGATCAATTCAATCCCGCGGAATCGTCGGACACTCTTATAAACCTGGAGTCATGAAAGCGACGGATGCTAGCTTCGCGCAGCCTGGCCATCGCATAGACAATATCTGGCATGAACGAAGGCATATTGCTGTCTGGATATATTCACATTCCATTTCTTCGCTGTTCAGGACCATGGCCTTTTTTACCGTCCCAACGAGCACTTCCGACTTGTATCACAGGCATGAGTGACCGTGGCGGGGACAAGGGGGTGGATGATGGGTTCGATTAACATGTCGCGAAGTTCATGGGCGAGTGTAGGAGAAGTAGGCTAGTGGAATTTGAGGCTCTGTCTTACAATACTGCCCAGGTGCCCCTTAACATTTCCCATATGGGACATTCCTGAATGTCCTCATGTGCGTGTAGAGTCTCAACGTAAATTTCATAATGCCTCGAAGATCTCTTAGCTACTATACATGCGTGTAAGATGAGTGGAGGCTTGTGGTTGTAGATATTTACGCCGCATCAATATCATCATGTGGGGAGGAGATGAGTTGTCCGTTGGAGGCGCTAACGAGCAGGTGTTGGTGTGATCGATGTCTAGAAAAGTTGGTACAGACACAAGTGACGTAGAAGAGGAATAAAAATCGAGATATAGGACATATTTCGGATGAAGAACACAGCGGCAGTGTTCAATGCACTGTCGAGCTAAGAGCGAATGCGCGACAGTACCACGATTCGAAGAGATTCTTAAGCGCAAGGTAGCGCGCTTGTTCTTGTCGATGTTGGCTCAGAAAATTCAGAGACAAGTGATGCAAAGTAGCAAGCTCAGAACGACTTCGGGACATGTTCTAGTGTACGCTCATTGCGTCTTCGCAAGCTTTTGTCAACGTATCAAGTGCGGGGTGAGGGACGCCTGGAGGTCTACACCGCTACATCTATGTGTAATAATCATCTCCATCATCGAAAATTGCTTAAACATCATGTTGGACTAGATACGCGTCTTAGGACACGGTGAGTTCGGCGTGTCCCAAAGTGTAGATTGACCTTTGGAGCTCTGCGGCGATGCCAATATCTCATAAAGAATGTCCAAATCGCCAAATTCAAGGTCTTTCAGAGTAGTTCCGGTTGATGTCAGATCCTGTAAGAAACTATTTCCTTGAATGTGCGCTGCAAACATTTTCGGTTGTGGTGTTGTCCAAGCGGCACCTCTGACGCTGATTTGCGCGCAGCCGAACACAGTCCAGTTTTTCGCCGCCACCCCATGGTTATTTTGCTGCCAGAATCACATAACGACGAGTTATTGCATTCGAACTGCATTCGATATCGTAATGAATATTTTCTGACCATTGACTTATGTGCACATACTTGGCGTAGCCATGTTCTAGTCGACAAACCCATTGTTCGCTAATCCGTATGCTCCAATGCAGTAGTCCGCAATGCCCGCGTGTGCCTCTTCAAAGCATGGTTGACTCGCTGCTTCTGGTTGGTCTCCGAAGCGTGCGTCCACCCCACTCTCGTATGCGGCACCACCTAGGCACAATCATGGAGCTAAATAATGGCCTAGGCCCACTTACGGTCCCCACTTACCCACACAATCTCGTTTCGAAAATAAGCAGTCCTCATCGTCTGTCAATCGACAATTATCATGAGGATATAGGTCTTTTTAAAATGCAACCTTCCATCAAGTTATCCGGTATGGTGTATCGGCTAGCATCCGTCGCTTTCATGACTCCAGGGTTATCAGAGTGTCCGACGAGAGCCGGGTTCGACTCCCGGTACCGGAAGACATTATTTTTGCGTCTCTTTTTGATCTGGGAGCGGTTTGGTGGTGTTGGGTTGCGGTGTGGGATGGAAATACGATTTGACCACCACATGCCGTGAACACGAACAACAAACTTCAACAATGATAACTCCGCACACTTCGCTGAATCCCCTATGTTTTTGGCTTCATTTGTTGGATGTCAGGTATGCGCGCAGTAGGTGTTGGGTGTGTGCAGCACAAGGCGATCGGGACCAACCTTGGACGTCGCCCTGGCACCATACGTGCATTGACACAGGCAGCTATGGTAGCGACATGGTAGGTCGCGCCTTTTATGTTATGGCGATTATGAAACGCAAGGCTAAACCGCGTTGACACTTCAATGAACATTTCACATGTCGGGCAGCCGAGCATTGCAAGCCATCATGCACGAAGAATACGTCTGGCTTTGACTACCTAGGTACCGTCACGGACCTACTATGCTGTAGAAACTGGAATTGGCGATTTTCCATGAGAGTTTCTCACACGCTACTCCTTTTCCCTTCGGCTCATTGCTGCACAAGCGACTATTTTCTCGTACACACTGGTCGTGGGTTTTTAATCTTGACCTCAGCTCCAAGATACCTAGATAACGAGGAAGTTCAATCTGAACCTAGCGCGACAGAGACATGCGCACTTCATTGACTCTAACAACGTGATCTCGGGAGAATCCTGACAAAATTGGCCATCAGCCGATCGTGACTACCTACCTGGGTACAACACGTCTTTGGGGAAGGTAATAGAGACGCAATTTCACCTCAACTCGGCGATTTTGTAGGCTCGCGCTAAAGCTTCTCTCACCTTGATAGGCACAACTTCACGCGGCATTATAAAGTCTAGCCACCTGCGCTTGTAATTCCCACTTTTTCTCATTCTTCCATGACAACCTCCGCATCCTGACTCCGAACCTGCCGTTTTGCGGAATTACGGTCTAGTACGATGGTAAATACTACTCCGCACATCCATAGACCATCGCTGACGGATGCAGTCATCTAATCAAAGCTCGCGAGCTACACTTGAGTACGACGACAGTACGAAACGCATGAGAATTGGTTATACCACCGGAGAAGCGCAGGAAGCTGGTGCGGAGCACTGGGTTTGCTTCGTTCCCTACGATGGGGGTCCGAAATTCATGAATTGGATGGAGCAGTACTCAGGACGAACGACCTCGCACGCAGTGGATCTCCGAAGTCTGGAGTGGACCAGTCGCATCAAGGCTCTCGTCAATTCCACGACATTCGAAGAGCTTGCTGAGGATGCCTATGAGCTATGGGAAGCTCACTTCAAATCCACCAAACACAGTCCAGAAGCAACGGTCGATCATGGAACGCAGACTCCGACCGAGTGGTCCTCTCCGGGCAAGCTAGAGGAGAAATTCCGTGTAGCAGATGAGGCGGCCTCCCAAGGAAACAATTCCAGGAAGAGACATGCGGACGTACATGACCCGGAAACGGCCAAGGGTCACAATAAAAGGACAGCGTATGACCCAGACGATGATTCCGGTGATCCTTCGGACCTGGCATCCTATCTCTCTAGACTCAAAAGGCGCGAGACTATTCTGGCCAGTTCATACAAAATACCCAGTGAGGTGACCATCAACGGCTACGGAGAGACTGTATTCAGTGTCCGATTAACGGAAAGCCTTGAGACCTCCGGACATGACTACCAGGAAGACCTTCAAGACGACTAGACTCATGGTCAACATGCCATCAGTACTTCGCCGAGCCTTACGTTAACACACTACTAAGCGTGCAGAGAATCTCCGAGTTGGTCTTTGCTTGCGTGTAATAGGTACATGGGGAGCTCCAAATGCGGACGGGGCTCTATTGAATGGTTTCGATAAAGCTGCATTTCCGCTTCTGGAGTTTCCGAATCATTTGGGCCGAGGATGAGACGGCTACCAATTTTCCGACATATTGTCATTGGTTTAGGCTGCTGATGTGGCCTTGATCAGAAAGGGACGCATCTTGCCTTTGGGCCTTATGCGGAGAATCAACGATAAGTTTGGAACTGATTAAGCAGTTTGGCTGCGGCGTTGATAGTCCAGAGGTACTCGGAATAACATATTCATGGCCAGATATGTCCCACGTCGCGTTCTGACTATTCGGTCCATTTCTTATTGATGATATCTCCTGGAGACTCTCGCACCTCTCTAAAAGCGTAGAACACTCTGACTCACTACCTGAATACCTTCAGGCTGCTTCATAAATAGATTTCCGGAATGACGTGAATACACCTAGCCCATAAGATTACCTTGTCAAGCTATGAATCTCAAGCGCCGCACTATACCAACGGCGGTAGCCAGCTAGGTAGCGAGAGCTCGCGCCCGAACTTGTTCTATCATATCCATTATCAGAGCATGGTTTAGGTGGTTCGTGATATCCTGTGCGAGGGGAGGAATTCAGAGGGAAAGCACCTGGGTTGCCCACATTAACATCTTTGCACTTCTGCGATGAATGCGTAGTATGGATCGTACAAGTGCATTGTCCCGCTGTATATTTTCAGCACAAACAGCAAGTCGAACGCGTGCTGCAGCATTCGATATGAATCGCAATCTCGTTCTGTTACCCCAAAAGCTACTTGCATTCTTCGAACAATCGACAGCGACTGAATAGTATTTGACTTCCTGTTTGGCCAGCGCAGGACTACTATACAACTACTCAACAAGACAAGATCGACATGTCCGCGCTAGCGTTTCTCTCATCTGCAGTATCTATGAGATCTTGAAGCATTATAAAACCCTGCCATCTGCTCTCTGCTCATCTCCTCTTCTCCTCAATTTCTTACGACAACATCAACAATTTTCCGCCGACTTTACTGCAAAGCAAAGCAAACCTGACCACCATGGTAAGGACGGATCTCTAGGTCGGTTGCACCCTAGCTGACAGACTCAGGCATCCGACCAGGCAACTATCGCATATGACAGCACTACGAAGGGTATGAGGATCGGCTGTACTACCGAGGCAATCAAGAGACTGGGCTCGGAATGCTGGGTAACCTTCACTCTCTACGATATGGAAGGCGACGTCGTTCCGTGGCCTACATACTACGCCGGTCCAACATTTCCATATGCCATAGATCTTCCGATCCTGAAGTGGAATAGCCGTATACAGGCGCTCCGCTCTACGCCACTGGAAAAGGTCGGGCTTCATGCTTATGAGCTGTGGGAGGCGCACTTCGGTCCACCCGAGCCACGACCATCAGCATCTGTAAAGAGCGCAGCCCTTAGCCGCACGGAGCAGGCCTCCACGAGGATGACACGATCCCCTGAGCCTGCAAAAGATGCCATCCTTCCAGATAGAAGCGGAAAGAAGCGAAAGACCGAGGGACATGGTCCAACTGTTGACAATGATCGCAATAAGAAATCGAAGCAGGCGGAGGCCATAGGTCCAGTACCGGGATCGAAATCTCTATCGGCTGAGAGACGTCGTCAGGAGCTACCAGCCACGCACTCTGAAGCCATCGGTCCTCCCAAAGATAACCTAGGCGACGGAGTCGATAAGATCATCGAATCCTCACAAGTTGCGACAGCTCCAAAGACCTCCGGGAAGGTGAACAATTCCCAGGAGCACTCCAAAGCCTCCAGGCCGACAGTCAAGAGGCCAACACCCGATCCTAGCGACGTGACGGACGAAGTATTCCCGTACCGCTCCCTATGTGATTCGGGGCTTTGCGGTCATGGTTCATGTAGGGAGATCTGGCGCCGTCAACAGCTTGCACGGCGCAGATAAGCTTTGGGAGGTACAGTTGCTCAACCTGCGAACGATCCTTCATGTTCAGGTTGCGGATCGAGTACACTTCTTTTCCTGCGATTTCTGCATTTCAGGTAAAGTGCCGGAGGTGTTTCAAAATTTCTCTGATTGGGTGCTCTTAGTTTTGGCGTTCATTGCGATGTTCATCGGGAGTGGCACTATGGTGTGCATTTCGGCGTCCTCCGTGAGGCTGCGAATCTTACCGTCCGGGCTATGCCATTGGCATAGGTAGTTACATAAGTAATCAAGTGTGATTTCAATTCCAATCGAAATGCACGGTGTGGTCCGTCGAGGTCGACGAAGGTGTGGTGTTCCGCAATGAGACTAAAGTCTCAGTCGGGAAGGCTCGAAACGTGACCGCGCGATGTCCACGCGACGCGCCCCACCAGCCCGCAACCCTAACTCTAACTCTGAACCAACGACACACGTCGCACCTATGCGATGGCGGCTATCGCGCTCCAACCTTCTTCACAGAGGCCACCGACCTCATCTGGGGGTGTCAACGGACATGCGCCCCCTTCTGCCGCCCTCGAAGCTGTCGGCGCCCGCCCGCGGCGACCTCAGCGACGACCCACCAAACAAGCCTCATACGAGCTGTGCAACCATGCAAAGGCTTATCTAGAGGGCGGACAATGTGAGCGACACGTGACTCGCGAAGATATCCGCTGATATCAATATAGTCGGTAGTGGCTTTGACTTCCTTTACAGTCTCCTCGCCGCGGGAACTTCCATCTCGACCCCCGCCCAACCGTATATGGGCTTCCTCGCACCGCCCACATACATCGCGCTTGCTGCGTCATTAATTGTCTGGCCAAAGATAACCACTAAAACACATTCAAAGCAAAGCAAGAAGGGGAGCGACGCTGCGCTGCGATACTTGCGCTGCATCCATACCACGATCGATGGCCCCGCGTACCCCACTATACGAAAGGCATTCTCGTTCCCCGAAGAACACACGCGAAGAAGAGCCCCAGCACATCGCAGCGCGGCAGCAAGTCTTTCACCCGAGCCCACTGGTGACATTGAGCGCCTATCAGGGGACGCCGCAAACGCTGACAGCATCTGGACACGAGCTGAAGATTTCTGGCAGCTTGTAGGATGGGCCTTCAACTGCTCCGTTAGACACCAAAAGCGATGGCACCGCTGGCGCTTATGGCTGCAAACAATTCTCGACTTCCTTGAGGCGGACTGGGAGTTTTGTGTGAAGCGTAGCCAGCTCACCGAGGATGACAAGGAGGCGATACTACAAGAGAGTCTCGCATGGCACTACATACTCGGTAGCGCAAGTTCTGCGAATCGAGGTGCTCGACGGAGGATGGTGAAGGCAATTCTAGCGAGAGCATCGCCTGAGGCGCTGAAGGACTTCCCAGAAATATGGACGGACGAGACGGCGGGTCCACCACGGAAAACAAAGGACGACACCCATGTTGGCAAAGTCGACTTTGAGACTGGGGACATGGGAGATTATGACAGCGACGCAGATATGCAGGAGGTATCCCGGGAGGTGGATGGGGAAAGCTCATCTTCAAGCGCAGAAGAAGACGAGAGCGTCAGTGGCCTTCGTGCTGCCGTGAAAGCTCTTGGTGGTACCGATGCTATAGCCCTGCGGCAGCGGCTTATAGCCTTGGTAAGTCAAGCAGAACGCACTCCATCATATTTACTAACAATTGTAAGCTCACGCAAGTCGCTGCAAATTTGCCCACTGAATTTACGACATTGAGCGACCTGTTCGACAACATCCTTGAGGATTTCACGCAGCTGCCTACGATAATCTTTAGTACCCTACTTTCAACCTCGAGGTTGCCCGGTCTCTTTCAAGTCGCTTTCTGCAACAACCTCCTGCTTCCCATGGTTAGCGGGACTGTACCCGACTATTTCCGCCACGAGCCTATACAGCAGCATTTCGAACATACTCTGCTCACACTCAAGGCTACTAGCCAAAGCTTTGCCACAAACGCGAAGATTTCGTTAATTCTCGAGCAAATGATGATGTATATGGTGAGTCAAGACGCTTTCACTCACACAGATTCCCTAAGGGCCGCTTTGGAGAACGGCATAAAGGCACGGCAAAGCGTGTATGGGACTGGGAAAGGCAGAAAGGGAAATGCTGAGGAAGAGGCGCAGGCGCAGGAAATAATCAAAGCGTGCTCAGAGCGAATGCTCAACATGCTTGATCTTCTCGAGATGGCTGTGGGTAAAGCAGCGCAGCCATTGCAGATTGGCACAGACAGTGTCTTGCTGTCTTTTGGGTCAGGCTCGTCGCTCTCTCCGGCGCCTAATAGCGATACTGAAGTAGATGGCTGAGTTGGACACCAATGCACGATGATCTCTGTCGAATTCTTTAGCCCTTCTTTTGCTCGTCCCTGATCTGAATATTGCAATCACGCAGACTGTTTTCATCTTCACCCTCGACTCGTGCCCGATTGCCAGCAAGTCAGGCACGATATTGGCTTGGCTAGAACATGGCAAACGCAAACCTGCTGTCACGCAGACTTCGAATATCGCGGGGAAGGCGAGTTGCAATCAAGGGCGCCGGTATAAATACCGCCCGTTCCCCCACTTCTCGGTATTCTTTATCAACAGCAAGTCAACGATCTACTATATACGAAGAACAATCGACCGAGTCACAGGCTTGACAAAGGCACATCCATCAAACACTTACCACATCGTCGAGAGCGATCAGATTTTTAAACCACCCCAACAACCCTCATCATGTCTTGGACTGGATTTGGTCATCGTGGAGGACGAGGAGGATTCAACCCAGACCGGAACAGGGGCCAACAAAATCTGGACCGCCGCAGCAACCAGGTCAGCCAAGCACCAGATCCCACTGCTCGGTCTGGCTCCATCAATCCTCGCCCGAGTGACAACAACGTATGCCTTGTCCAAGATAAAAGTGTGCCAGCCCCTAATTCCTGACAGAATTCTCTGACCCCGCGGTCTCCTCGCCCACCACCACCGACCAGCTCTATCGTAGGAAGAGCAAATGTCGAGCCTCGTCGCCAATTCTCGGTGACCAGCCAGAAGAACCTCCCATACCACCCCGACGACCTCCTCAAGGGCATACCAGAACACCAGAAATCCGTCGCAGATTTCAACTGGAACTCGCCCCACCAATTCCCCTACCGCAACATCCCATCCGCCCTCCTCGCCGCAATGACCGAACCCAAATCGCGCACACACGGCGACCCCGGCCCCAACTGGCGCGCGTTACTGAGCTACTACTCCAGCCCGCATGCCACCGAGGGGTTGATGAATCTTCAAGATCTCTACCTCTACGTGACGCGCGTCGGGATCCCAAACGCAGTCATCGATAATCGGCGCCTGCTACTGCACTTCTATCTCAGCAAGCCTCGCGCCCCGGTGGCTATCAAGCTGCGCTACGATCGCTGGCCAGGCGCGTATGAGCATCAGCTGCGCTACGATCGCTGGCCAGGCGCGTATGAGCATCAGCAGGAAGTCTACATCCCTCCGACTTCCGCACCTCAAGCGTTGCCGCCCAATACTGTCCCTGTACACTCCATCTTTCGTGACTATCCGACGCCGTCTGGCGCGTCTTTTGCGCAGTGGTTGCACAACCCGATGAACGTGCCGCCTGGTACTGTCTTGCCGGTGCAGATGCAGCACCGTGGCTCGGTCCTGGATGGATATATCAACGAAGATGAGATTGCTGTGCGGCAGATTGCGGGACAGGCATTGATGGATCGGACTGTGCGGGTGCTGAAGTTGTATTGGTGGCTGTGGATGGCGAATCGGTGGCTGGTGGGGTATCAGGATCGGGGCTGGGCGGGGATGGAGAGGGAGGTTCTGTGAGAATTCGCAAGTAGATTTGATGAGAGACCAGAAAGAGATAGGAGTTAGGACTGGATGAGAGAGATGAGAGATAGGAGGTAAGACTAAGACTGAAGAGAAAACGTATGTAACTGAGCAGCGATGAACATTATTAGAAGATGCCTATGTGCAACCTTACGTTTACACGAATACATTTGTTCTACGATATGAACGAGTTGCTGGTGGAAGGCTGAATGGAGAGTGTTTCATCATGTGTTTACAAGTCGCATTCTCAGCTCTGGAGGTGGGTGATCACGCAACCTTGGAGTCTCGTCAAGTCCGCCGTGATTCTGGTCACGGGATATTTTGAGCACGACCTCGGGACTCGGTAGGCTTTTGGTGTTGCGACAAATAGCCTGAGTACAAGGCTGGCAGGCTATTTCAGCGGGTATCACGTGTAAGTTGGCCCCAAGTTATCCTCGCCTCTTACGCGCTTTCGTTGTAGGGCCGAAAACAAGCCTCGCATCCATGTCCCGTCGATTGCCTCTCCTATCAAAAGTACCGGTCATCTCACCCACAGCTGGGCGTTGTCGTTGTCATGCTCGTGTTCTGGGCTGCCCTACCCCGGGCCTTCCCCGCATCGCGCTACTTGTCGTAGCGTCACACGGCAGTTCCAACGCGCCTCAGACTTCCAACGCCAGCCCTCACCATCGCCCTTCTTGGTCTCTGTGGCGTAGGAGCCGCGCAAGTCACGCTGCCACTGGTCAAAACACTGGCGATAACACGGTGAAAATCATCTGCCGCATCTCACATCCGCCGCGTCACAATGCAATCCTGGATCAATACCCCAGATGGCGCTGTTCCCACAACATGGATTCATGCCGGGGATCGAGGTCCTAGCGCTGTATTGATAGCGGCGAATGCTCCTAAGTGGTCAGTCTGTCTCAATTAGACGGCCTCGCATGTGCCGTCTCCTGTACTCCCCGGCGCACTTTTGGACAAACGTTGATCAACCCTGCCACGCGATGAACCCGGCTGTCGGTATGGCGCAGGTTATTAATGAGCGCTTCTGCGCTGCGGCCGCCGCTCCATTGATTTTCTTTGTTCTTGGTAGGCAAGAATTGCGCCGAAACGTTCGACTTCGCAAGTGCCGTGCTAAGAACGCCAGCGGCACTATTAACCCGACAGCTAGATCTAGCCGCACCCACGTCTGGAGAAAGCTTATTTGGTGTGGCTAGACTGGGGAATTTGTCCGCTCGGAACCGGAACCTGGGGTTGTATCATTTTGCAAGACATACAAGAAGCTGGATCCAACCGTCTGAACAGCGCTTCGTGATCCTGCAGACGACATACCATCGAAGCCAACTATAGTCATCATGAAGGATAACGAGCTCACAGAGAGGGTAAGCTCCCTCACTGCCCTTTTCCTCACCCAAGACTAACACCACCTAGGAGCGTCGCCAGCTCGAAGATGAGCTCCACACTGAAATTCTCCCTGGCACGGAGATCATGACTGATACTTCCTCGCATCACTTTGTGAAGGGGTCGCATCGCGAAGTTCTCGTGCCACAGCCCAGTGATGATCCTAATGATCCTCTAAACTGGAGCACCTGGTGGAAGTAAGTTTACACACAGCATGTTCTTGCGAAACGCAATCTAACTTTGCCTTCACAGGATTGCTTGCATCACTTCCACATCTATGGTCACATTCACTCAAGGCTTTGGACCACTCGCGCTGGCACCCATGTTTCCGGCATTGATGCAAGCGTTTGAAACTGATCTGGCTGGTGTGGTGAGGTTCACTGGCATTTGTATCCTGGTTTTAGGCTTCAGCAACTTCCTCTGGTATGTCTCACAGAATCTAGTACTATATATATAGTTGACTGACATCCTCAGGGTGCCCATCAGCTCTTCGTTCGGGCGCCGTCCGGTGTTCATCCTCTCTCAGCTCATCAACTTCGGCACTTCCATCTGGCGCGCAAGGGCCCAGACATACGGCTCATTCATGGGTGCTTGCGTTGTCAACGGTATTGGCGCAGGTCCAGCGGAGACCATCATGCCAGAAGTTATTGCCGACATCTTCTTCCTGCACGACCGCGGCAAATGGAACACCCTTTATTGGGTGGTCTACATGGGTTCGCTGATGGTGGGACCAATCATCTCAGGCGCAATGACCGAAACAGTCGGATGGCGCAGCTTCTGGTGGTTGAACACTGGATTGCTTGGTCTCTCCATCCTCATGGTCATTTTCATGTTCCCGGAGACACGTTTCCAACGGATCCACCCAGACGATGCCGCCAACGCATCTTCGAGTTCGCTTGATGAGAAGACCAATGCGACTCAAGCAGAAAGCACACCTCCTGCAACAGTAGAAGGCGACTCCAACGACATCAAGCACGTCCCAACCGCTAAATCTACGCCACCCAACACCGAAGGCCTCACCGTGACTGAAACTGCCGCTCGCGATCCCTATCTCGGTCGCGGCACCCCTGGCAAATGGCAATGGCGCCCCTTCCAGCCCAACGCCCATCCATTCCACAGCATTTTCCTCGATCTATGGACGCCTTGGAAACTCTTCGCCTTCCCAATTGTTGAGTTCGCTGCGTTCGTCGTTTCTTGGTCCTGCTCGTCATTTCTCACCCTCAATCTGACGCAAAGTCAAGTCCTTGCTGCCCCACCGTACAACTTCGCACCTATGACCGTCGGCTTCACGAACTTTGCCGTTATGGTCGGTGCATTTATTGGCCTCTTCACAGCTGGTCCGCTGAGCGATTGGGTTTCTGCGCGCTCTACGCGGAGGAACAACGGTATCAGAGAGCCGGAGATGCGTCTGCCAGCCATGATCCCGTACGTCATTATCATGTTTTTGGGCAATATCGTGGTCGCAGTCGGCTACCAACACAAGTGGCCATGGGAGGCTATTATCATCATCGGCTACACCTGTGCTGGTATTCAAGTTGCTGCGCTACCGGGTATCGTGAGCACGTACGCGGTCGACTCGTACAAGCCAGTCGCAGGAAGCTTGTTTGTGGCTATTACCGTCAATAAAAATCTTTGGGGATATGGTTTCAGCGAATTTATCACACCGTGGTCGATTGAGGCTGGGTAAGTCATCTTGATAATCTCTGCAGAGGGCTATGTGCTAACTTGAGTGCAGATTCATCCCACCGATCATGACCAACGCTGCACTGATCCTTCTTTGGTGCCTCTTTGGTATCCTCTTTTGGTGGAAGGGCAAGACATTCCGCCGCTGGAGCAAGAACAGCAGCGTCCACCGCATGAACTCGCTTTAAGCAGGCCGCATCGCACGTATCGTAACATACTCCTCCATAAACCCAGTAATACAATCTGTCTTCCATCTTAATCAGATTCATGCTCTTACTGTCCTTCGTCAACCACCACTTTCCTCGCCCCACCTTTCTTAACATCATCCGCGATCCACTCACACTCATCTGCCTTTCCCTCCAACTCCTCCCAGTTGCGGACTCCCATCTCTTCCAACATCTCATTATTTCGCCTCAACCACTGCCACTGCAACACAATTTGTGCCGCCATCACCACCACGTTCTCATCGTTCCACCCCGCCACCACGTGGTCCGCAAGCACGAGATACTTGTCCAACCCTGTGATGTGATGCTTCATCCGCTCCCTGACCGCGTGTGTCGTCCATCCACCAACCGGCGCAGCAATCAAAGTCGAGATGACATTCGGCATGAGTTCTCTGCGCTTCAGTACCCGTGCTGCTGGCGCGATGGTAGGAATCGATGGAGGCGCTTGCAAACCCGTTGGCCCCAACGACGCAATCGTAACCGCATGTCCCTTTCCATCAACCTTCCATTCCTTGAGCATATCGTACCGCAAGACGAGGCGTATCGCCAAGTGTTTCCTGCGCTCATATAAGCGCGCCATGAGGGCTCTGTTCTCGGCGATTTGTTCCGGCAACAATGTGCGTGTGACTAGGAACAAGAATTCTTCGACGAGTAACCTTGAAATCCCAGCTCGTTCGCCCCCGATGTACAAGTCGCGAAGTAATTTTGGCCAGTCGGTACTAGCATCAACTTCACTGCTAAGCGCGTCCAAGACGGCTTGCACGCCATATCCTCGAGGTACACGTGTTCCGAATTCAAGGATTGTGTCGAGACTGGCTTCTAGAGTCCCGCTGAAAGGACTCGGTACCGTAGGCGGCAGGAAGTAATGCGGTGGGATATGTATGGTCTGGGCGGGCTGGTCGACATGGGCGTGGTCGTTATCGATGGTTCCAGCGCGGATGGCTCTTGTACCGTTTGCAGCGCCTCTGCGGGTAGGTGGAGGGCCTGGAGGTGGAGTTGGGCGCGGTGTGTAGGGTGAGTCCGAGTTGATGCTGTGGGCGCGGGAGGCGCGGCGGATGCGGGATGATTGGGCCATAGCAAGTAGAGTTTAAGTGGGGGTGTATATTCGGGTAGTATTGAACCGAGTGTGTGGTTCAGAGGTAGGCGTGGATGGTTGGTGGGAGTTTTAGCGTGGTGCTGTGAGGTGAAGGTGAGAGTTCTGGAGATTTTGGGACGTGTCATTACGTTGCCAGTGTGCCAGTGCTGCAGTGTAAGCTAATGTGTCAGAAAACTAGTCTAGATATCTTGCTTATGACACCTGGTATTCACTTGAAATGAGACCACTCGATCGCACACCTTCGGCGCAAACGCCCAATGCTTATACGGCCATGTCCCGGGCCTCAACACACTCTACCGTAATTCTTGGAAAGCGTGCTCGATTGAGTGCATGAGAATGTAGCCAGTAAAGTGCGTCGACTTGCATTGTATCTCATCGTGGGACAAACAGATGGACTTTACTCGCAAACCACATATTACTTCCTCTTCTGACCTCTAAGACCAAATCTTATTGACCCAAAGCAAACAAAACCAGGCCCATTCAGAAGATTATAAGGACATGGTTCTTCGAGTCGCTGCAGCACGGTGAGCGTGCACCTAATGCTCCATATTCAGTCATCACATTGCAGCGTTTAGAATGCTCTATATCTTTTCAGATTTATGCACCTATGTCCGCCTTTCGTGGTATATCTCAACTTCGGAAGTTAAAATTGTCACCTTTCACCTTTCACTTGCACTTTCCAAGGTTGTGTGTGCGGTCCGTGCGCGGGATCAGGCGACACTTGAGCTGGTGGCTGCTCTCGCAACATCACGGACATCCGAATGTTGACTTTAATTTCGAAACAAGTAATAACGCCTCCTCCAACTTTCACATTCAACGCGGAGCCTTCCAGGGGCAGGCGCCTTTCGACGAGGGCAGGCAGCGCAGACTGTCGGAATGTTTCCGTCTAAGAAAGCGCCTGAATCTGTAAGTATTGGCATTTCAGCACGAATGAGTCAGAAATATTACTGAAAGTACATAACACAGATGAGAATTGTGGACGATGTTGATGCATTGATCTCCGAGCTTCGGCTCTTTGACCATGCGTTCGCTGTCAACACTATCGACCTTAACGTCTCCGCGTACCGCATTCCCAATCGAAGTGTGTTCTATCTACAAATCAAGCAGGCTCATAGAAAAAACAAGAACATTCGTGTCCGCCGCTCGTACGCGCCTGGCCATGGTAAGGATTGCATAAAGATTGGTGTTAGCCAATTGTGGTTGCCACTGTCGGCCTGGCTGTACAATCGGTATAAATCAGCCAGGTCAAGCCTGTGTTCTCCGGTAGGTCCATGCAGATCTGATTCATCAATAATGTCACTGACTGTCGCGCTCAGGGTGTGTATCGCTATCTCATCGAAGAATATCTGCGCGAACGCCGAACTACCGACTACGACTTCTGGGTACGCACACTGGGTATGAACGTCCGTCTTAGTCACTTCGAAGGGCTCGGGTCATGTCAGTGCATTCTTAACCGTCCCGACATTGCGCCAGCATTTCTGTCCATCCGACACGCTCCACCTCAAGTGTCTTGGCCTGACGATCGCGTTGCCGATTTACGTATCCGATTCTCACTGGGTATCCGAACTCTGGAGCGGCCATTCTTTGGCTGGCTGGACATGCTCACATACAAGCCTCCTACTGTTCCTGTCACACAGGATGCGTGGTGGCGCGCCAATGGGAAGGCTTTTCGATTCCTCGATCTACCAGCAGAGCTTCGGTTGTGCATTTATCGCCACATCTCCGGCGACTACACCTGGCCTCATATCATGGGGAGAATTAGAGATAAGTCGAGTCCCTCGAAGATACATTTGAATCTTGTCTCTTATGAAACGGGGGGGCCAAAAGTATCCTGGGCACAGTGGAGGTACCTAGACGTGCGATCTCCTGCTCTCGATCCCGGAAATAACAAGGCCCCGATTTCGACAAACCTACCCAAAGCCAGTCGACTCATTGCTTCCGAGTTTTGGGCGTTCTCAATGCGCCACACGATCAAACACTTTGCTAGTCCACTAATACTTAGTCAGGTGTTCCACAAAATCCGCACTGAACACCTGCGTCGCATATCTCTAGGTTTCTCAAATCTCGGCTACTTTAACTTCGTGGGACTAGAAGCCTCAAGAAGTCCTCGCGCTGGCTTCGAGAATACAGAAGACTGTGACATAGAGTTGCTGGCAGGAATACCGACACTATTCCATCTTAACCTCCACTTCCGCGTGATCCGTCCGCGAAAGGTCCAGGGCAGCTGGCAGTCTCGCGACCCATGGGCATTCATGAGACACAAGACAGGTACTGATCGCATTTCTTGCCAGAGGATTTTCGTGCAATGGTTTCTCATAATGGCGTATGCGCACATCGAGGACATACCGCGCATTACCTTATCTGGCGACATCAGTCGCAGCACTCGAGTCAAGTGGGAAGCCATCTTTGAGGATGCGCGTAAGGGCCATCGCTATGATATGTCGGGTCTAATTCAGCGCATACAGTCCACGCCGTGGAAGAATTTGTACGTTATGCTCTTCCATCAAGACTCCTCTCACTGACCGCTCGTAGACCACCCACATGCACATGCTTCCACCCTTGCGACTGGTGGAACTTGCATGGACCGTATGTCAATGGCGTGGCTGATCCGAACTTCATCAGCCCAAGTGCATTCTGGCCGGATGAGGAGGGTTACGATCCTGCGAAGCACGAACGCTTCGTTTGCGAAGACTAGAGGTTCAGGGTTGTAAGAATGAACCGAGTCTACACAGCGGTTTGATCCCCGCAATGGGAGCGGGAGATATCACTGGGGGTCGAGAAGGGTTCAATTTCTGAGCGATACAGCTGTGAAATGAGGATCAGAAAGATGATCGTGTCACATGGAACGTAGGAGTGTTCTCGTCACAAAATACAACATTAGTTCAAATCTACGACAAATACCCGTTCAAAGCCATGTGTAACGCATTTTTTGGATTCCCTATTCTACGTTATATGCTTATAGTTCGTCGTGTCGTTTCGATATGATGATTCTCCAGATGTCCCAGTTTTCTTGAGGAGTCCCTCCCAATTGTGGCCCATTCAAGCTCAGATCCAGATCCCCTTCGTCCGACATCGTCTCCATGACGCGAGGTAACCTTCTCTACTCTGCTTCTTTCGCAGAATCTTTATGCTGTCTTTCAGCAATCTCCTTCACCCTCCGAGTACCTACCCTCTGAACAATCTCCTCATCTAGAGACTTTCTCAGAGCGTCGAATCCCCACACCTCCTTCTCCCAATTGAACGCTGCATGCATAACCTTCAGATTAGGCTTTCTCATCAACGGCTCCATCCACCCCGCCGGCACCCACTCAATCAATCGTCTTTGCTCATCAGTATCACGATACGCACGCTTGATTTGCAATTTCCCACCGACGTCATTCTCAACTTCCCTAACCAAGCTCGCCCATTGTAACTGGAAATTAAACTCATGGCCAACGTGCCAGCAATGCGCCAATTCATGGCAGAGTATATCAAGGAGTTCTTCTAGCGTGTAGAATTTCGACGGATCTTTGGGGCGACGAAGTGTGATGCTGAGTACGATTGATGTGTATAATCCCGTGTCTGCAGAGCGGATATATGTACCTTGATCGTCTTTCCGCACGTAATTGATGGCGATGATATCGCACTCACGATCGTAGGTTCTTTCGTGGAGCGCATGGGCGACGATTTTGTGGTGCGACATCACGGGCGCGACGATGCATGCTAGGGAGCGGAGGAGTTTGAGCGCTTTTTCTTCGTCGGGGAGATGTTTCAATGTCGAGTAACTCGTGAACTTGCCGTCTAAGGTCTTGTGGGCATCGAGAAGTTTGTGTGTCTGGTAGAAGTTCCGGAACTTAGTAAATTCTGGTGTACTCGAGGCGAGCGCAGAGGAGATATTTTGGGGTTGTTGTTGAGCCATGGTTGCGGCGATGGAGTTGTGAAGTTCAGTTTGCGGTGGTTGAAATAGCCAAGGACTTTTACGTTCTTGAGATGTTTAGTGGACTATCTCGAAGACCTGTTCATGTACAACGTCGTCGCACTGAACATTAAATTAGTACGATAATTTGTAACTCTGATTGTCGGTCCACAATGTCAGGATCTCCGATGCTCCTTCATGAATGCGACGTCGTAATTTACGTGATCTGACACGCGATGAATGCTACATCGGATGCAACAGCAATGGCCAAATAACGGAGTGGCTTTAGCGCCGACATCTTCAAGATACAAAAGACCCTTCAGCTTATAAGATGGCATTCAACATCATGAATGTCTTGAGGTATCGATGCTGGCTTCGTAATACCACTGGTGGTCTCAATATGACTAAGGTGGTCTCATTATGACTAAAACAGGTCTGAATCTTAGCAAGGGCTTGAGTGCGTTTCTATGTTCTCGATTATGTACTTTTGGTATCTTGCATCCATATGTGTACAGTTGTGCGAACCATCGGCGATCGACAGATCAGACAATGACAAATTCGTCGTCTTCCTCCGCGCTCGTATAGTTGTGAGTTTGATTGCTATCCATCGAACTCTCCCATCGGATCCATTTACATCCACAGACCTCCAAATGATCTAAGCCTTGGAGTCCAACGAAGCGATCGGCTACGGTTTGTGCGCTGGGTCTGTTGGTACGATTCTGTCGTAGCATCGCTAAAAGTACAGTGGAGAATATAGGAGTTGCAACCCTAGCCTCGTCGAACCAAGATACTATCCTGTGCTTGACGCGATGATATTGACGATTACCAGGCGTGTCACTAAACACATATGCTCTCAGATCATCAACCTCCCGCCCGAGGATCACTGTAAGCATCTCGACGAAGACAAGCCCCAGTGAGTATACGTCTGTCTTTGAACCGTGGCGTGACGTATGGCCGTCTTCGTACATAGCTTCCGGTGCAGCGAACAGTCTAGTGGCGGCAGCAGGGCTTTCCGTCGACGTCTCGTCCCATTTAATTATCTTTCGCGACGAGCCAAAGTCCGTGAAATAGACCACTTGACCGCGGTGGATGATGTTGGCAGGTTTGATGTCTTCGTGGTGGATACCGCGATGATGCAAATAAGCTAAAGCAGTAGAAAGGCAGAGGAACCAGGACTTCAGCCATGACACGTATTTCTTTCGTGCCACTGGCGAAGCTTCCCTGCATATATCTTCAAGGAACGTACGAAGATCGGTGTCTCCGGCTGGGTGAAGCAGAACATAGAAGTTTGCGCTGTATCGTCCAATGAGTTCCTGGTAGCACCCGATGACCTTTACGATGTGGGTGTGATCAAGGCTCCTCAAAGTTTCGATCTCATCACGAAGACCGGCTTTTTCCAGCGCGTCAGGGGCGTTTATGCGGGCGATGAAAACGCGCTTACGAGCCAGAGCTGTCGTCGATCCGGACACAATAACTTCGTCTACCTCTGCCGATCTACCTCGACCTAACACACCTCGCGAGGTTATCTGTAGTGATGTTTGCGCATTCTCCTCCCATAAAAATTCCTCCTTTCCAACTTGCCAACCAGTCGAGGGTGCTTCGGCGATAAGCTCTTCCGGCAAGTGGCAATCTGAGGGCATTTCGGACCAGTCAAACAAATCTAAACCTCTGACATGAAAGATTTTTATGAGATCTTGAGTATTGGCGCGCCATCGCCGATTCTGGTGGATCATGAAGGCTACTAGGCCTCTGTAAATCGCCCGCACCAGAGGTACCCGGTCGCTGCTCGGTCGCGTAGAGCTCAAGAACCAATCGTCCATTGACGGAAGCTGATAATGATACGGCTCGAATTCAGCCTTATCCCCATGCAACATCTCTCTCATTTCTCGGACAGACCTGTCTAGCAGCACTGTCAGAAGTTCTGTGAATACCAGGCCAAGTGAAAACACATCCTGCGCTGAATGGGCTTCGACGTCTTTGTTGCTCATGTCATCTAATTGTGTTTCAGGGGCGTAGTAATGGCGGCTGCGGGTGATATTTGCAACGCTGTCCAGCCTTTGCTGGAACAAGAATCCCGTAAGATAGACATTGTCGCCTTGGCATACGATTTTTCCAGGTTCGATTTTGCCATGGTATATCCCTTGCTCGTGAACAAAGTTAAGCGCCGAGATCATTTGTGGAAACATCTTCTTGATGCGCTCGCTGGCCTGGTGGGTGAGTGTGGAAGACGCCGTGACTTCAGCGAGATATGCCGGAAGTTCTTTCCCAGGGATAGTTTGTTTGAGCACAATCCTCATATTCGTATGTAATGAGCCAATGATGGAGAAGTCTCCAATGAAAGACTCTATGTGTGGATGACGTCCTTCCTGTAGATGGCAAATATCCCGCCTTATGAGCTCAGACTCACGTTTGGCGACCTTTGCTCTTGAGGACAACACAACGGGTATGCACCTGCTTTTGACTGTACGACCTGAAACTGTAACATCCATCTCAATGCGAAGCTCATCATTAGGATGTTCCGCGCTGAAGTGTGCGCTTATGACCTTGCTGACTCTTTTTCGATCCCGCGCAGAGAGGTTCGGCTCGAGATATCCCTTGGAGCGGTCCATAATCGAAGGATGAGGGCCATCACCGCAGAGATAGACCCAGAAGTATGCGAAAGTTACAGAACCAACTTGGGCGGGCGCAATGTCCAGGTGATGTATTTTGAGCAGGCTGAAGGTGCGGGGCGAAGTCCTCCTCGAGCGGCTGTGTCGCGGCTGCCAATCATAACCGATGTGGCGTCGCCAGCGCACAGAGCCTCATGCATCATGAATATGGGTGACGCAGCGTACACAGATTTCGTAATCGCAAGCAAATTTGAGAAACATAAAGAGAGAATCGAAGCTTCGTGGGGATAGCTTGAAGGAAGCTGTATGGAAAGACCCAATTTCAATCGTACCTTTCTTCCCACCTTGGAAATGACAAAGCATCTACACGTGATTCGACCTCTTCTCCCATGCTATCAATGTCTACCTGAAAAGAGGGCACAGTGTCATAAGAAGCCTCAGTCGACATTGTCATACTGCAGGGTGACGCAGGGTAGATAATCGAAAAGCCAGGATAACGCGACCCGATCACGTGATCGAGACAACTAGCGAGCGCATATGTACTTGCAACATGGTATGCCGGTGAAATAGCAGCAGCGGGAAATTTAGGAGGATTACTTCTGTAAATCTTCAGTCGAAAAGCAGATGAACTTGGGTTGCGGCAGATATCGGAATATGTGAGCTTCTATAATGTTGATTCAAAAGCCCCGGCCACTCTACGCATTCCTCAATCTACAAACGCCGGACAAAGTGCGTGTGAAAGAATTGTCGACAGATCAGCGAAGGTTCTCAGCGAATTTGATGACAAGTCAGGAACGATATGTACTCTGGCTAACGAATAATTATTCTGATTACTAGTCGGCCTGAAGTAGTTAGATATTATTCCAAGTAGGTCTATCGGATTTGTTGTGCAAAGTACGTCAAAATTGCTATAGAGTACTGATCAGGTTAAATCGGTATGAAAGAGTGCGATGGATCGCGCATGCCAATGGTGTACGTCGACCTGCAATCGGTGGGTGAACCTTGGAAGTATAGGAACCGGGTTAAAACAGCGGGCTTCCTCGGTGCTAGATTGTTGATAGCACGATCTGTCGATGTTTAGTAATAAAGCCACGAAGTTAAACAGCGACCACTTTTGTAGGCCGTTGGGCCAGCGATCAGGAAAGTATAGTCTGCTCCCATTGGTCCTGACCTCTGCGAGACTGCGCAGGTCTATGGAGAAATGTATGTTGAACAAGGAGAGAGGTTGACATTCTATGTACTCGATGATGTTCAGTAGTAGGCGCAAGGCCTCTATTTTATCTTCTACGTGTGCCACGCTTAGGCACTACCTAGCGTGTCTCGGTAATGCCGTTGGTGTTGCCAGTGGTGTTGTTGGGTTTGTCCTTCTACTTGGCGGCGTTCCAAGCTTCCCTGTGGTCTTCGGCGTACTCCATAACCAGGTCTTGATATTGTTCCCAAGTCTCCTGAGTAGCTGCCTCCCTCTTAGGGTGAGACATCTTCCAGTCGTCGATGAATGAACGGTACTGGCGTGGGAGAGCCTTGTTGACCTTGTAGATGAGAACCGTGTAGGTGAGGAAGCCATTGGCGGCGTTGATGTCTTTGTAGCAACGTCTGAACTCGGAAAGGAGTGTGCTGATTGCATTGGGGTCTGTAAGCGTAAGGGCGTACATCTTAGCCCCGGTGCGCTCGACGATGACCTGGTCCGGAGTGCGATAGATCTCGGAGAGGTGGGCCCAGGCCGCGCAAGGCTTCTCCTTCTGTTCGTCATCAAGCTTGTCCCAGACGTAGTCTTCTACGGCATATTCAAGAAGATAGAGAGCAGCGAGTGTCTTCTCGCGATATTTCTCGTAAAGCCGGAGCTCAATCTCATAGATCTCGAGCTTAACCTTGTATTTAGAGTGGGAGATATCGTCGGGGTCGTCGCTGGAGAGAAGACTGGATTTGGGGGAATCGCGGTCCTTAGCGGGCGGTGTTGAACCCTTCCGCTCAATTCTGGAAGTGCGTAGCGGAGTAGGCTTAACTGGCTTGTAGTGCTGATCTGCAGTACCGTCGTAGTAGTCCAGCAGTCCTTGACGGGCAGCGACCTTCTTGAAGAGGCGCGCCCATTCATAGTGATTGTAGGAGCCAGTCAACTTGACAAAATCTTTGCTAAGTGTCTGCTTGGTGTTGATCGTAAGTGAGGACATGGCTGATGCGATACCTCACTTTCTGTTCTTCGTAGCGCTAAGAGGATGCCGTAGCGTAGTCGCGGACTTTGTGGTGCGTCAGTGGTACTGGTAGTAGCTGAGTTGGCAGGCGAAAGCGCTCCTTGAACAAGAAGAGAGGTATTCGTACTTGATGATGTTGAGTAGTAGGCGTAAGGCCTCTGTTCTGTGTGTGCCACGCTTAGTCACTAGCGTGTCTCGGTAGTGACTAGGTGTGCTCAATGAAGGGAGATACATCACGTGACAAGAGGAATATTCTAACCAACAACTTCCCCACGTTCCTAAGCTATGCGTTAAATTTGTCGGATCGCCGAATCTGCCTATGCACCACACATCTCGTGTATACATCTCGGCGTCGGACCTTTTCTCAGCCCGCTGGAATGTACCACGGCTGACTTCACCGGAGATATCGACACGTGACGACGTCATCGCAAGTGTCTGATATGACGGTTTCGAGAGCGATAAGGAACAAAAGGTGCAGTTTCTAGTCGAGCAGGAAGGTTAGACAAGGCACGGGACTCCTACAAGACCAAGAAAGATGGCGGTTTGGAGATCCAGCTTTGGAGAGGACGCACCACCTTTGAATGACAACGTCACTGCTGCAGTGTAGAGAAGGGGTCAATTGCGAGCGCAAGGACCGTCAAGCCCGCGCCAAGGGCCACGAGATAGCTGTGGGCCGTGTAAGTGGTAGAGCCTGTTTGTCAACCGCAGCCCTTCCTAGCAGACTGATCTAAGCTGTGATTTTACCTTCAGCCACGGCTACCAGCAACGCTGATTTGATAATGGCAGCGACGACCGCGACCAGAAGTGCAACTGTATCGACTCCATTTGCAGAACATTGAAGCTGCCCGCCAGCAGGGCTTAAGTGGTAACACCTCGTTATTCCCCGCTCTTGCATCCGCAGAGCATCTAGTCCGCTTGATCTATCTGCATTTCGTATGCTTGAAGTTAAGGTCGCATGCGGTAGTCATCAGTGTCTTTGAACGTTGACGACTCGCGGTGTATCAACTTCTTCAAGTTAGGCCTTGTTTGGCCGGTCTCATTGACATTTCTAAACGCTGGTATGGGAGAGTGACGATATATGTTTCGATGGTGGTCCTGGCGTTCTGTGCCGGAAAAACTGACCTGCGTCGGTAGTAAAGAAGGTGTCGGATGATGGTGTGGAGATGAGTACCGAGGCGGTGAGGGTTTTCTTGCTCTAGGATGCGCCTGCCCCACTCGATTGCATGGCTAGGTCGTTCTTCCCTACCCATAAGTTTACGCGAGTAAGCTGTAGTATGGTCTCTGAGTATCTTCAAGACGAAGATTTTTGATGGCATTGCTGTTGCGAATTCAACGCTCCTCACCGATGGTGCAACTGCGGTTAGCTCACTGCCGGCTCCTGATTGGGCGGCTGCCGACACGTTGGCGTGTTTCCCATGTTTACGTCGCGTGCGCCTCGAGGGCGGCGTTCCTGAAGGCATGGCCACACATGCGACCACATTCGCCGCATGGCAGAATTTCTTGACGCGAACGACGATTTGGTCACACCGACTGCAGCCCATCAGCGACGAGGAGCTCGAAAAGGATGTGCGGAGTGCAGACACCCTTCCGCAATTGGCCTGCGGGTAATTTAGCCAAGCAGGAGCGGTGGACCCTGCCGCTTTCGCGATAAGCTAACGAAGGGACCTCCTGATGCTCCTTTCGAGGCTCTATCGTGCATCGTCCCTCTCGTGTTTCCAGCCTCGTCTTTTCGCGTGTATATGCACTCCGTGCCGCGTCGCTCATTACCACTAACAGTCACGATTATTGCGCGGTTGCGTGATTCATAGCGCGTCAAGCCGTCTTGCGCTGCAGTCACGGATCCCGGTCCTTAATTCGAGACCCACGCTCCCGAAACCTCTCCAACGCCAACGCCGTTTGTGCTTGCAACCAAGCGCCCACTACGATTCCTGCGTTTGACTGCACCTAATTGGCACTGGCCCGCCGCTGCTTTTGCTTTTCGACACCCGCACATGTGCGACCACAGCACGTCATGACGAACGGGACGGAAACCACCATGGACGCCCAGCAGGAAATCGCGACTACCAGCGTCGAAGAGACAGCCACGCGCTCACCGCGGACTCACGTGGACAGCTCGCCATTGCCAACAGACTCAATGGTGACTGTACCGCTGTCAGAGGCAGGCACTTCGCCAGACGACGACGATGTGAGGGAGTCAACGGGGCGCCCACAGATTATCGTAGAAGAGCGGAGAGACTCGTCGCGACCGAACTCGACAGAAATACTCAAAGCCTTTGGACGCCGCAGCAGCCAGGGAAGCATTGATGCACCGACCGCAGAGAGCCCGACCGTGTCAGTACACGATGTAGACACACCATCCTCGCCAGAAGCCCCTAATTTCTCGCGGAGGGGGAGCGACGGATCAGGAAAGAGCGAGCCAGTCGACTGGGCCGAGCTCGAGAAGAAGGAAGAGGAAGAGCCCGAGGGGGAAGGCCAGGACAAGGTGGGCATGCTGCACACTTTGAATATACCACAGTGCTAATATTCCAGGCCATGGCACTGCTTCTTGCGCGCCTCGAGCAGGAAAACGCCGCCCTCATGTCCGACTCCAAGGCTGGCATCAAGGCCAATCGCGCCCGCAGCCAGTCTCGACCGCCCTCTTTCAATCAGTTAAAGCGTCTCGTGCAAGCGGACGATGCCTCGGGGGTCCGCTTCTCGCAGCTGCCATCCCCACCGCCCATGACCGAGCTCGAATTCTGGGCAGCACTCGTGCGCGACTACCCACAAACTGTCCAACGACTACCCACGCTGTGCTTGAACAAGATCAGGAGCGGTATTCCGGCGCCGTTGCGTGGTGTTGTGTGGCAGAGCGCATCGGGCTCGAGGCAAAAACTGATAGAAGACCAGTACGAATCGCTATGTGGCGAGTCGAGTCCGTACGAGAACATCATCAACAAGGACCTTGGGCGGAGCTTTCCCGGCGTGGAAATGTTCAAGGACTCAGAAGGAGAGGGCCAGAAGATGCTGGGCCGCGTCCTGAAGTGCTTCAGCTTGTATGACCACAAGATTGGGTACTGCCAGGGTCTGGGCTTCCTTGTTGGACCGCTGCTGATGCAGATGGGTGACAAGGAGGCCTTTTGCGTGCTCGTCAGGTATGTCAACAATCATAGCAGATGTTATGCAAGTACTAATCAGTTCGCAGGCTCATGGAAGACTACGATCTTCGCTCCTGCTTTCTTCCCGATCTGTCCGGCCTCCATCTCCGCATCTTCCAGTTTCAGCGCCTCCTCCACCACCACATGCCCGAGCTCGCGAAACACCTCGACGATCTCGGCGTTGAATCAGCGTACCTATCGCAATGGTTCTTGTCATTCTTCGCCGTCACATGCCCGCTTCCAATGCTCTTCCGCATCTACGATGTTCTCTTTGCTGAAGGTGCTTCCGAGACCATTATGCGCGTGGCGCTTGCCCTCATGAAGCGAAACGAGCAGAAGCTGCTTTCGCTGAGCGAATTCGAAGACGTCATGCAACTGTTGCTGGGGCGCCAACTGTGGGATCCGTACGGTCGCAATACCCATTCTGCGGACGAGCTGGTCAACGACTTTGTCGGCTTCACCAATGACGTCACCCGCGAGAGGCTGCAGGGACTGGAACAGCAATACAAAGAGTCACAAGAGAAGGACGTGTCCAAGCAACAGGTACAGAAGTCGGCAATGTCTTTCCTCGGTCGTCTGTGGGGCCCGTCCAACTCATCAACCAAATCAGTCACCCTGAGCCCAGGCCTTTCGGCCCCGTCAAGACCCGTCAGCTTTTTGCGACGCTCTGCCTCAAAACAAAGTCTCGCATCCACCCTCAACTCGACCGCCGAATCAGACACCTCCGCTGCGACTCAGAGCACGGCGCTGACCGACATCTCTCGCGGCTCAAGCGCAGACGCGTTTTCGCTAAAGTCAGGACACGGATCTGTCGCAATGGGCCACTCAGCGAAGGACCGCGATCTGCACTACCAAATCGAGCAGCTGCTCATGTCAGTCAGTCAGTTGCAGCGACAGAACAGTGAGCTTGAGGCAGCGCTACAGAAGCAGCGTGAGGATCGCAAGGAGGACCACCGCATTGTATGGACTGTAGTCGACAAGATCAGGAAGAAGACATCCACACTAGCGCCGCCGTCATCACGATCATCGCGACGAAGAACTACCATCACAGCCGCAACCGTAATACCACCACCGGACGAGCCCGCGACCATCGCATTGCCAGAAGGCGCCGAAGAGGTGGTGGACGTGTTGGAGAAGCAGTTTCCGTTCGAGCAGACTCACCATCGAGCATCGTCGATGTTTGAGACAAAAGAGGTTATGCGGGAGAACTTGTCGCGGACGAAGGAGCAGCTTGCTTCAGAGACATTACGTGCGCAAGTGCTAGCCCGTGATCTGAACGACCGCGATGCAGAGCTACAGAGCGCAAGGGACGCTTTGAAAGATGTGAGGCACCGGCTGCAAGAGAGCTACAATCAGAATCAGAAGCAGGAGAAGACGATCCAGGATATGCGGCGCAACGAGCGCAAGAACTCTGCAGCGGCTGCATGGACGCACGTAGACAGCTCTCCGGACACACCACCCACCTTATCCCGCTCCACGACGGCAGACAGCATAACCGGAGGCCTGCGTGAACTACGACTAGGCCGCACGGCATCCCAGAAGTCCAATCACGCACCTACTACCATCTTCAGCAAGCGCTCCTCCTCTCTCGCAACACAACAAGTCCTCTCAACCGAAAACCACGCTCCAGCCGACAACGAAGCCCTCCTCCTCGAGCTCGTCAACGCAAAAACCGCAGAAGCAGTCGCCAAGCAAGAACTCGAAGAACTCCGCGCCAAATTCGAAGGCATGAAGCGCGTCATCAGCGGCGCGACATCCTCGCCACCATCGAAATCCCCAACACCCACGGCCTCGCCGAGCATCACTGTTGAGAAGCAAAACGCCGGTGCGGCAGCAGGTGGCTGGAATTGGGGCGGCTGGAAACGAACAGTGAGCACGAACAACGCCAGTGTCTCGTAGTGTGGGACTTGGGTTTGGTGTTTTTGGGAATCCACAACAGCAGCAGCAGTGGAAGTACATATGTGTATATGTTGGAAGAAAGGAAGGACTTGGCGAGTGTGCATGTGTGCATATCTGAGCTGTATATGACACTATATCCCAACGGCGATGGGTATGATATTCGAGAGACGGAGATGTTTTATGATTACTTATGTCCGATTGCATTTTCAAGGATGATATAGCCTATCTTCTGTGCATTGCGTTCTGCGCCGCTGATAAAAGTGGGCGTAGATGCGTAAATGCTTGTTTTTAATGCATGGGGAGATGTTTGATGGAGCGTTCATTGTTTCTTCTCTTTATATGACTAGGCATTTTTTGAGCGAAGCGGTTATTTGTATTACATTGCATTGCATGTATCTTGTTCCTATAAACCCTAGAAATACCAAGACTAGTCCTCAACCCCGCGTCAAACTTTGTCTGAGTCCGATTCAGGCGGTGTATACACAACATTCGCCGAGGAAGTACTACTCTCACTTAAATCGTACACATCCACATCCCCATCATTTCGAAGCAAATCCGTATTATCCCCACCGCCGTCAATTTGTCCGCTCTTTGAGCTTTCGCCTTCCGAACCCTCCAAACTAGACCCCGCGCCAAACGTGCTTTCAGTCTTATCAAGCGCCATCGAACTCTGCGCGTCGAGCTCATCTTGCGTCTCGTCGTCGTTGCATTCTTCGTCGAAGTGTATGTGGTGGTGCGGGCATCTTTGGTCCTATAAAATAAAGTGGTTGAGTTAGCGGTGGGAAGGAGATAGACTAAAGGTATAGGAGTGTGGGGGATTTACCTTTGGTGTTGGACAGTCGTGTATCCAAGCTTCGACTTTTTGAGTTGTGTGGATGCGGTGGAGGGGGTGTTGGGAATGGGCATGTGCGGTCCCTGGTGTTGGTGTATTTGGTATTGCATGTTGAGACACATATGTTCGCTCCAACCATCCATCTTCCTCTGATTTTCCGTTCTGAAGGTCTTCGTTGCGAATATGTTCATCTTTCTTGTCTGCGCAGGTTAGATTCCTTGGCTCCAGTGGCGGCACTACTGCCACATTCTTAACCTCCACGACGGTCACTACTCCAGCCTTGATATTCGCCCTGGCGCCAGGGACCCTTCGTTTCTCGCGCCATCCGGCGGGAAGCCAGGCGTCGCCGGAATCCATGGCTGCCCAGTCGTCTTCGAGCGTCATGATCATTCGCCAGTATGTTACGAGGAGGAATACGATGGCCCAGACGATGAGGGTGAGGAAGATTATTCCTGGTAGGAGGTCTGGGTCTGAGGCGAGGGTGGGAGGCATAATTGAAATCTAGTGGATGGTGGTGGTGGAGATATCGAGACGGAATTGCGCAGAGCTTTGAAGAGTTGAGAGCAACGCGTGGGTTGCGGTGTTGTCGCAATCGAGTGATTGCAGAGGAAGGCGAAAGGGGTTTGTGGTAGAGCTCGGGTTGGGGGATGTCCAAGGTATCTGTGCTGTTGAAGATATTGGTAGTTGGGTGGATGTGGCATCAGATGTCGCGTTGTGTCGTGTTATTAGGAGTTGCTGCAGGTATGCAGGTTTCATCGAGAATTGTGTGAAGTCATGTTAAGTTGAGCAGTTGTCTTCCAATATATTACATAATTGTCGTCATAGACGTACTTAAGTATAAATACACTGCTCAGGCAATAGCAAGGCGCATCAGGTAAAGACGTGGTGCGGGGCCCCGCAACCTCCATCCTGCCTGCCGTTAGCGGAGCTTGATTTATGGTTTCTAGCATGTGAAAATGCAGCCTCGTTTTCTTATGGTACACGTACAAATTTATCGTCGTGGATTCCTCGAGATGTGTGGTTGTTGATTTAGCGTACCGTTTCTATCAACATGTGTAGTTTTAGCAGGAAGCTTTTATAGCGTACCATTGAACATCAGTGGATGAAGCGCTCCGAGTGGCGGACTGCGTTTCGGACTTCTGACATCAACCACTGGAAGGGTTTATGCACATTGCTCCTCTGCTAGGCGGAATTAGGAAACGGTGCACGTGTCGACCTGGTCATAGACCGGCGTGTTCATGAACCCGGGCGTGATGAAGACCGTCGTTCGTAGCGCGATGACGAATTTCATGTACGGTACTCGATTTATCCATTCAGCACCCCGAACAACGGCCCAAGTAATGTACATGGGACAATTGAGTTGGCAGACATCTACGAAGTATCAACCACCTCCACTCTCCATCTTCAACTTCACATCTAATGCGCACCATTCCACATTTACCTCCTGATCAAAACAACCGTCAAATTACTGGCTACTTTTAAGAATCACCATTTAACCCCCTTACATTCTGATACACCCGTCCGAGCGTCAAAGGATCTCTTTCCACAGCAGCCGCCATGCCAGTCCATGAAAACCTCGTCCTCAACCCCGACCCAAGCATCGCGATCAACCAGCTGATGTGGATCTACTTCATCGGTGGCTGCGTCCTCTTTCTCATCGCCCTTGCGCTCATAGTGTTCGTCCTGTGGGTCAAAGCGGTGTTTGTGGGACTATGGACGGGTGATTGGACGGACCTGTATGGGGCCATGGAGCAGAAGCACAATGAGGAGGCGGTTGAAATTATCTCTCACACAATGGAGTCTGAAGATCTTGCAGAGGAAAAGAAGACCGAGAACATGGAGATGTTGGGAAAGGATGACAATGATAGGAACAACAACTCTACGAGCGACGACGCAGATGATTCGAACGACATGTGCACGCCAGACGATAGTGACGAGAATAGCGATGTGCCGTCGCTGATGCGAGATGATGAAGACGAGCCGATCGATAATGACTATCACACTCCTGCGGGTGGAAGTTCATCATCAGTCTTTGTAAGAGAGGAAATAGATGGTACACAAGATGATGGGACTACACCACGATATGAGTGGGTGGAGTACACTTTCCCATCGCGCCGTAGGTCTCGTGCACAGATCACATTTTCTGCAGTTACGCCGACGAGTAGTGGGCAATGAGGTGGTAAACGCGATGGTTCGTCGTCGTGCTGGTTTTCCCGGATGGTGCGTCTTTGCATGTCAACGGAATAGTGAACGGACTGCGCACTTGCGAATGTAGACACAGCTCGCTGATGGGACACTTAAAACGAGTATTCGTCTTGGCTTCAAAACGGATGAAATGTACCTGCAACTACTTAAATACCAAATTTCATCTCCTTCCTACACTCTCTCCACGTAATGCTCGTGCCTCCGTGCGCCGATCCCACCACTCTACCTCACCATAGCAACAATCTCCCCACCAACAGCCACCAATTTGCCCCTCTCAAGACACAACGCAATCATACATGCTCGCGTTACATCAGTAAGCGCCGATGCGTGTCGTGTAACATGATGCGACATGTGGCGGACATGGGTTTGGGGGCACGAGAACGGTGTGGCGGGTATAGGTAGTACGAGACTAGATAGCGGGGCTAGGAATGACGTGGAGCAAATAAAATCTGACGATGAAGGGATATATGTGTAATCGTGGGCAAACATGAGTGTTATATTGCGTTTTGGTGTGTTGGAGTCACGCTGAGCTTGCACGTGAGTCACGAAGCAATTGATTGCACTTGAAATACTGCATAAATTCTCAGAAGCGAATGAACGATGGAGACATGGAGGCTTCTATATCACAAAAGAAAACATGAATTATACTTGCGCGTATGCAAAACTACAATACTAAAATAGTGGATGTGACCGGATCAGGATGCGTGAGTAAGTATACACCTACCCTCGACCAACAGTCCTCGGCCACAGTCTATGCGAAGCGATGAGTGCCCCGCACACAAACTTTACCCAGGCCGAATCAAGCAGAGTCAAAGCCCTCGTCATCGTCGTAGTCCTCGTCCAGGCTGACGTGACGGGCAGCATGAAGCGGGACGACATCCTCGAGAACTGCGGGCGCAGCCGTGGTAGTCTTCTGAGCAGCCGTGTCGACCTGGACCGCTGTCTCGTCCTGAACCTCCACCTTGATCTGAATGTGAGTGGTCTCCACAAGTGCTTCAATTGTCTCTTGCGGGTCAGTCTCAATCTGCTCGACGGCCGCGGTCTGGTCGGCAACCTCTACGTCCGAGTCTGCGCCAAAGTTGATGCCAAGTCCCATGGAGCCGGCATGGGCAACCGCAGTATCGACGAGATTGTCCACTGTCTCCTTCACCACCTGCTCTACTGCTTCCTTAGCAAGGCGTTCTTCCTCGTCTGGCGCGACCGGCGACCAGTCTCCGAGGTCTGTGAGCGGCGAGTCAGTAAAGCTGAGAGGTGAACAAGGTGGGAAACCAAGGGAACTAGAGTTCCGAACTTCGCTCGGGTTATAAGCACCCGCAAGTTCAAGCAACGTTTCATCAAGCTCATTGAGCTTTGGCTGCGCTGAATGTGGTACGTTAAGCACATTTTCAAGCTCACCTTCATCCTCCGAGTCATCGGCCGTCTCTTTGCTCTTCTTCGGAGCACGCTTCTGTGGTGTGGACTTCTTTGGACTCGCCTTCTTGGGCGTCGCCTTAGCCTTCTTCAAGGTTGCCTTCGCAGGAGTCCCGTCGTCGGCTTCTCCGTCGCCGTCATCAGCCTCTTCTTCTTCGTCAAAGGCTTTCTCCAATTTCTTGTCTGGCAGACCAAAGAGCTCCTCCATCTTCTTGGCGGCATGTAGGGCCCGGCCCTGCTTGGACTTCTCGGTGCGCCAGCGAACGCCTGTGGGAGCCTCGCCGTTGTCGTACATAGCCTTGAATGTGACGTACTCATGGCGAACAGACTCTACAGTGCGGCCGGTAGATAAGTCCGAGAACTCAAATGCCGTCGCGCCGACGAAGTCCACCCCCATGAAGCGATCGTTATGGCGTTCGGTGAGCTCCCATATGGAAGCGTCAGGGTACTCAGCAAGAAGAGACGCCAGATAAGTCTTCTCAACCGCCGACCAAGGATCGTCAAGCGTGTTACGATCTATCGCCTGCTGCCTTCGGTCATTGAGTGCCTTGACCGCCTGTCCATTGGCCCAGTCCTTCGGCTTGCCGTGCTCGTAGAAGTAGAACGTGGGTTGGCGACGGGGTCCCGGGTTCTTCTTGCCACCATCGCGCATATCTATAAGCTGGACGACGAGTAAGTCCTCCTGATCAAGGTCGGGAAGTGATTCCACGTTGGGCGGTTCGATGGGTCCGAAGTACTTTACGTGGCGCTGGCCGCGCACGAAGCGGAACTTTCGATCCTCCCACAACGGAGGGTTAGTGGCACCATTGCTCTCCCGTGCAGATGGCTGATCTGGATGCGGTCGAGGATCGCCCGTCTTAGGTTTGATGCCCCAGAAAGCGCTTTTGGGAGGTAGAGACACGGTGGGTGTCCAAGGCTCAAAGCAAGACTTGATCGGGGGATTCTTGGGCTGCTTGGAACCGCCCTCGCCCTCGGCCATCTCCTCGGCTTTGCCCTTGTCCTCCTCGAAATCTTCCATGGGCGCGACATCTCCGGCCTCCTCCTTGGCGATAACAGCCTCGACGGGCTTGTTCTGTTTGGTAGCCACGATTTGCTCCTTGTCGGAACCGTCGCTCGACTGAAGTGCCTCGTCAACACCGTCTGAAAGCTTTATTTTTTTGGTAGTTACCTCGGCAGTTGGCGAAGAAGACGCCCGGCGCTTCTTGCTACTATCGAATAACTGCATTGCGGGTGTTCGGATATCTGGCGGAGATGCGTGAATTTGAGTTTGGGTTGATGTGATCGTGGCTCGTGGTATAGAGTTGATCTGTGGTGCGTGGTGGTGTAAAGAATATAGCTGGCAGAATTTGGCGCGATATAAGTATACGCCAGAGAGACATCATCGTGAAGACTCAGTGAAAGCTGTGCAAGCTGTGCACAGCGGCGTGATAAAGCCCAATCGATAACAATCCACAATGCGAGGGCCGCCAAATACTGTTTGGGGATCTTTGAGGGTGAATGAGCACTCCGCCAGCCTACAAAGAGCCGATTGGGAAGAGCAAGCATACAATGTGACAAAGGAACAGATCCATGCGTGACCATGCTTTGCCTTGTGTTGATAGGAATAACGATCTCACCATCCTCTACTCACCACTAGAGGTACATATTAGAGTGCTCCATGATAAGGACACAGCTCCGCGGCGCTAGCCGTCTGTACGAGACGTTGACGACGTTGCACAGCGTCTGCCTGGTGGTGTGGGTTTCACGGCTTGGCATTACGTAGATTTCTTTAGCTTGAGAGAAAATGAGGAATAATTTTGGAAGGCTGAATGATGGCCATGTGTAAGCAGGGCCTGGAGAGCATGTCTGGCACTGGTGGAGATGATGGAGGCCCAAGGGAAGGTTCCAGTGTGACGTGAGATGCTTGTCTCGGAAGCTAATCCCAATCAAGAAGAGGTATCGCTTCTCTGGCAGGTACTGCACTTATTCACTGGCTATGTCTCAGGCTATAGGCTAGCGATTGAGCGAGGCTGTTCAGACATGATGCAGATGGGGGCGGGAGCGACGAGCCAACCCCGCGACGTGGAGACGCGAGGTCTTGGCACACTAGGTACACCCAACTTCGTGCCTCCTTTCCCGCCACATTGTTATTAGATACCACCTCGACTCCACCGCGGCATTGCGGCATCGCTAATTCCATCGAGCCGCTGCATACAATCAGTTTGCAGGTTCAAAGCCTCACCGTCGCGCGACTAGATACTGGTGATATGTCTCACCCCAAATGCAGCCTCATGGCGCGATCGTTGCTCTGCTTATCTCATCCCGACTGATTTGCACCTATCGTGCTTCGAGCCAAGCATTCACTTCAAGACCATCAGCAGTGGTGCCTTACAAGGATGCTGAGCAGAGTTCCAAAGTTTCGTCCTTCGCGCTTAGTGCTGATCTGCGGAGTGTGAGAACGACAAACAGAGGAAGAATATGGGCCACTCAGAACAACGCAACAGTGCCAATTGCCTTTTTGGTCGTTCCAGCGGGCGCCATTCAATGTTTTCCCTGCATCGAGCTACCGATGCTGATGCATTGCAAGGATCTTCACATGTTCTGCATCCTTGGGGTCACCGCAGATCTTGGCGCGTGTTGAGACATGACAGCAGATTCGGTACACCATCATGTCATGGCACATCGCTCAGCTGCAGAAAACGTGGGTACAAAGTGCAGCTCGATCCTCGAAACCTGCACGCAAGGCTCTCGTGCTCGTCGCCCTCAATTTCATTTTATACCTTTTGACGTCCGTCGGGTACCCTCGTGTTTCAGTTTCCCATAATGCTGTCACTAATGACAATATGGCTCGCAGCTGCTTACGTCACACAAGCAGCTACCAAAAGCTTTAGGCTAGAATTGACATGGACTCAAGGCTCACCAGATGGTCACGAGCGCGACATGATCTTCATAAATAACCAGTATCCTGGGCCATTACTTGTTGTTCAGCAGGATGATTGGGTGGAAATTGAGGTTGTCAATCGACTGCCCTTCAACACAACAATTCATTATCATGGTATTATTAAAAGGTCCTATGTGGCTTGGTACATGTACTTACGCGCCGTAGGCATACACCAAACTCGAACACCATGGTCGGATGGGGTTCCCGGCTTAACGCAAAGTCCCATACAACCCGGGGAAACATTCAACTACCAATGGCTTGCCGACTCTTATGGAAGTTACTTTTACCATGCTCATTCCCGCGGTCAGATTGACGACGGCGCATATGGCCCCATCATCATCCAACCAAGACCCGGCTCAGCAAAGCCATTCGATAGGATATCAGCGACTGAAACCAAGTTACTAGAAGAGGCTGAAGCTGCTGTCAAACCGCTGCTACTAACTGATTGGCGCCATAGGACTTCAGACCAGACCTGGAACGACCAGATAGCCTCCGGATTGGAGAGCGCAATATGCATGGATTCCCTGTTAGTGAATGGCAAGGGTGCAGTATCATGTCTTCCTCGCGAAGAAATTGAAGAGTTCGTTGATGAGGGTATCGCACCATTGCTCACAGCCAGTAATCTGACTTATACTGCCAAAGGGTATGCCATGCGAACCCTCTAAACAAGCTCATGCTAATTAAGTAGATGCCTACCTCCGCAGTTCTTTCAGATTGCGCTCCCCGAAAGTTCCGGCATTAACATCAGTGCTCTACCTAAAGAGGTTTTCGAGATATGTACGCCAACTAAAGGCGTACGTGAAGTGGTGCAAGCGTCGCGCGACAAGAAATGGCTCGCCTTGGACATCATCTCAACAGCAGGGATTGGTACCTTCGCGTTCAGCATCGACGAGCATCCGCTGTGGGTCTATGCTGTTGACGGTCACTATATTGAGCCGCTTCAAGTCGATATTTTGACTGTGGCAAATGGTGACCGCTACTCGGTGTTCATTCGACTTGACAAACCGAAGGGTGGCTATGGCATTCGCGTGGCCTCATTGGCTGCCACACAAGTCATTGATACTACGGCTGTTCTTGCGTATGATGGTGGATATGATATTCATTATTATGGCAACACAACAAACGAGGTCTCGTCCAAGCCATCTATCAACCTTGGGGGCGAACCCACATCACCAAATGCGACCGTCTTCAAGCAAGCGCTGATGAAATCATTCCCGCCACAATTCCCTCAGCCGGCTCCAGAAGTCGCTCAGACGTTTCTCCTCAGGCTGGGCACCGTCGGCAATAGCTACACATGGGCACTGAACTCGACACCAGTTGCACACCCAACACTTGACAATTTCAGCCCGCCTCTGCTCTATCAGCCACCGGATGCCAACAACCCTGGCGGTAATATCACGATCGTAACGAAGAATGACACATGGATTGACCTCGTCTTCATAACTACCCAGCCTCAACAACCACCGCATCCCATACACAAGCACTCGAATCGGGCCTTCATCCTTGGCGCTGGCGAGGGAATGTTCAATTGGACATCAGTCGCGCAGGCTGCAGCTGTTATTCCACAGAACTTCAACCTGGTCACACCGCCCTACAGAGATGGCTTCGTTGTGCCGCCATCTGGATTACAGCCTTCGTGGCTCGCAGTTCGGTACCACGTTGTCAATCCTGGAGCCTTTATGCTGCATTGCCACATCCAAAGCCATCTGAACGGTGGCATGGCAATGGTAATGCTCGATGGTGTTGATGCGTGGCCAGAAGTGCCTGATGAGTACCGGAATTAGGAATAATGCGGTTGACGCTAATGTTTAATGAATCTCCATAGACTAAGAATGCAACGCTATTAGTTTGGATCGGCCCCTCTGCCGTTCCAACGTCCTCCCACGATGTACCCCATAGCCTCGATGCAGCTCTGCAGATGCATTGCGCGTTCTGGTGTCACAACGCTGTCGTGAACTCGGTGATCTACGAACCACAGCTGCTGGGTATTTCCACTTCGCTCTCTCAGGATCAAACCCATGCTTTCCGCTGCCCCGGATTTTGCTGCGATTCGAAGTATCCTTTTTTACCACTTGCGCATGGTACAGTGCAGGTCCCGCAAAAGCTGGCTGGTGTAATGGCCGCGAGGAGGCGGACTGCCGTAATCAGTAAAGTGAATTTGTTGCCCAGCCATTGCAACCCAACGAATATCGCGCTAGGTCACAATACGTGCGCGGCGGATACTTGTTCGCAGCGTCGATTAGATATCTTCTGGTACTCATTTACTGGTCCGCGGCCGCATGCTACCCTCGCACAGCGCTCATGCCACCACAACGGTCATCACGGCCCCGCATCACGTCCGTCAGAGCAGGTGATCATGCGCTTTTCGCTACCCACCAAGCTGAATACATCAATCACAACATCGCGTGATAATGGTCTTGGTGTTGAGTCTCCCGATGCCCGCCCGAGCAACGCTCGCCTTCCATCGGCTGCTCTCTTCCGAAATCATCCTAGCACCTCGGTTCGCCCGGGCGATTCCGGCCAGTGACGTCTCACGCCAGCACCACCATGAGCACCTTATCGTCATGTCAACGCTATATATTGCTAATCGATTTCCCCACACTTGAACACTTTTCGGCGACTTTCAGCCGCTGGCTTGCAGTATCTCTTGCCTTGTTGTGGAATGACAAAACGTATATAGACTAAGCTGTGTTCCCGACTCGAAGATGCCGACACCACCGTTTTCGCAGGATCGCCGCGACTGGCTTACGGAGATTTCGTCACTTTTTGCGAAAGGAAGAGATTTGAAGAAAGGAAAGCTTGCGGTCGGATTGCCGAGAGCGTGTGATTCTGTGACCACTATTAGCACAGTTGGTTCAAGTAATGGCTCCGCAAAACATCACCCAATGGGTGACAGGTCAAGACGGTTTGGATAAGTTGAGGACGGAGGAGGTGGATTGTCCGACTCCAGGAGAAGACGAGGTTTTGGTCGAGATACATTCTGTGAGCTTGAATTATCGAGATACCGAAGGTACGAACAGCGATATCTACTATGGCATTGCATGACGCTGATCACGTGCCATAGTATGTATGGGCCTCTACAACCACCACAAGTCCGTCGAACAACCACCCGCCATTGTGCCATGCAGCGACATGTGCGGTGTCGTGGTAGCTGTTGGTCCATCGTCCAATAACGCTTCCGACCCGTACAGAAACCCAGCCTTTCAGCTGAAAGAAGGCGACCGCGTGATCAGCACCTTCGCACCAACCCATCTATCCGGCCAAATCGCAGCCAAAGATCTCGGCAACGGTCTTGGTGGCCCAGCACCCGGCGTCCTCGTGCAGTACCGCATCTTCCGCACCTTCGCTGTCGTCAAGATCCCAGATTACATGACCGACGACGAAGCCGCATGTCTTCCCATCGCAGCTATGACTGCATGGATGAGTCTGAACTGCATGCGTCCGAAAGGCGAAGTAGTTGGCAAGGGCGAGACAATCGTATGTCAAGGCACCGGTGGCGTTAGTATTTCAGCTGCGCAGATTGCAGCCGCGGCCGGCGCGGACGTTATTGTGACGTCTTCATCTGATGCGAAACTTGAACGCGCGAAGAAACTTGGCGCAAAAACGACTATCAACTATCGCGCGAATCCAGACTGGGACGATGCTGTGCTGGCTGCTACGGCCAATGAAGGCGCGGACATCATCATCGAAGTCGGCGGTGCGACTACACTGTCGAAATCGTTCGAGTGTGTGCGTTTCGGCGGTCTCATCGCGTGTATCGGGTACTTGTCTGGCAAGCAAGACGAGCCTGGAAGTCGCACCAATACGAACCTATTGTGCCTGAAGCGCAATGTCACGCTCAAGGGAATCATCAATGGGCCAAGAGATGAGCTGGAGCGCATAATTGCGTTCTATGAGGAGAAGCAAATCAGGCCTGTTGTGGATCGCGTATTTAAGTTTGGAGACGCGAACGAGGCGTTGCAGTATCTGTTCGGGGGAGGCCATTTCGGGAAGGTGGTCATTAAGGTCAAGGAGTAGATGTAAACAGTACAGAAATGAACGCATAAGCTCGCTATCTGCTTAGACTTTGGTTGAAAAATGATTTGTGATCAGCATTGAATATGTTGTGGGTTGGGACGGCTGCATTTCTGTGTTATATTCTTGAGTATGTGGATCATGTAGATGCCATGGAGTGCGCTTGGACTGGACTTCGTCTCCTAGCAGGCAAGACTATGAATTGCGTGTGTATAATGATGCTACTCTTGGGTTGATCAGTTATCTCAGTCCTAACGTACGTCCGTTCTAGTCTCTGGTTCACAGCGATGTCGTTTCTGAGCAAGGTGTTATGACCTCGTTGGAAGTTAAAGATTATGGGCTGTCGTGATGAAAACCAGCATTGTGCAGACGTATAAGAAAGTCAATGACCGTTGCCGCCATGATGCAAACGCAATTTGTGTCATTCAAACGCTATAAGACATCTCATCTCGTAAGCGGCTCACGCGCTGATCATTGCTCCGCCAACACGTTAAGCACAATTATTGTTCCTATCATTGTGCTTGCCCTTTCCATTCCGAGAATTAGTTGCAACCTCAACTCCCGACCATCAACTATCACCATGTTCTCAATCAAGCAAAAGACGACTTCCAACAGGAGCGGTATTCCGCAGACAAAGCGGTCCTCACATGAAGCAAATCAAGACGAAGACGGAAGCACCGTTGATGCCACGTTATCAGCCAAGCCAAGTGTCCTGTCTCGAACTAGCAGTGACACTGAGCAAATAAACGCTAGGGAAGAGGACATTCACGTTGCGGCAAGTTTCACCGGTACCATTTATGCTCTAAAGCTGACGTCACTAAGAATCTTGAGGACAAACAATTGATCGAAAACTGCATCGACTTCGTTTTCCTCAACAAGAAGACCGTTGAATCCAGACACACTCGAGACATCCTACGATGCGGCTTCGAAGTTCTCACATACATCTCGAACCACTGGTCTGAATCCGCAAATCCTGAGCCCAGCACGCTTCGCAACATAGTACGCATACACGTTGCAACACTATCAAAATCTGACACCATGGCCTTTACCACGTTTTCAGCGCGCTGGGTGCTTCTACCAGTTTCCTCGACGTGGAATATCGCGAGCATCTGTTCGAGACAAGTGTGTTCTTGTGGGTACTGCAGCTTGGTCCTCGAGGTTTGGCGAAAGCATGGAAGGGTGGACAAGCGACAATCGAGGCTCTATATGAGGCTGAACAAGAGTACTTACTTGCTTGTAGGTATGATGGCGCATACTTGGCAGCGCTAGTCGATCTAGGCAAGGAGCTTCGCAGTTGGGGTGTTGGAGTGCGTGTACTGATTGATCGTGACGACGATGTTCTACGGTAGAGCGAGGGATAAGCGGAGACTAATCGTCCGGAACACGCAGTAGATCTTCAGAGGCTATTATGTGTCGCTTGACCCACATGAACAACTCTGATTTGGCGCACTAGTATGTCTGCGCCATCGGTTCAGAGTCGCAAAGAGCTTTAGAATGTTTGAAGAGCGCCCTGCGCTTCGAAAGCCTTGATACGGACCCTGCTCATGATCTGATGATTCCAACCTCCCGAACCCAGGTAAACTCGTTTCGTCTGAGGAGACACATGCTCAATCTCCGTGCCTCGCCGCTGGCCCTACTTTCTTGACTGAGCTTCCCTTCGCCACCTTTCTCATCTTCCTCTCCACAGTCGTCCCCCTCTTGCCCTGCCCCCACCTGCAGTCCCTCAGCCCACGCCCACAATTCCTTGACCCACCCCTCAATATCCGCCTTCTTATCCTCCCACCCCTCTCCATCCTCATTGTCCTTGACCCACATCTCCTCCTCCGCGAGCAGTGCATCCAACACATACATCATGCCTTCGTTCTGTTCGAACTTCCATGTAAATCCACACGGCCCAAGTCTCAGCAGCCACACTGCAGCACCGAAGTCGAATTCCTGGGCTTCGACAGCGGATCGGTCCCACGCTGGCCAGGCGGCATCGAGATTGAGGATCAGGCCAATGACGAGGGCGAGAGCGCGCTGGTGGTCGGGTAAGAGGGAGCCGATGGATTTCATGGCTAGGGGCCGCTGGTCTGCGATGCTCTCGGTGCATTTAGCTAGGATAGTAGAGATATCGTGAAGAGCGCGCACACCGCTGCGGATGGTGGTGTCAATCGATGGGATGGCGCGTAGGTCGGGGTTCATCTCGAGCAGTGATTCGGTGTAGATCGGAATGATGAAGCCTGGTTCTGGGGGCTGGGTTGAGAATATTAGGGTCTGAAATCAGATGGGAAAAGGCGTTAGACTTACGTTATTTGGAATGTTGGGTGGCTTGTCGACCATGACGAACTTAGACGAGTTTTTGCTCTCGACGTCTTTCGCGGTCACCTTGACGAAGTCTTCCTCCTCGGTGGAGGAAGGAATGGAAGATGTGGATGGTGCGATAGAGCACTTGCTGAAGAGTTTGGAAAACATGACTATCGTTGTAGTCCTTTAGGAAGAGTCACAAATTTTCGTGATGGTGGTTTATACAGCCCAATGCGTCGAGAGTTGAGAGTTGTTGAAGGAACACACAATTGAAGTGAGAGAATGAGAGAGTTGGGCGAGAGCAACAATTTATCCATGGAATGTTTGTGCCAAGACAAGACAAAGTGAATGATTTCGACTGCTCCCATAGCAACAAGCAGATGACTTCCTCGCAAACGGGGAAATATCCAGGATCAAATCTTTCATTCAATAATGCAAACACCCTGTAAATCAATACTTATTGGATTGAACACTAGATACTCATCTAAAAGCATGAGAGATGGCCAGTGACTACTTTGCTTTCCATAGATCACCTCACAGCTTCGCCACATTCCCATCATACCCACCCAACTCAACCCTCGCTTTCCCCTGTTTGGCACCAAACTCCAACCCCCCATTCTTCTTCAAGTCCTCCTCGCTCTTCCACCTCCACGCCTTCTCCATCTCCTCGCTCAATCTCTCGCCCTTGATCACTTTACTGATATACTTCCCCGCCACTGGCAGAAACTTGTATGAATGGAAACTCCCACCCGTCGCAACTGTCAGATTCGACAAGCTAGGATGTGGGTGCCGAGTCAACAACCAATCTTCCGTCGGTGTAACAGCATCATAACATATCCGCCACCTCGCTGGGGAATTCTTGCTCGTAAAATCTGGTATTGCTTTTGAAATGACGCTTAGGCCTTGTGTTTTCAATTTCTCTGGTACGTGCGATTGAGACGCCAGTCTCGGGGCTGTGATCTTCTTCCCAGACTTCGTGGTGATGGTGTTGATTACTTCAGTCTTAAGGTCATTGATTTTCAACGTCCGGTTTGGTTGCGAAGGGGGGATGATGTCGACGAAGCCGCCGATTACGACAATAGGCATGTTCTCGTCGATGAGAGATTGTGTCTCGGATTCGCTGAGAGAGTAGTATGCTGACAAGCGTCCTACGGCTGTGATTTGGCGTTCGATTCGATCTTTCTCGGGAATGTTGAGCAAGTCCTCGATTGGCGAGAGTAACGCGCTTGTCCATGCGCCTGCTGCCAGGACAATCTTATCCGCGTAGAACGTCTGGCCTGACGATGTTTTCGCACCGACAATTTTGCTCTTCTTGGCGTCGAGCAAGAGTTCCGTGATCTCGCCTGTAACGCGCTTGACGCCATTGTTGATCGCGACCTTGAGAAAGCTCGTCGTCGCACTCTCTGCATCGCACCAGCCTGCTTCTGGGTTGAAATACCCCGTGCCAAGTTCTCCTTTACATAGACCCTTCAATACACCATGTTTGCTTTCCAGCTCTTCCCGGTCAACGTCACGTGTGTAATCGCCACCGCGCTTGATGAAGCATTGTTTCACTTTTGCGGCAAATTCCTCACCCTGCTTGTCCAGTACTACCCAACCCGTTTTCTGGAAATGACCTTGGACAGCAATGTTCCAGAACCAGGGGTGGATGGCTTCGTTAGCGAGGTCGCAGTACATGGATGATTCATAATCGGTGCGGATGATTCGGTTGGTGTCGATGGCGGCAGCTTGTTTGTCTTGGAGCGGGGCTTTGGGATCCCAGCGGTCGAATATCGTGATGCGCGATGGGTCTTTATATTGGTGGCTGAGATGGTAGGCGGTCGAGGTACCGAATGTACCGGCGCCGATAATGAGGACAGTAGGTTCTGATGGAGACATGGTGACGGGCTCAGTAGGTGCTTGTAAGGGTTGCGTAGAATCAGGGTCCAGAGTCTTATATTTCCATTGGTGTTAGAGTTCAAGCCGGTATACTTGGGTTGGACGGGTGTATTTGTGAGGTTGTTTAGTCCCCCGCTTCGATGATGCGGATCCGATCTTTAGCACCTTGGCTACGGGTAGGATGGTTGGCGTGATGGGAGATGCGCCGCGATGCTCAATAAAACGAAAGAAATATTGTCGCCAACGAGTTATTTTATGAGTAATATTATATATTGGCCAACTATTTGATTTGCCCAATACTTTAACCAGCCTAAGAGATACCGCGGTGCGAGAAACTCGTCAACCTCACCATGCTCAGTCTCGGAAACTCCAATAGCCCTCGTCGATGTGTTCCTGTAAGCCGTCGATGTATCGAACATCATGCTCATCCCAAGAGTACTGTTTGATACCTTCCGCATCTGCTCTCGAGCACGGCAAAGAGCATTCGCAGGGAATGGGGCCATCCTGTGCGGCCTGTGCGATCTTCGCCACCATGCTCCTTACATCTGCTCGGTGATCCGCAACCTTTTCATTGAGCACATATTCCCACTTTGTCCTGGTCGACGTCTTGATACATCCTGAGAGCGTGAAGCGGATTGGTTTTGATGCCGATTCCAAGGATTTCAACCGCTCATACGCCATAGCCAGAAACCACTCGATCCACTTCTTCTGGCATGAATGGACGCCTTTGTCACTTTGACCGACGACTTGTGCCCATGGACAGAGGGCATCCGGGTGCTTGGGACTGATGAAGCGCACGTCCAGCCTTCGAAGTGCCCTGAAGCCCCTCAACATGACGAGACGGAACTCGCCCTGCTTGATTTGGAGAGGATCGCCAAGCATGGGTTTTATGTCTGCGCTAGCCAAATAGCATGCGGCTGACATTTCCAACTGGATGTTCCGAAGGAAGTCCCTACGTGACGCCGAGTTGCGGAGTGGACGAATGAGATCAGGGACAAGCATAGTTGGTTGGACTTTTGCGACTGATGATGCAAATACACGAAGACGTTTGAAAGTGTCCATGTGCGCGACCTTCAAAGCTTCCTCGTTCATCTGTTTGTTGACACACAGAATCGTCAGATTCGGCGGGTCAATATCTGGATCGCGGCGCTCGCACTCGTCATATTCCTTGCCCATCTCGAACCCGCGTCCAAGAGTTATGCGATTGTAGTGCAGATCCGGTAGAACGACCGCTCCGATTATTTGGAGGTAGACTTGTATTCGGAGTTCTGGGGGGAGGTCGAAAAGCCTGAACGACTTCCCAGTTCGGGCCCACCAGAGCTGTTGTTCTTCATACTGCTGCTCCGGGAATTTCATGCAAGCGTGGTCTTCGTTCTTGTATGTGTTGCGGAGCCAAGCTGCCGCTGGGAGCGTCTGTGCCTCGCCACTGCTGGCCGGTTCTGTGATGGTCATAGTCGCCAGTAAAGGAATACGGCCGGGTCCGATGGTGATAGCAACGACGCGATCGAAGTCTGAGCTGCGCATCGGCTCGCTAAAGACGTAGAACTGATCGTCACGGAAAGCGGCGAGCTGCTGCGTTTCTCTATCGTGGTCGCGCACGTCCTTCACCTGGCTGTACCGGGCGCGAGACACCACCAGAAGATCTGCTTGGCGAATGTAGCGATGGCTGTGTCCACCGAGAAAGGTGAAGCTGATCTTGCGTTGATGTTGTATGAAAGCGTGGATTTCTGAAATAATGCTTTCGTGCTGGAACTGGGCAAGCTCCTGCGGGTCAACAATACCGGAATACTTGCGCTTCATCATTTCGTCGAGTTGGGCAATGTCATTGTCGTGGGAGGCGTTGAAAGCGAAGCCAGGCCTACTATCAGGCGTTTGCTTGTTGAAGATCAAGTCGAGCTGGTGAGAGACATCGTCCAGGTTCATGGAGCGGCGCGGGGGAGTAGGCATGTTGCCGGCTGGATATTGTCGGTCACCTCCGCTTTTCACGGTGAACTGCTGAATCACTTTCGAGGCTGCGTTTGTCGTTGCACAGGGCCTGAGTGGGTTTGTACGAGTGTGTCGGATGCAAGGAATGCCGTCTGAGTGTGTTGCGCAAGAAGATTTGCTCCACAGCTTCGCCAAGGGCAAGAAAGAAAGCCACGGTGTTTTCTCCGTTAGTTGAGATTACTTGTGTGGTCGCGAGGCTGAAGTTTGGTGCCGCTGCGTCACGTTGAGCTGAAAGGCGCTAAGCCTAGCTGAGCGGGCCGGTCCGCAACCAAAGTGAACGTGAGGCAAGCGCCGTCGCGCGTACCAAAGTATGTCGAGCTGGGCGAGGAATCGTATGAAATAAAGTAAATGCCTTAAGACTTACATGTATCAAACAAGTGCAGCCTCGCGGGTTGGCACGAAGGGAAGTGGAAAGGCTTGTGGTGATAATGCAATTCATTGATGGAATCAACGTGCGCTCAGCTACCGCTATCGCTGGCGCATTATGCTATAAATGTCTCTAGTAAACAACCTGGTCAACCAGATTATGATACAGCAACCCAACTCCTATTGTACGCCGCATCCTGTTTACGCGTACGACTGTGCCGAGCAGGTGAACGGACTCCTTACGGAACCTGAATTGTACTGCGTCAGGATATCCTCCACACTCGCGTATGTGCCCGCACCGAGCACAACCAGCCCAATCACAAACACAACCGCGTTCAGTATGCTCAAGCTGATGTTCTTTGCATTCGCATTCCACTTGCCCTCCTTGACGAGCTGGAACCAGAAAAGTGCCGGGAAGTAGAAAGTGAAGCCCGAGATGAACAGCGACGAGATGAGACCCAGAAGCGCGTTGAAGAAGGGGATAGCTTCAGCGATGATCCAGCCAATCACAGTGATGACAGTGATGAGTGCGATCCAGACACCCCAGCCCGCTTTTGTGGTGACGTAGCGGATGGGCGAGTTGGGAAAGACGCGGTCCATGATGTAGCGACCGACAACAGTACCGTTGATAGAGCCGGAGATGAAGATGACTGGGAGCGCAATGCCGAATGCAATGCGCGAGACAGTGTCGCCAGCAGAGAGCAGCGCCGGAGACTTGACGTCCTGGCCAACGAAAGCGTAGATCAAGCCGCCGGTCACAGTGTAGATGAAGATCTCAATCAAGCCAAGCGCCCAAATGGACTTGACGTAGTCCTTGGGTGTGTGCATTTCCGACATGAAGGAGAATTGGCACACAGCGAAAGAGTACGCGAAGATGATATTGGTGGTTGCCAGGAACGCCTCGTAGAATGTCGTCTCTGCTGGTGGCCATTTGGACCAGTTGACAGCGCTCAGACCGCCTGGAGCATTGTGTGCTTGAACGCCGGTAGCGACAATGGTAATGAGAATTGCGGCGATGATGCTGACGAAGTCGATGTATCCCAGGATGGCGAACTCTGCGAACGTGGGTGGCAGCGCAAGAACGAGCAGGATGATGAGCGAAACAACGCCCCAGACGAGGGCACAAATGGTGTAGTTGTCGACGATGTTGATCCATGCGATTGTACCGGTGAGAGCATGGGAGCCGACCAGCAAGATCAAGAAGAGCGCAAACATGACACCCGTGAGCTCTTTTCCGAAACGACCCCAGATGAGCTCCACAGCATCGGAGTAGTGATGGACAGCTGGGTATCGCATCTTGACCTGCCCGACGACGTAGGAAGTGTAGATTGCGACAAGGCCAAGTCCGACACACATGATCACACCTGCTACCATGCCGAGTTTGGCGAATGCACTGGGAATACTGAGCGAGCCTAGTGCAATGGCCTCGACGATCAGGCAGATGGTGAGGCGCTTCCAGCCAAGCCTGTGGAACTTCTCATGGCCTTCTTGCACAGTGGTTGTTTTGTCGACTGGTGCGAGCTCAGGGTCGCTCTTCTTTCCCTCAGACGACATGTCCTCGTCCCTTCTGTAGTTTGGTGGCGGCGAAGCGTACACATTGTTGTTGTGTAGAGCAGCATATCCAGGTGTGCCTCGAGGCACTTGTGCACCGGGAACGTGAGGAACTTCTTGCATGTTGAAGATTGTTTCGAAGAGGTGCAGGGAGGAAAACTGGAGCTGGGGAAAACTGGTGTTCCGGGGCAATGACGACTTTTTAGATGGAGCGGGCGCGGGCCTTTACTATCTCTGCTCGTCTCGATTCGGAAGTCGAAGTGCAGGTCACAGGTTAGCAACCTTGGAACCGTAGGACGAGTGCAGGGTGATATCAACAACAGATTGCCAGAAGCCGGAGTCCAGCAGCCGGCACTGCTACAGGCCTTAAATCAAAAGAGCTTATCTGCGTCCCCGGCGTGTGTAATAGAATGGTGCACTCGCATTTCTCCACACACCCCCAAAGACCGTGCAGAACACGCGACCGATGTTGCCCGACACCTGCCAGCTCCGGGGTGTATCAATTCTCGTATCAATTTGGCAACTGTTCGTCCGAGACGACATGCTGGTGGTGTCCAAGTGGCGCCCATGGATGACGAGGTCCACTTCGCGCATCGCCTTTGACGTAAAACTTTGAAAATTCGACGTCTCAGAGTGGATGGAAAAGGGACGTGCGAAGGTAACATCGTCGCGTTTGAACTCTGTGCGGAGTGACATCACCCTGGAAATCCCGCAGGACGCAGATAAGTATGCAAGACGTGCATATAAGCTGGAGGCTCACGCGGGCAAATGCTTGAGTGACGAGTGCATGCACGCAGGAGGCGCTGGAGGTGCAGCCCTACCCGCATACGAACGGTGACGGCATTGCTTGAGTGGGGTCAAGCCTTTTGGATCCGCGCCATCCCGGCTTGTCCTAAATACCCGAACAGGCACCGAGCGATCAACCTTGCAATCTCGTGACCGATCCTGCACCAATGCTGTCCGCGTCTAGGTCAGAAGAAGTAAGCAACGAGAAATAACGGGACTTTCGCCGCTGGCTCGCGCCTTGGACGCAGCCATGGCACTTTTAAAGGGGAAATATAGATGCGCTTATCTCTATAATTGTGGAGACATTCGCCGCAGCGAATCGGAAGCATAGTACCAAGGAGGGTTGCAAAATGTGACTATTGCAAACCTTCCGGGCACGATCCCACGGAACCAGCCTCGCTCGTTTCGAGGCTTCCGTCGCCGGCACAGGCATCTGGACGTTGGATCGTTGCGGGGTAGACGCGCAAGCGTACCGACAAAAACTTCACTGCTGCCGCTATCCGTTCTGCTCCATTGCACTGCTTAAGCAGGAGCTTTCTCGGTTCTGGCTTGCGCTTGCATCGTCTTCATCTCTTCCAAGACATGTGGGTCTGTCTCTAGCTCGCCCAGCCCTCTTCGTGCGCGACTCTCCCGCGTCTCGACCACATGAGCGTCTTCGGCTGTTGATCCTGGCGTGAAGACAAATTCGCGATGTTCACCTGGCTCTGTTAGTCACTGCGCGCCATGCCAATTCTTGTCGCGGCCAACAAACAATTATGGTAGGCCGTGCCTATCATCGGATCCTCGACATCCCAATCTTCAGTGAGGAAGTGAGCTACAGCACCGTGCGTAACGACAACAACCTGGCGATGTACTTAGCATGATAAGAGACAGCATGGTGATTGGGGCAGAATACTTGAGCTTCGGGGCGTTGATAAAGCCAGTTTCGAAAGTCGGCAGCCCTCCTGGAGATGGCCTGCTTCTCGTAGGCCCAGTAGCCTTGCTGAGTCGGGCCGGGTCAGCTGTAATCCCTGGCATTGTTTTCTTTCGTGGCGACTCACCTTCGAGTTCCAACCCTCCATCACGCCCGACGCATCTACCTTTTCGATGTCGAATCCTAGTTTGTCGTCTGCGAATAGCTCTGGTAAGAGTCGCTCAAGATCTTCTTTCGAATCTGCAATGCCCTTGTCGCTTCCCATGTCACTTACTTCCTGCAACGCTGGGTGCAGTACAAATGGCACATCTGGCCGCGACAAGGCCGGTCCGAAGCTCAACGCTGCCGTCTGAATAGTCCGGCGAAGTGGCGATGCGAAGATAATATCCACTTGCTGATGGTACTTGAACGTCGAACTCAGTGCGCGACATTGCTCTTTGCCCTTTGGAGTAAGAACTGCGTCTCGTATGGAGTAGTCATGCTGGCTCGCAATCAGTTTCGGTCCGATTTTCATGGCGGTTGTGCTTACAGTAACGTTGTGGAAGCCCTGCGCATGGCGCACGAGATGGATTTTCGTAGGCATGATGTTGTGGATGGTACTGAAGTACCTGGTATTCGTTGCCTGGTGGGGGGCGTAAAGTGAGTCACCCAACGATATCTTGAGGCACGCCACAAGCGAGGCGATTGGCACAGTAGTTCAAGTCGAGGTTTGACTCCTTTGCTTATACCACTGGCAATCGGATTGAGTCTATTCACAAGAATCAGGAGTGTATCGAACGGCGTATCGTTGATGGGGAAAACGCTCATGATGTATACAGAGTCTGCATTCCAAATAAGGAAGGTGAGCCGAGGGCCACGCAGAGAGAAGCTTAGCCGACAGCAGCCCTCCGCGTAGAAAAGGGCGTCCAACTCGCTACCAAGTGCCAACCCGACGGCAGTGTGCAGATGTACCGTCTGTCGTACTCTCATCGGCTAGGCCGATCCTGCGGTGACAATGTGTTGGCGGCCACCACGCAGAATATGTCAGTCCTCGTTGGGCTGCGTTGCAACAATCACTTCTGCACGTTACAATGACTTTGACACAAACATTTGTTTTCTTCTTTGTAGCTCTTTGCGCTACTATGCTCACTGTTCTTTTGACCGGCTTGCATCAAAAAGGCCGAATCTCGCAAAAGAAATCGTACAACTATGAGATCAAAGGAGCTCCAACATTGAAAGACTCGCAAGATTTCGGAGTTCATGTCGAAGTTGCCGATGCTTTGGCCACTCTGATACATGTTGATGGTGCTGGGTCCTGGCCCCCAAGGGCGGATCATCACGGATGGCCATCAGCTCTAAGTCCATACAAAATTGTGTACCAGGAGCTTGTTCACTATCTCCCTACGACCAACCCATCACTTGATGACAATACCAACAACGAAAGGCGTCACAATTTCCGCTCTCTGATGCGGAACGCTGTGACTGAGTGCGTCCAGATGGACAAGGTGGAGGCTATCATGCAGACATCTGAACTTGAAAATTGGGACATGTGTCCACGAGATGCATACAATAGTTTCTATTGCTGTATCGCGGTCCTCCGGCATGCGTATAGGTGCGTGTGCGCGACGCAGCTCTGCTACATGTTGAAGCACTAATGCTGCCTCATAGGTGGGCCACCATACCAGTGGTCAAGTCGCGCAACTGGAGAAGGTTGTAGATTTCCCACCTGAACTCGATCTACCCTGGCGCTTTCTCCAGCACAAATTCGGCGTATCGGCAGACATCGGGAACAACACATCCAACGTTCTACTGAATTTTGATCACAGAGGCGAGCGCGTTTACAAGATCAATGTCGAACTTGGATATCCCGTGGAAACGGCTGAGGGAATATTCTTCCGACTGTTCTATGACCTTGGAGTTAAGGTAGGTTATAGAAGGTACAGAAACACATCTCAAAGATGCTGAAGGAATCAATATCAGGCCCTGCCGATCTATCATGCCATGGTCTACGCTATCGCTAATTTCCGAGGAGAGGACAAGAACGCATGTTGTAAGCACCTCGAGACTGTCTCGTCTCACTTGCGCAGCCTACTGCAGCTTTTCTACAAGAACATTACGCATGCACATGTGCCTCAGTCAGTATGGCTGAGCCACATACAAGGCTTCCAGGGATGGGCAGTTGGGCGGATGATTGACGGCAGATTGGTGAAATTCGACGGATTGTCGGGCAACCACGTACTGGTCTTTCAGGCGATAGATGCCTTCCTAGGACTTGACCAATACCTCTCTGAAGAGAATATGTTGCGTTACATCCCAGTAAATCAGCGGATATTCTGCAAGACTCTGAAGAAGTCGTGTTTCCGACACTGTCTTGGGACCGATACGGATGACCCACCTCTTCAACTGGAGTTCTCCAAGATTGTGAAGCATGTGCGGGTATGCTCGGAACCCGTGGTAACAGGCGCGGATGTGACAGCTGATCTCTCTCGGACCTTTAGAGCTGCTCATCGCAGACGAGTCATGCCATATCTGGAACAACCAGCTCCAGAGCGAATGGTTATGGCCGCAGGAAGGTCTCTTCTCGAGGAAGAAGGATCTAATTTGCACATCAAAGATGTGCTGAGACCTTTGGATCAAATGATGTTGGAAAGGCTAAGACACACGGTTTAAAGCAATGTTCAATTCTCATTTCTTACTCAGCTCTTAATGCTGACATTTGGTCTTGAAAGCTTCTACCACATTAATCAGTTGCACTATGGCTGCAGGCCGGGCTTCAGCTGCCTCAAGCTACTTCTCGCCCAACAACTACACCGCGCCCTTTACCCCTCGATTCCGCTTCTTTGTCGCTGTGATAGCCAATAGAAGTCGTTTCACGCCACTCACTTCTCCACGTATAGCAACGCGCGATGGCACTTCTTTCCGTCTCACAGTCACAGCACCCTCCTCAATATCCCGTTCCAACTCTTTCAGCAGCTGTGCATTTCGCCAATAGAACCAAAGTCCATGCGCCGGGTTCCGCGAAATATGCGCCAACTCATGTAACAATGTCTGCACGACATGCTCAACATGCAGGTACCTGTCTACATGAACAAAGCTTCGAACACGCAACGAGATCTTACTACACGAGCTCACCATCTTACGAGTCTCGAGTGTGTCTGAGCGGGTCACTTCGACGCGAGTCGACACAATTGCCGTTCCTAGATTAGTGTCGGATTGAGGGAGTTCGGCGAGAAGAGGGATGGTCCAGCCGTGACGTTCCATGATGGGTCCGACGATGTATGCTGCGCGTCGAAGCATTAACAAGACGAATTCTGGGTCATAGAGGTCGTCTTGGACTTCGTAGCAAAGAAACCGGCCGTCTAGGCCTTGCTGAGGACGGGTGTCGCCGATTGTGTGCAACATGGGGATATAGATGCTGGTGAGGATAGTCTCTTGGCTTGGGACTTGGAACTGTTGGATGCCGTGATAAGGCAAACAGTTGCGGCTTGAGTGAGTTGGAAGTACATTATCTCTACAGAGGAAGTGCTGTTGATATTTCGTCGGGCCTGTGGTACATGGAAGATGCACAATGCTGGCAGAAGCCATGAGGAGGTTCAGTCACTCTGGCTGCAGGAGGATTTATCTGCAGTTGTCATTGTGTGAACCACCATGGTCGATGGCTACAGTGCGAAATGTTTGCTCGAAGTGACCACTTGGTGCATTTCAGCCTAGCTGAGACACGAGTCTCATCACTCGTCTGGCAGACCAAAGGATATTCTCGAAAAGGGTTGATTGTTGAGAGCGAGCAGGAAGTTCGACCACTCATTTTCATTGTTATCCCTTGCGAGGGGTTCAGATGAATTCTGCTAGGTCATTTAAGTCTGATGAGGTAGAGTCAGTCTCCAACCCTCCACCGATGTTGCTATTTTTCGAGCTGGGTCTGCGAAACTTCCAGGTTGCTCTAAGATCAGAGACATCGCCTCAATTGTCTTACTCCTATGGCTTTCAGAATCCTCAGCTCTTCGAAAGGCGCACTGCCACTTGTAGCATGCTCCCAAATATGTTCTTTCATTAATACTTTTTTTCCTGGTCAGTTTGCATGTCTCGAACTCTCGAGGTCGTCACATTGTCTTCGTGCTTTTCGGCGCCGTCCAAAATCGAAATACTCTCCGTGTCTCTTTCATCCTCGCCCCTGCCATTCCACCGCAACTTGCTAGAGCATAATCAACACACCAATTATATCCTCTTGCGCTTCCAGACCGCGCTTTCAAGAGAGCACATGACCTGACCGTAGCCGCCGGTCCACAAGCGATGTTGGCTTTACCGGATTCGGCACTAGTGCGAACGTTTTTCTGCACGACAAACGAAGTGTTTGCAGACTGTTCACTGTTTACATGTCACAGAGATCGAGTCACTAAACTTCAACGTCTTTAACGATGATTGTCCCCTCTTCATGATGCTCACTGAAGCTCTCGGTGCTTCTATGTGCGATTGGGGAAGAGAGTGCGATGCGTAGAGAGACGCGTAAGAGTCCAATGGCTGCTGGATTCAAACGTAAAAGAGGATCGGGACACTTCATCACAGTTCAAACCCCAAGGTGAAGATGGCGGCGCCTCCGAGATACCCTTCTTTGAGACTCGATTGCTATGCGCGAGCAGTTCTCGATATCGACGAGGTGCGCGAGCTGTTCTCCAACGTGATGAGCTCAGTTCTGCAAGAACTCCAATTATTGATTCCCCATGCGCGGCTGGGATTAGTTTGCCCCGCCAGGCATCGTTTTGGTGTACCCCAAGACGCACAATAGCTCGTCTTCACCTGCAGATTGCACAATCTCGCATTCACCTCGAGACGCGCGATTTATTGCAGCCCACGCGACAATAACAGCCCATTGAACAATAACAGTTCTCGTCCTACCACTGGAAGATACTTATACCCCGCCCTCACGTCCGTCTCCATTGACTTGACACCAACTTCTCAACCGGACCAGCTTCGCAGCACGCTTGCATCAACACGCACTTCAGCTTAACAGCACTTCTTCCACTACTTTCTCGGCTTTACAGCTACTTTTGGCTTCTTGCCCACTTCTTGATCCACGTACTTTGACTGTACCTCACCGCAAGCATCAACATGCCTCCATTCGTCACGCCCATCAGCAGCCCCACCGGCCTCATCCGCCGCTCCGTCCACAACAAGACACCGCGTACCCCATGGACTCCGCTCGATTGGATGGTCAACCGCAAGGACTCTTTCAACGATGTCGCTCCCGCCGTCTCCACCGCGTTTGATGCTGTCCAGTCCGAGGCCGCTGCTGAGGCACGCGCCCGCGACATTGCCATCCCCTCGATCGAAGCACCGACTTATGCTTCCGTCGTCAAGCGCGAGTTTACTACTGCATCTGCTGCCGATCGCAAGCCCTCTCGTCGTCCTCGTCTCAAGCTCACCTGGAAGCGTCGTGAGGCTGAAGCTGCTGCCGCCGCCGCCGCTGCTGGTAAGTGACATATCATTCAACTTGTAAGTATCTTGCTCACATCAATAGATTCCGATACTACACGCAACGCCGCTGTCGCCCCGTCTGATGCTCCGAACGATCATCCCAACCCACCTGTCACCGGCCTCCCATCCTTCAGCGATCTGCTCTCATTCAACGGCCTTGCTCCTATCGGCGGTCTTCCTCATGTTGCCACTGGTCATCCTTCTGTCCATGGCTCAGCTCACGCTCCTATCAACGGTCATATCTACAATCATAACGGTTACTCTGCCTTCGCTCCTACCCACGGTCAAACCTACGGTCCTAATGGTTACTCTGCCTTCGCTCCACACAACGGCCTTCCCCACGCTTCCGTCAACGGCACCACTCACCCTTCTCTACACGTCGCCTCCCATCCTCATGGCCTTACGTACTCTTCTGGCAACATTCATTCCCATGCTTCGATCAACGCTCTTCTTTATCCTTATGCCAACGACTCCATGGTTCCTCCCCACAATGGCTATTCATCCGCTGGCAATTCGTACGTTCCGAATAACGGCTATTCCTACACATATGGAGGCCTGCCATACGATCCCATTCACGACCCTACCTATCACCAAGGTGCAGTACCCGCTCATGTCCCCGCCGGTCCACCATCAATGTATCATCCAACGTCTGCGCGACCCCGATTAGGATACTATGACTCTCCTTACCACGCTCATGCCGACAGCCCATCTCCTGAGTCGCTTCGTCCCATCACCGCAATCGGCTCTACCTTCGCCACACCATCAACCCGCCCCTCAGGTATCAAGCGTCGCGCTGACCAAGCCTTCGATGACTGTGAAGATGATGTTCAGCACGAGCTCCCTGCACGCGTTCTCAGGAGTAAGAAGCCACAAAATACCATCCAGACAGGCATTCAACCTCGGCGACTTCGTTCTTCTAGGCGCTCCCCCGTTTTCACTGTCAAACCAAGCTCCAACGTGTCATCCCGTCCCAGAAATGGGACCAAGAGCCTCATTCACCTGAGCATGCCTGATGGCTTCGCTCCAACTACGCCTCGACTTGCCGCGGTCAACGACGACAATGTTCCTCCAACACCTGGTACGATAAACGCTGCACAGCTTCTCATGGGGCTTGGTGTACCCCAAGACGACCACACCGCCGCCATAAACTTGGTCAATATGTCGTCCGGCGTTGCCTCAAGGACCCGAAACGCTGCAAAGCGTCAAAAATTAGCCAGCCAGGCTATTGACGACGGCGCCGCGGCCGCCATGTCCGACGCGATACCAGACCAAGACTCCGACAACGAGTCGGTGCAGCAACTATCGCTCTCGCAGCCAGCAATGAAGCGCAGCGAGCGCATGCTTGACCCCAACAATCCCGAGCATGCGCAGCTGATCGCGGGCGCCTCCAAGGCCGGTCCGGAATACTACGACAGCGATGCAGACGAGATCCTGGGTGACATCAAGGGGATCAAGAAGTCGCATCTATTCCGGAACGTGTCTTGGGGCGCCTACGCGACCTCAACGACAAACGACGATGAGTTTACGACTCATCCTGAGTTTACTCAGTTCGTTCCCGGCCGGTTCGAACTCCTTGCTGATGGCACCGTCGCCGACCAGAAGCGCAAGCTGGTCATCAAGCTCAAAGACGCGACGGGCAACAAGAAGGTCTTCCAGAATCCGCCACCGCGCGACTGGACCAACCAGGAGGCCTTGACAGCGCTCAACAAGCGCACGGTGCAACAGATTCGTCGCTGTACAAACGTGCGTTTTCGCGAGCCTGTCGAGGCCTACCTGCCGGTCGAGCGGCGGTGGATTCTTGCCAACCTCAAGGACGGCAAGCCCATCAAGGGCTGGAAGGCTTTCGTTGCAGCCTTCAACAAGGAGTTCGACGGTCGGGTGGTTGAGGGCTCGCTGGCTGCGAGACAGGCTCGGACGCACTCGAGCCTGACCAAGGAGGTGGAGCGATTTGGCAAGGACTGGTACGCGAAGGGGCGCGTACCAGTCCTTGCCAAGAAGGAAAAGAAGGGCAAGAAGGAGTGAGGGGTGGAGGTGGTTGGTGGTGATGTTGGGGCTTTTGGGTGTTTTGAGTCTCGTTTTGTACAATTTTGTAATTTTTCTTCCTGGCGCTGGTTCGCCTGGCAGTGGCCACTGCTGAATGAATTCGTTACCCCACAATCACACTCGTTCTGATGCTTTCGCTTTGTGAAAGTTAATGTGAATACTTTAAGATCGTGACTATACGGTATCTCAATCACATCATGGAGTGTCTCCTCCAAGGATGCAAAGGCCAGCTCAAGCATACCTTGGCATGACAAAGCTACACGGGGCACATATCAGCTATCACGCTTCAATATAAGATACTGTAAGTATATACCGGACGTACTAACTCTAGAACGTTGTGGAGATTGCATTGTTCGAAGAGACAGTGCTCACTTGATTCGAGCGTCACTTCCCACGCGACAGTGAAAGGCTGCTGCCTTGTCCAGAAACGCAGCGCTACGCCTATGGCGCTTTCGTATATTTCATCCAATAGCTCTTGCATTGTGGACCATAGACCCTCCATTTTGACTCAACCGAAAATCTTGCACTCTGACCGAGCAACAACGACTACTAAACATTCTTTACGCAACATGTCAGAAACACGATCATTTAGGCTTACCCGCGCAACGGTTCCCGTCCCTTTTCCCGCTCAGCATATCCCAGCTTTCGGACTCTTCTCTAGAGTCGGACTCGTCTATGTGTTCAAAGACACCAATGGCCGCATTGTCAAAGCAGCGGCCAAGCTCGACGACGCACCGTACCAGCGCATGATCATCGATGATCCGAACATACTGAAAATCTTCGGAGATAACGGCGATGCGATCGATATGAGCGTTTTACACCCATGGCCGACATTCAGACTTGATCCCGTCAAGCCAGTTCCTGAAGATGGCGATAATTTGGATATGAGCATCTTCGAAGTCGCACGCCTGGTAGATATCACACATCTTCCAGCAGCCGCTCGCTTTGGAACTGAACGGCATCATCTTGGCATGGTAAATGATGTGGAAGGAGGTGCAGTGCGCCAGCGCGTGCGGAAGACCTTCGAGGAAGATTGGGCGAACGGAACAGCGACGGGTGCGAAAAGCCGCGCGACACCAATTGCACCGAAGAAGCGTGCTGGACCGCAATCATCAAAGCCGAAGTCCAACTCTCGGCAAGGGAAAGATCCTGACTTGCTGGAAGACTATTTGAAGAAGCGCAACAAGCGCAATGCGGTTCCGCCGAAAGCTAGTGGCGCCACTGAACCTTCTACATTGAGCCCAATCGAGGAACAGCCAGAGCTCGAGTACGAGCAAGAAAAGGAACTCACATCTCCTGCCGCAGCTCTGGCCTCCACATCAAGCATATCAAAGCCACCGCCTCTTCGTAACAATCGTGTTCCGCCCATGTCTAAGGGACCCTACGGTAAACGCATGGGTCCGATCCTCGACCAGATTCTCGCCAAACTTCCTCCTGACATGCATTTTGAATACTACTACTTCATCGACAACGGGCGCCATAAGACCGCGGCTAAACCTGCCGATAAGAAGCGTATGCACACCGACCTCGAAGTGTTTGTTCGCCGCCACGACATTGTGGATTTGCATAATCATTATGCCAGGCTTGGAATCAGCAGCGGGTGGAATATCCCATGCCGGATACCATTGTTTGACGAAGATGAAGAGGGTGCTTCTTAGAAGGGAGGAAGTGCGGAGGACAGTGGGATCAGTGGGGTGAGCGATGATGGTAAATTGGAGACGGGTGAGCTTGACAGGCTCTTCGATTTGATGGAGGCGAAGGAGAGAAGATGGAAAGAGGAATGTGAGAGTAGAAAGGCATTTGAAACTATGAGCAAGCAGCCTCAAAGTCTTTGATCTAGAGTAAAAGTTCTGGTACAAGCACGAACCTTTCGGACAACAGGTCTTTTGACCGCTTATATCCAATGCACAATTCAAATTTGACCATGTCCATCACTTCTTTCCCCCCCTATCTCTCTCTGCTCCTCGCCTTCCAAATTTCCAAGACCGTCGCGCCGCATACGCGCGCCTGATCAATTACATACCTAAGCTCCTCGACATTTGCCTTGTATCGTTCCTGACCCTCGTTATGGCTTATCTAAGTCTTCTTCCCACTCTACCAGATTTACAACACTCCCCAGCCTTTTTCAAGTCCCCACGCAAGATCAGTCAGGTGAAGTCTCACAAAGTCTTCTAAAGCAGTCCTAGAATGGCCTTGACAATACTCTAACTTCCAACATGCTGTGTTCATGTCACATAGTGAACTGAGCTCGTACTGGGCGAAGTGCTTGACCTCGAATATCTATAATTGTAAGTGAATTTCCACTTCCTCGTAGTCCGTTACGGAGTCACATGCTCGAAGGCAACGCAGATAACTCGTGAAATTGCATCTGGTGAAACCTCTTAACATCACGTGATGAACTCCCAGGTCCGGAGGGCAACAAAGACCACTACAGTTCACTTGATTGCAAATTGGCGCTTTAAAACCTCAGAGTACATTGGTCGACTAAGATCATGATCTTCTCCCTATCTCATCACCAGCAGACGACCACTCTCAACCAATAGCCTCAACCTACCCCTTGTGGGAGCCTCTCCAAAGTCTTTCTTAAAATCCTCGATCTTTAATTCTCCACAAGTTGAATCATGACCCAAGCGAACACGACGACAAGCGCGAAGCTCACTGCACAGGATCGCTTCGAAAGCCGAGTTCGATCTCAGAAGAAGCGCAAAATCATTTTCGAGGACTCGGAAGACGACTTAACTCTACCCACAGCCAGACCGCCGAAGCGGATTGCAAAGAACGGTAAACATGAGAAACAGGATGAAAAACTGAGCTTCTCTTCTTCTGATGAGGATGATGATCTTAGTCCATCGTCTCCACCGACTGAGCCAAAACTTGGCTTGAAGGAGAAGGGCGAGATTTTCGGCTCAGAAGGGGTATTGGTGGACAGTCATGAGATTCAAGAATCGAGAAACACCCATGACATGAACATATCTGACGACCAAAGCGAATGGGAGGATACGGACGATTCATCCGATGACGAAGAATTACTCGATTTCTCATTGTTTGAACAGCCTGGAGATAATCGCGAAGCACAATACAGTCGCCTGCAGGAAGGTTCCGATGACCAGAGCGCTTCAAGGGACGAAAAGAATCCGTTCAATAAAGAGCTACCAAAATATCTCACCCTTCTGCTCCGTCGCCGAGCCGCGCAGGAACATGACAAAATCGCGTCCCAAGACGCGGCATTGCATGAGTATGCTCTTGTTCAGAAAAACGAAGCCGTTGCTCCATCGTATCCACGACCATCCGAGAATGATCATTGTGATGAGATCATGACTGCGCTCTCATGGCGTGCACGCGACAGACATCGGAAGACCGGCATGCACCCTTTCAATCGGCCGCTCGAGGACATGAATCCAGCATTCAAGAGGGTCTATAAAGATTGGACGGAGAAGAACGGGACTTTTCAGTCTTCCAAGGAAGATGGCAACACTGGAGGAAATTAGTAGGAGGTCGAGGAACGACGAAAGCTAGTGAAGCTTCAGAAGAGCCCCACGCTATCGAATTCTGGGTGCTAGTGGATGCGTGGCTGCTTTGGATGGCCAGAACCAGGAAGGAGAAGGAGTAAGGTAGACTTCGCACGCGCACATGGGACTTATAGCCGGAATGCAGTGCTGACAGGCAGATGTGTGATATATTGCCAGACGCTGGCCCTCGCGCGCCGCATTCGGATGTCGCAGACATGTCGAAGGTTCTCTTTACATAGCGGAATGAATCCATAACCAAGATGGGCATCTAAGCAAGGTGACATTTCGGGAACCCAAACATGAAAAGGTGAAAACGGGCGTATAGTAAGGAAGCTATGGAGCTCTAGCAAACCCAGTCAGTAATCAATGTTTCATGCCCTATCGTCCCTCCTACGACCACTTCAGCTCAACTCAAATTCCGAGTGACCTCGCGGCAAAACTCGGGAGACTTCCCGACATGCGTACTCCTGTTGTCTCAGCTTTCTTCAGGCACCCATATCCTCATTACAACAGACGGTGACGTCATTCACGTTGCTACCGTAATTTCACACGCGTCGCGTGTTTGTGAGAGTGAAGACATTGATTGCTCGAAATTTTCGCCAAGCCCATTCCCGCTCTGTGTGCTCACCACCACCAGTGTATGCCAATCGCTGTACTCTCGCGCACATATGTGAACAACCCACCGTTCTATTTCTCCCTGGCTTTACCATCTCAACCTCTAGCCATTACCATGGAGGCCAATCCTCGGCAACCCGCTCCGACAGCGCTTACTGCCCCAGAAGAAACCGTCACCGTCCGCCCGCCACTGTCCGCGCACTCCCTCGCTACCATGCGTGTAGAAATCGAAGCACTTCTGGACGAAGGAACACGAAAAGAATTCGCAAACATCATTGCCTTAATCGTGAAGCTCGGCAACAAGAAACCCAAATTCCTTGAGCCTCGTCGACGCAAAATTCGCGATATTGTCGAGAAGAACACTCAGATTGTTGTATTGTATAACGAGTACGCGAAAGCGCATTCTCAGAAAGAAAAGAGGTTGACGTACCGCTTGCCGGTTTTCGAGCAGCTAGAGGCGCAAGTACGAGCGGCAGAGGCACCGATGCGACAGATGGAAGAAACGGAGATAGAACATCAGGAGAATGGTGATGTCGGCATGGAGGACGCCGCTGATGTGAATGCCCAGTTTGAGCAGCAAGAAGACGAATCACTTGCGTTGGAAATGGTGGACACAAGGGAAGAAACGGAGCAAACAAACCTGGCGAAGGACACAGAAGCTGCCGATGAATGCGAAGAACCCGACGTCACGATCTCTGAGCCCCATATTGACGAAGCGGCGTATCCTCGAGACGAGATTATGGAGATGGTGGCTGCCGAGAAAGTCATGCCCGAACCAGCAGCCACGATCGCGACGGAGGGTGCGCACCAGGAAGATGCGGGCATGACGGCTGCCCAAAGCGAAGTCCCAGAGCCAACAGTCACGCTCGCTGAAGACGATCATGACGTGCAATCTAAAGAGGGAGTTGCGATAGAGGTCGAGCACTATTCTGGTCAGGAAACTCGCCAGCGAGTTGTATCTTGTGACGCGTCTCCTGCTGTCGTCGCGCAGGCATCTCTAGAAAGAAACAAGCCTGTCGACATTGCGATGAAACCGAAGACTCGTTCTCAACCGGAGGGTCCGCAAGCCGCACATGGCACCGCTCCCGGCTCCGTCTCTGGAGAAGCCCTGATCACGGCGCAGTCCCTCGCTCAACCGATACTCAAGCCCAACAAACTGGTCATTCCCATTGTTAACCCAGAAGCATTCCCGATCAATCGCATCCAGGACATACAAGCACTGCGCTATCCGCTCTCAAGGATCACGGGCGTTTGGGCTCACCGCAAAACTTGCGGCGATGTTGTCCAAGTCACCATCGACATGCAAGATGGCCCGGTTGACCACTTCATCATCAACGACGCGCGCCTCATCACCGCATTTGGGTTGCGCGAGGGCAACGACTTTCTTACCGTGCACGAACCGTATCTCAAGCACATGGAAACCTTCAACATTCGCATCTTTCCGAACCAACGTGTCCACAATCTGAAAGCTTTTGTTGTCGGTGAGATGGTCTCGGCTCGGCATGCCTATATATACTGGCTCGAGTTTCGTGGCTCTGCCGATCCGAAGGGCGAGCCGTGGGTGCAGGAAGCGAGAAGGATTGCAGCACAGATCGATCGAAGGGCACTGGATGTGTGGAAGGAGATTGATGGCTATTGGCAGCTGGAGCATGGCAGTGGAGGGCGGATGTACAGGGAGAATCGGGTGAAGTACCTGGGTGAAAATCCGGTGATCCATGAGAATGACCTACACGAGAAAAAGATGACGATGAGTGTGTGGGGCTGATATCGGATATTATTCCTTCCTGGTCGTGTATGTTAGCGCGAGACATAGTAGTCGTGGTCTGAAGGGGTTGACCGTGTTAACTGTTGCCTGTTAGCCATGCAAGTATGAAAATGCGCATGCTATGTTCAGCTCACTTTCGACCGAGGTCCACGTCCAGGTGAAATGTGAGGGCGCACGCTGTGACGCTGTTATGCTTGCGTCATCACTTCCTCTGTTTACATTCGCGAACTCTTCGACGCGTCTAACCAACACCCGCGGTTATCGACCAAGCTGTACACGTACCTGATCACTTCAACTTTCGCTAAGTTCTCCAGCGACGTGAGTTGACTGTGAAAATTGTCGAACACCAAGATGCACCTGCGGAATCGGCGCACAAAGCTTTCCGCCGCCGTTCTACCGCCAGTCTCCCTAGGACCTGGGGAGAATGAGCATGTACTTCCAACTGATCGCGGTCCGAGCGATGGTCTATCAACTCCAGATGCAGCAGGTCGCATCACTCTCTCGACCCCGCAAAAGACGTTCAGCGAGAGCATCACACAGCCTGATCAAATGCAGCCGCCCGCTGCGCAGACGCCAATTACGCAGACTACCGATTTCGTTGAGGATGGTCCCAAGGCACCGAAGCGCCATGGCACACCGAGACGGCTCTCGCCGAAGCACCCGGCTCTTCTCCGTCTGCGCAGTATCTTCGACTCACGACTTTCTCAGCAAGAGTACGAGTCATATGAGGCTATCGTGTCCACTCTGGTTCGTCGTAGTGCAAGAGAGCCCAAGATCCGCGAACACTATCGACCGGCGCTTAGAAGTTTTCTAGAAGACAATAGGCAGGCGGTCAAGGTTCACAATAAGTTTGCGCGGTCTTACAACAAGTCTTTCGAGGGGAAGCATGAACGATACCACCTACCTGTTTTCGATGACATGGAGATCGAACAGGATGGCGAAACACACCTTGGGCAAGAGACAAGTGGTAAAACCACCGAGCAGCGTCAAGCCATAACAGAAAACGTGCCGAACGACCAGACAAATGAGGGCAGACGGCTAGCATTTGACTGGCAGCTTGACGGAGCGGCAGATATGGATCACTTTCCGAATAATGCGCTTGACGGTGTTGCGTCCGGCGGCCTGCAAACCGCAAGCAACGAAGAAGCCTTGCAGATGTCCGGCGAGAGCTACCAACATGCTGCACCTGGAAGTTTCGGGATAGAGGACGTGGCGATGATGGACGTGTTCGAGCAGCCGATTGCTCCTTTCCCACAACCCCAGACCGCACAGGGAACGAACGAGCTCCACCGCACATACACCGAGGAGAAAGAATCTTACGGAAGTGCTGTGTTCAGTACCCAAGGATTAGACAGCGAAGGCAAGTCCGAAGTCATCCATTTAGACTGGAATCCGACACAAAAGATCTCCGCTGTGTCACAAGGCTTCCTGCAACCTGCATCCGTGGAGAGCAGTCGAATTCTGGAAGGGGGTACAAGCCACGCGGATGGAAATGTTACGGAAGATTTGATCCCGCCGCAAGCAGAAGCTACTACCGTGAACAAAGAGGTACTGGAAAGCCATGTGCCATGCGATGACCTCAAAGCGCCGCGCGTTGACAATGAGAACACGACCGCCAGCGCAAAAACGATCGAGACGGGAGCCAATCCATCTCCGGAGAGCTCCGGTCGAGGCGACACGCGACAACCGTTGGGTGCGGGCCAGGTTCTACTCGGAGAGACCGCAAGTATTCCATCCGTGGGTATTGCGCGACACCGTTCCATACGGTCTGAACACTCAGCTCAGTGTTACTTGGCCTGGCTTGCGCACCGTCGAAGCCGGTTCCCAAGCGCGCCGCCGAAATCGTCGGAATGCATCTTGATCGCGAGAAAGATCGGGCGGAGTTCAGTGGAAGTGTACGATGGAGTCATGTGGCATTGGGGATTGGAGACCAGCAGCAAGTGGGGCGAGTGGCACAAGCAAAGTCGCCTCCAGGTGCTGGGTGAAGATCCAGTCTTCGATGATGAAGAACGGGGACAATGGCAGACATGGCTTGGGGACGGTAGGGATGAGATGAACGCAAGATCGGGTAGATGATGAGACGACTTTGAGTCGCAATTGGAAAGGGTGATGGGCATTGTGCTTGTAGGGGTTGTGCTTGAAAGCGGTTAGACTATAACGTGTTCTATCACCGAGCTGCGCATATCAGCATCCTGCGCACCCCACCAAATCGCGCGCAACGCGGCGTACAATTGCTCTACAACCACATATTAAATTAATCTGAAATTTTAACAGAGGATAGTCTAGATCTGTCTACACTAAGTCCTAGTGTGTCCTTGTACGTGACATTTGCTGTACGTTGGTAGTGCCCTTGTACGCGCTAGTTAGGTCACCT
>BCLK01000182.1:0-43502 GCA_001748405.1 Paraphoma sp. B47-9
TAGGCTTCTATAAGAGTATATAGGTGTACAAGAAGTAGTAGGGTCCTGCCTTAGATAATCTGGCATCGACAATATATGCATAGCTCTAGGGATAACCCTTTCTGGATGAGCGCGTATAGGGTAACGGCTGCGTAATTTTTGTATAGGGGGCGCGGTCTATCTACACAAAGGGCGACATAACATAACTCTTATACTAGCTAGCAAAACAACAACGCGTGCGGAGAATAATAGACTATTAAAGTTGAAGTACCTCTTGAAGTTTGCGGCACGGGGGTGTTTGCGTGACGGGTGGATGCACGTTACTCAATTAGCCCTGACCAGCTGCACACTTTTTCTGCTATCTGTTCAGCCTGCTTAAGCTTAACCTTGTGCGCGCGTTGCAGGTGGCTCTTTATATGGCTGGGTAGTACGCCATGCCTGCACTCCTTACAAATGGCTATGGAGTACTCAGCCAAGTGCTCAAAATGCTTCAACTCGATATCTGTCTCTGCCATGGCATTAATGCGCGTGAAGTGCCAGTTGCGGGTTGCGGGTTGCGGGTTGCGGGTTGCGAATTGCGAATTGCGAATTGCGAATTGCGAATTGCGAATTGCGAATTGCGAATTGCGAATTGCGAATTGCGAATTGCAGGTTGCGGGTTGCAGGTTGCGAAGTACAGGTTGCGGAGTAGCCGAGGATTTTGATGAGGCGAGGCGCTTGACAGGGCTGTTAAACTCCGACGACCGGTGATTGGCTGTTAAATGGAAGCAGCCCTCGATTCGTTCGAGCATGTACCGCAGACGAGGCTGACACCTCGTTCGACGAGGACCTCGACCTTCTGCAGGCGTATTCTCCTGTCACAGCAACGGCTGGAGCAGAGGCGTGGGAGATGCATGCTCTAGTGCACTACTGCACACAGGTGTGGCTTTCTAGTTTTAGCAACCCGAGGCAATGGAACCAGGTGTTTATAGCACTGATGGCAAGCGAGTTTCCACGAGCAGACTTCGAGNGGTGTGGCTTTCTAGTTTTAGCAACCCGAGGCAATGGAACCAGGTGTTTATAGCACTGATGGCAAGCGAGTTTCCACGAGCAGACTTCGAGAACTGGTCTAAGTGCGAACAGCTGCTTCCGCACTGCGATGTGCTGTGTGAGGCTGAGCTATTTGACAGGGAGTCGGTGAAGAGATGGGCTGGGATGCTCAATCACATTGCACAGTACATGCAAGCAGCTCTAGGAAGGTACAGCGAGGCGGAAACGCTCAACCGGCGGGCGCTAGAAGGGTGCGAGAAGGAGCTGCGAGTACGCCACCCACATACGCTGACGAGCGTGGACACCTGGCGTTGGTGCTGCAGTATCAGGGCAAGTACGAGGACGCAGAGAAGCTGAATCGGCGAGCACTGGAAGGGAGGGAGAACGTGCTAGGGGAGCACCACCCAGACACGCTAACTTCTGTCTACTGTCTTGCTTTTCTCTTACACACGTTGCGTCGCTACGCAGAAGCAACAGAGCTATACCAGCGAGCATATGATGGGTACACTCAACAGCTTGGCCTAAAGCACCCAACAAGTATTGCATGTCGCAACCACTTCGCAGCCCTGCAGCGAGAGGCGCTGCACGCTAGTTCAGGCCAAGAAAAGAATTAAGACTCAGCAGAGACAGAATATTTCCTTAGTGCAGAGATTTATGAATGAGATGTGTAACTTAGAAGCAGCGTCTATAATGTCTCACACATTACTCTTATAAAGACCTATTGGCGTGCAGGGCGATATCTCTTTAGTTTTACCAGCAACTAACGTTACAAACGATACACGAGTCAGGAAGGATGACAAAGTGATTCTGAGCCTTTGTTACGAACCAAGAACGGGACGTGGCGATTGATCGCACGGAAACAATTGGTACGCCCAAAGCGGGGCAGTGCAACCACGTCACGTGACCACCATCCCGCCAAGCGAACCATCACGGATGGTCGCAAGGGAATGGGATGGCACGCAGGTATGTAGATATCCTCGATGGGCTCTTATAGCTCATCGTGTTCAACTCAATACAGTGATCTTGATACAGCCTTCCCAGCAACCCTGATCGTTGTAGTGAATCCCCTGTGACAGTCCTCTCTGTTCTCCCGGTCAGAACTGCCACAACCCCCCTGCTTGTCCATCTGCGAAACTCAACCCCAGCGCCTACGAACACCGGAGGTATCCCCTCTACTTCTCAGGCCCTTCATATGGTTGTGAGTCGCAGCATGTAATTTCTAGGCCGTCGCTCTGAAATAAAGCATGTTCCTGCTAGGCAATGGCAAATGCGCGAATAGTTCAGGGTCGTTCTGTACCATCGGCAAGAGGCTTTTGCAGGTCTTGAGTGCGACGTCGTTTGTGATGCGACAGGACCGCCGCTAAGAAATGCAGAACTCTTCTTCCCCGCCCATTTCCAGCTTCGTCTTGATAGCGATCTGTACAAGTTCCAAATCTTCGTCCGCAAAACATTCACCAACAAGCTTCCAACGATCGCGCGCCGAAGGTCTCAAGACGAACGGATAAGGGCAGCCCTGGAACACTACTACCTCATCCCCGGACTGTGTTACGTCGGGTCCCACACCTAGATGGCCTTCCTTTGTATGGAAGAAGCATCGGCCAGTGAGTGTTTGTCGGACCAAAGCGACAAAGTCGCTCGCAGATACATCATCGGATGTTTCCATAGTCCAGGTATATGAAAACCTGCAAAGCGCCAAAGCTTCTTCTGCGGAAAGCACATAGATGAATGCCGCCGCGCTCATAGCATGGAGTTCCCAATCTGTCAACTTGTGGTATAACACCCAGTCGTCAAAGTCGTGAAATGGACCCTCTTGCAGTCTCCTTTTGGAGCTGCGTCCTGCAGTTGCAGTCCACGCCACATCGGTGAGCTCATGTGTGCCGACCAGAGAAAGTAGTAACACCCTAATAGCAGTGTCATTTTCTCTCCAGAAGTTCCTTCCAGCAGTGGTGCTGACTGTGGCTACTCGAACACCGCGCAATTTCAGGCATTGACTATCCGATCGGGTGATCCTCATTCTCTTTGCCTGTTCGGAGAGGTAGGACCAGTCAGCATCAATGTGTAGATGTTGCAGTATGTTGATTCGGTTGGTGCATATCCTCCAGTCTGGCACCCAGGACGGCCAGTCTGGCGCGATCCCCTGAGAATGCTGGACGGAGACCAAAATTTCCCAAAAGTTGTGCTTCGGCAGAAATTGTCGCGCTACTTCCAAGTAGCACTGAAGAACTGGTATCCCGTAGACAGGTTCGATGTGCACATAGTCTTTGTCCTCAGGATCACGATCCTCTGAGAAGGCCATTGCCAACAGACCGTAAACACGATCTAGTGGATCGGTAAAAACGTTTTTTCGAGCCAACTGGAGGCATTTGATAAACGGGTAATGGCGCGCTCGAGTCTTCAGGTTTTCCATCATCCACCAGTTGTTTATGCCAATCCATGCAACCTCATCATCAATCAACCTTTTGGATTCCCAGGTGATCATCATTCTAGCCGCAATTGCCAAGTAGCCACTGAAGATGCTGCCTTCGCCCCAGTGCACATCTCCTCTTTTGCACATGACAATCTCTTGGATCACCCAGCCCCGACGGAAGTAGTCGTTCTGAAATAGCTTTCGTAGTGAAAGATCGACCATGTAAGTGCTGTACATGCTCGGGTGGTTGCCTTCAGTGTCAACCCGTTCACCCAACCAACTGTATGAACATTGTTTATAGTGTTCTTCCATCCCAGGTGGTACTTCCGCTCCGTCGGCTTCTATGAGCTTGCAAAGGTCTCGAGCCCTGGTTCGCACGAGAGAGGTGAGGTAGCTGAAGGCAAGGTGAATAGTCTGGGACTCTTCTTTACCCAGCCATACTACAGTCCTAGAAGCACAGGTGTACAGTCTGCTCATGAGCTGTACTTGCGATCCTCGCTCAGCAAGGTCTTGCTGGTTGATGCATATCGCATCCGCCCAGAGCCATACTGAGTCATCAGGCTGTCGAAAACTCGAAAATGCGTCATACAGGTTTTGCCGTATCTTGTACGGTAAGCCGTTGCACATGAGGTATTTGCTGGATGTCTCGCTGCCCCAGACGTATGAAAGCGCAATATACTCGTGCTCGGTGTCCTCTAGGTCGATTACGATTGACGAGCACCGTACCGGATCTTCTTTGTAGCCTGGATGTATGCGCAATATTCGTATTTCACTCTGTTTGAGCGCGGTATACGATGAAAATACTGGCATAGGATAGTCTTCAGGAAGTTTAGGTAGGGTCGATGCATTCGGCGGTGACGACTTGTGCGCCAGAAAGGCTAGAAGCATTAGTTTAGGGCGAAAGAATAAAGTAACCAACAACGTACTTAGTTCAATCTGGTAGAAGAGCTCCACGATCCTCCTCGCCGCGAGTGCACTGGTACGATCGTCCATGATGGCTGCGTTGATGAGGGAAGGCTACAGAGACTCCGAAATGCTCAGTGGTAATAAGGAAAACAGTATGTGATGCAGGGTGCACGAATTATTAATAAGCGAGCTGACTAGGCAACAGCAAATCCTCCCGTAATCTAGAAAAGAATTGTAGCCTTGCATTAGTACAATCCTAGAATTCAAATGCGAAGGTGCGCCTTAAAGGCCCCGCCAGCCCAATAGCGACGCAGTAGACTATTTCGCTTGTTCGAGCTAATTGAAACGAGCTCGGCGCCTGAGGGTGAGGGGAGAAGTTGGTGGAGGGAGCGGGCGGAGACGAGCGTGAGATGGGGGTTGGCAGTCGAAGACGCTTCTGGAACGATGTACGGCCGGCGTGGTCTTCAGATCGCGCGCGCTTTAGTGGCATGAACGATGAATTGATGGAGCAGTATAAGAGATGTGTGATGTGTGATGTGTGATGCCGTGGGCGGCGGTGTGGGCGAATGCGAGGTTGTTGTTTTGATTTGGGCACCTTAACGTAATTAACTACCTGGCGCCCGCGAACAACACTAAAAGCAGCACCTATAGATAAGGTTATTGCGCAACGTACAGTTGCTATTATTATAAGATTTTTTAAAGTCAAGTTTTTACTGCCATAATAAGTAGTTTCTAAATTTTAGATTATATAAGTAGCTTCTTAGAGAGCTATATTGCGCGCCTATAGTAAGTAAGCACTAGTACTACTTTCTCTACTTTAGTAGACTCTAGATTAATAATAAAAGCTCTAGAAGCTCTATATTTCTTAAGGCTCTACTACTTACTTTTTTAGAATAATATACGATTAGCGAGAAAGGAGACAGTCACGGAGGGGAAGGAATCGTGTGTGAACATCACTGTATATTGGACCTAAAGGTACCGAAAACGATTCCATAGAATCGGAATATACGTAACGCTAAATCGAATCCCGGGTATATAATGCCATGTAAATGCCGCTTTATCCTTCGTACACCGCAACCAATATGAGCCCCAACGCGTAAATGCAATCAAAGCGAAAAGAAAAGGCTCAAGCCTCTACAACTCCTTGCTATGCAAATCAACCCCTCCTGACCCCTCAACGTCGTCGCGCAAAATGCATTGCTCCACCAACAATCACACCAGTCGCTACAACTGCAGTCACAGTCCAAGGTATTGATGCGACATATCCCCATCCCGTCGCAGCCACGTGCGAGAGATATGTCGCAACACCCGGCTTCTCGTCGCTGTCCAGGGTATTATGAGTGAGGTCGATGGCTTCCAGTGGCCCATCTTTGTTCTTCTCGACCTCATTTCGATGGCGGAACTTCTTTAGTGCGTCCATTGAATCTGTTCGGGAGTGCTTATGATTAGACTTCCGTGCAATAGCCAGAATGATGCTGGCTGAGGATCCGTGCGAAGTCTTATCCTTATGGACGTTTGTGGTGTCCTTCGGTGGCGGTAAGGTGGGTGATGTGATGCTGGATGTAGCGCTGTAGTAGCCTTCATCTGTTGAGTCAGGCAGGGCGGTGATGAGATGAAGTTTGGGTGTGGAGACAATGTCTGATGTGCGTAGGGTACCTTGAGACTGAGACTTCGTCTCAAAGCCGTTAAGAGACTCTTTATGTTTATGAGTAGTGGCATTGATGCCAATAGTTTCATCGATGATGGCGACACACTCATCATCTGACGAGGAGGATGGAGTGATGCCACAGACCTTGGGCCGCAGCGCATGTTCTGGTATGCGCAGGGTCCCTTGAGTGTGCGTCTCGAGGCCTTCGAGAAATGCTTCTTGCTGGGGAGCGGTGGCATGAAAATTGGTAATGTCGTCTGTTGTGACAGCAAGCTCGTCTTTTGACAAGTCGGTAGGTGTGGTGACGACAGAAGTCTCAGGTAATGAGACAGTATCTGGTGTGTGTAGAGTCACTTGTGTGCGTGTTTCAGTGTCCCCGTGATTGTCTTGTTGTGTGGTTGTAGCGATATCGATATCAGTAGTGTGATCTTCAGTGACGGTAAACTCATCATTAGACAAGTCCAAGGTTGTGGTGATGGGGGAGTCTTCAGACGACGACACAATGTCTGGTGTGCGCAGAGTCTCTGTGTTCTCGAGAAGTTCATGTTGGGTGGGAGTGGCAGTACCAATGTCGGCAGTGTTATCGTCGATGACAGCACACTCATCATCCGCCAAGCTCGGCGGCGTCGATCGCGGTGAGTTCTCTTCCTCACTATCACTAACCTGGCGAGAAGAGTCCGAGACCTCTTCGACGGTGGTCTCAACCTCGGTCTCATCCTCAACGTCTGACACCTCGTCCGGCTCAACAAACGTGACCATCCGGAGCGTCGAGAGCATCAGCATCGCTGTGCGCTTGCAATTCAAGCCACAATTAACCTTTGTCTTCTGCCAGTTACTCGCGTAGTTAATTCGCTGGTCAGCACAAAGTAGCCCACCCTCGTAAGCGCTCATGGTCGGGTATGCCGGCCTCGAAGGGCGGTCATTGACTGCGCGCCACGCCGCCGTGCGCTTTCCGCACCACTCGTCCATCTGGTCCAAGTCGAGCTTAGGCACTTCAGGTTGCTGAAATGGCTCCGCGGCCCAAGGCGCCGCATCGTTGACCTTTTCGTTGCCGCAAACAACCAACAGTGGCTCGACTTCGGGGGGCGGGAGCTGGAGCGGAGGGAGCGAGTCGACGGTTGGCGCTGATGTGTCGGCCGTGGCTTTCCATGCCTCGAAATCAAAATCATCTTCGTCATCGTCGGCCCAGTTGATGGAGCTGGCGGGTCGGGAGGAAATTGAGGTTGAAGACATTTTGATGTGTGTATGTGGAGGAGTATGTAGAATTGTGAATTTTGGTGAACACTTTGGTGCGTGGTGAGTAGAGATTTGAGTTGACTGTAGAGTGGAATTTGGGAATCGAAGTGATCTGCGAGAAGTTATAGGTGCGTAGTGAGGGTTCAGTGCAGGGCAGGGCTTGGCGGACCTAGTGCCTCTGCGGTACCTTGGTAGAGGCACGGGCCGGCGCCGTTGCTACCTGGATACTGGAATATTTGGGGCTGGTAGCAGAGGGAAAGGGCGGGGTAAATATTTTGACTAGTGAAAGTTGTGAATGCACAGAGAGATCTTGGTAACGAAATGCACTATGCTAGCCACCCTTTCACCTCGACCGCTCACTCCAGGGCAACCACGCGATGAGGTCATGCCAACAATTTGGTTTACACTTCCAGGGGTTTGGTCATTCTTTTCAGTAGGTACGAAAGCTAAGGATTTTGTAATGGTCGCCCAACAGGGACATTAAAAGATCTGGCCCAAAAAGAGGCCATCTACGACGGGCCCACTATAGCGTTCCTTTATCTCTTCGCTTAGGCACACTCGAAAGGGTTCCGACCAGTCAGTGCCGCTGGTATAAATCCAGCCAATGTGTGCGTGAACTGCTCACTCGACTTCACAAAACCACGCTTAGCCTCCTTCATCTTTTGCGATACCCTCTTCACCCGCTCCGCCATCTTGCGCGCCCATCGAAAGCGGCGGGAAGGTACATCCTCCGGACCGTAGAAGTCGATAGTGATATCGCCATCCTCGTATGGCGCCGCGAAATCATCAACGACACGCTCGTCGCGAGCAACTACATTGGGACTTCTATTTCCGTCATCCTTAACAGCATCGTCGATAGTATTGAATAAGGCCTTGTTCGCGGACTGTGTGCCCTCGAAGTCAAAGTCGAAGTCGAAATCCTCGAACGAATTTCCATGGCTCGATGCGCTCGAGGGTGCGCGGGTCTCCAGCAGCACCACGGAACACTTATCGCCTTCAACCATACCATCTATTATATGGAGAGCGTCGACAGGTTGTGGGCAGACCAAGTCTTCAGTGCTGCGGCTGTCTCGCGAAGATTTGGTCGTACCCGAGGCTCGCGAGAAGACTGATGTCCGCGTCGACGTCTTGTCGCTCATGGCATCATGTACTGAGGTATTGTTGACTTTGACAGTGCGAGAAGAAGGAGCAGGTGATTCGGGGACAATGCTAATACCCTCAACATGGTCGGTCGCTCCCGCCGAAATCTTAAGTACTGTCAGCATAATCTTCGTTTGGAATGATTACTTTTACTCACGCGCTCCGTACCATCAACGCCTTCTCCATCTTCATCGAGTTTCGCTCCAGCGGCAGTCGTCTCTTCGTATAATCCGACGATCTCGTCAAAAGGACTACTCGACCCCTAGACACATTGTTAGCGCACAATCAAACCGATAACCCCCTCGAGAGCACTTACCAGCACAAACCCATCCTCAAATCCCACCTCATCGTCATCCCCATCAGTCCCAGCGTCCGAGTCATCGCCCATCTCGGAAGCTCCAGGGCAATCCTCATCCTCCTCAAAACTACTACTCGAATCCAACATCTCACGCTCCGGCAACGAGTCGCTTCGAATATCGCAACCACCCACCTCATCGCACATCACCTCTTGCTCCTCCTCTTCTTTCACCTCCTCACCCACCTGTACCTCCTCAGCCCCAACCTCAAACCGTAATCTACTCCCCCCATGCACCATGATCTTTCCCATCCCCTTCCCTACGCTCAAGTCTCGCTCCATCATTTCCCGCTTACCCTCAACCCACGCTCGATACCACCCCACATACCCCGTCGCCGCAAACTTCGCCTCAAACCGATCTCTCAGCAACTGCATCGCCGCGGTGTGCGAGCGGCCGAAGATTTGCATGCGATGTGTGGCACAGGGCGCGTGGCCTGGGAAAGTGGGGTCGTAGCAGGGGCGGATGGATTTAATGGTTTTAGAGAGGGGGGAAGCGGTATTGGGTTCGGATGAGATGTCTGTGTCGAAGTCTGAGTCCGAGTCTGGATCGTCAGATGGTGATGGTGGGAAATAATCTGGAGAGTTCGATGCTGCTGCAATCAGTGCCGCGAGTGATGTGCTGCCTTTGCTGCGTGGAAGAAGGGAAGTGCGAGCTACTTCCGGGCTCGTATCGTCGTCTGGCGAAGTTTGTGGGGACACAGCGAGCAGGCTGTGCGTAGGTGTTGCGGGCGGTGTCTTGGTGTCTTGGTCTACTGCCTCTATGATAGGAGACGCGTCGGAGTCGGCGGCTGCGATGAGAGACGCGAGGGATATGCCCTTGTGGCTGCGCATGAGGCGGGCTTTGCGAGCTGCTTCAGTACGCGAGGTAGTGTCCAAGCAGGGATCGGAAGTCTTGGTGCTCGTGGACTCGTTGATGAAGGTAGTGTTGACTGCATCTCCTCGGGCTGAGTCGACTTGTCCGTTTGCGTCGGATGCTTCGTCTTCAATGTAAGTCCCAATATCCCCCTCCATCTCCATTGTAATCCCCTCTGCTTCATCATCATTCTCTTCATCAAGATAAAGATAAAACACAAACTTCGTCCCTGTCGGATCTGTCAACTCATGTCCAATCTTGTCGGCTCCAAGCTCTCCAGTCTTGTCGAGAATGTAATCCTCGATATCGCGGCAAGCCTCGGGATTGATGATGGAGAGATACTCAGGGGTACCGCGAAGAATCGTAAGCGTTGCGCTATTTCGAACATACTCTTGAGTCGGTGCGGTATTGCCGGCTTTTAGTCCGCGATGTGCTGGCATATTCGACGAAGTAGTCTGGATCATACTTGAGGGCAATTGAGCAGCGTGTACGAGTTTTGCTATGTCGAATACGATGGTGTGGCAGGGGTTGTGTGCACAGTTCTACAAGAATAAACCGTAGTGGGAAAGATATCACAGCCGTATGAGACTAAGTTGAGTTGAAAGCGGTGGAGACTGTACACAAATGATCAAGGTGATGGAGGTCTTGAAATGCCTTGTCTTGTCATGATCGTAGTGCCTCTAGGCAGACAGGAGTGATTGTTCTCTATAGCAACTATCACGTCCGTTGCACACCTGAGCATCTTTCACGCTTCGCCAAGATTGTAGTGATTGGCTCTGTTTGGCGCGTTCGCATCGAGTCCCAATGTGAGCATCACCCTGGTGATAAGTATTCAGAGCTTATTATACTCGAGATGGTATCATTCTCAGGACACCGCCATACTTTATACTCCGTCTTCCGCTAATCTTCATTGACAGGCTTTCAGCATAGTCTGTCGACCGAGTGCTAATTACGTTAGTCCAAAAGTTATGGTGTATGTGTAATCTGGATACACATGATTCCTGAACATGCTTCAGACCGACATACAATAGAACTTCTAGTACTGGTTAGTACCTCACAACGAGATTACTATTTTGCTGCGCAGGACGATCAAGTGGTAATGTCTAGAAAGATGATTCGTTGATCTAGTGCACACGAAATCTATAATTCTAGAATATCTACAACTTCGCTCCAGATAGTCACTGCGTCGTCTTACGATGCATAACCGTCGCCGCAGCCTACACCTCATTAGCAACTCGTCTCCCCAACGCGCTCGCATACTCACCTGATGATTCGGAAACACCAAAGTATCCGCCAAAACCACATTCTCCCTCCTCCCTGCCGCAAACACCACGATCTCAGCAATATCATCTGGCGTAAGTGGCTCGACACCCTCATACACCTTCTTCGCCTTCTCCTTGTCGCCTCCAAACCTTACAACACTGAATTCTGTCTCCACCTGCCCCGGGTCGATCTCAATCACGCGAATCCGCGTCGCGATCAATTCCTTCCTCATCGCGTCTGTGAAGCTGCGGACAGCCGCTTTGGTCGCGCAGTAGATGCTGCCACCTTGGTATGGTTCTCTGCCGGCGATGGAGCCGATGTTGATGATGTCGCCGCGGCCGCCGTCGGGGCGGGCTTTGAAGATGGGGAGGATGGCTTGGGTCATGGCGATGAGGCCGGTGACGTTTGTGTCGAACATGGTGGCGATGTCGGCGGGCGCGATGTCGGGTGCTTGGGCGACGCCTTTGACGAGGCCGCTGTTTACCATACGTTAGTCATATTGTTGTGGATTTAATATGAACGAAGAGGAAAGGCGACGGGCGTACGCATTGTTAACCAGAACATCGATTTCCTTGAATTCTTGTGGTAGTTTGCCTACGAAAGCTTGGATCTCGTCTACTTTGCTGACGTCTAGCTTGACGGGCAGGACTTTGACACCTTTTGCGAAGCTCTCGATTTCTTTGGCGACTTCTTTGAGTGCGTCTTCTCGTCGTGCAGTCAGGATGAGCTTTAGATCGTCGGGCTGTGTGCGTGCGAATTCAATGGCGGTGGATTTCCCAATTCCAGAAGACGCGCCGGTCACGATAATTGTTTTGCCCTTGAGGCGTTGGGCCTGGCTGGAAGACATTCTTGCCGCGTGCTGTTGTAGGACGTGGGGGAGCTGTGATGTCGCGCGGGGTCGCAAAGAGGCTCTAGCAACTGCGGAAGATGTGTAAAGAGCGTGTCTGAAAGGTCGCAGGAGATGCATGTACGTCGCAATGTTTTGTAATGTCGCAATTGGAGCTCAAGGCCGGTGATGATAGCTGCGAAGCCGGAAAATGAATCCGAAGGAACATGCGGGTGGTGGAGATAATTGTTCCGAGGTACGGATTGGAGGGGCAGATGCACAACGTAGTGGAGCATTCTTGGGTCATTTCAGTCTCCACCACTAAATGCTCAAGATACATTAAAACATTCAAAAAATGAATTTCTTCATTATCGATTTCCTCGTTCGTGTAGCCTGATGGTGGAGCGTTATGGTAAAGAAGTCACCCTCTCGCAATGAACGTCCCATCTACTTCCATCGGCTCATCACGACGTCAACCACTGGGTATCTAGTTGAGCTTTCCCTTGCGCCTCAGCTCCTCCTCCTCCTCTTCCCTTATTTGCTGGTCAATCTTGGCTCCCTTGCTTGGCTCGTTGCCGTGTGCGCGAGCAGGTAGAGTGGCGTCTTGCCTCCGGCGCTGCTCGTCAATGGAGAGCTCTTCCTCCTCATTCTCGCGCTTCTCCTCGGCGGCGAGCTTGTTCTTGATGGAACGCTCATCCTCTGATATTTGTTAGCATTGGTTCAACGGCAACTTTGGATGGCAAGATGTCCAGACGTGCATTGAAGCACAACCAGATCATGCAAGAGATATAGTGCCAAGCGAGGAAATTCGATGGACTTACTGGGGTCGTTGGCCAGATGTGAGTTGTCCTTGCCCTCCTGGAAACGGTTTTCCTTCTTCTCTTCCTCAATCTGAGAGTCCGGGACGGTGCGCTGGTCGTCGGCCTGGTAGACCTGGCTGTTGCCGACGTTTGATTGTCCTGACATGTTGTGAAAAGGTATGGGAGTTATTGATTTGATTAGGACTTGTCTTATTGAGAGAAGTAGGATTGAGTGTATAATGCGTTCTTTCGCGTCGCGTGCCTGGAGCTTTTATGAGGGCTGGTGGTTTTAGTACATGACGTAGGGCTGATGAGATCATTGTGGGGAAAGGACACCATTTTTCGGGCACCAAACGCGATGCGCACAAGCTGCAGGCACAATTTGTGGCTGAATCGACCCGATCGCTTTGATCAGCATTTTCTACTTGTGTGCGTTGTTGAGCCTCATGCGGCTCAAAAGAGCTCTGAACGTTGCAGATTCCTTCTCAAGAATCGGCATTTGCATCCTCCGCAAAGCTCAGCTTGTTCAACCACCTTGCAACCAGCGCCAGTGCTTCTTTCGGTTTGTTGTACGGAACCATGTGGCCTGCGCCGTTGACTGTGCTCATCGCAAAAGTTGTCTGCCGGCCGCTCTTCGTTTCCACTTTGACTTCCTTGAACCACCCGATCTCTTTGCCGTCTACACTCCATGGTCTCTTCGGCTGCGCCACAAACGCAGGCTGTCCCTTCCATTGCATAGAATGCGCCCACTGCAGATTGCCCGCGGTATTGCACGCGAGATCGAGATTACCCTGGTAGAATAAGACGTCAACTCCAGCGTCGAGCAGGTAAAGAACCTGCGGCTGCGTGCTGATACCCGCATCGTAAGTCAATGCGAAGGACCATGCGATGTCCATCGAGTAGACACTGTAATTACCAACGGCTTTAGGAACGCGGAGGGCTTCAAATACCCATGGCAGATTCAGATAGTCCTGCATAAGTTGCGGCTCCAAGTAGCACAGGCCGTCTGCTGTCACGCAAGGCTCGGTAATATCAAAGCGGTTTCGCGTGCCATTCAATCCGCCAGATTCGCCATCGTAATGCACAATAACCCCATCCCAGCAGACTTTGTCAGCGGCGTTGCATATATCTGGGTCGGGATGGCTGTAGCACACTTTGGCAAGATCCATGCAGCGCGGTAAGTTGGATGCCATGATGTCGCATCGCGTCTGGTTGAAGACGGGTGTCTCGACACCAGGGTTGGTCGTACATAGAGTCTCCCAGTAGCCGAAAGCGGTGTCAAGGGGTGAGACGTAGCCATTCCCGACGAAAATAGACTTGAGGTTAACATGTGGTCGCCTAGGATATAAAGCATTCTGGGAGATGATCTGAGCACCCAGCGCTGGCACGTAGTGACCCTGTAGGATGTCAGCCGTCAGCATAAGCCGAAGCTTGGCTTAGCTCAGCTCACCGCATAGCTCTCGCCAGTGATATGGAATGGTCGTCCTTCCAAGTCTGGAAAGACGTCGGTCGTGAACAACTGCAGGAAATGGTGCATGTCCTCGGCAGCCGTAAAGCTCGTCGCTGGTAATGGGACTCCCTCGTCCACGTAACTGAAACCAACGCCAGCTGGCTGGTCGATGAACAGCAAATTCGCGTTCTTGCTCCATCCGTATTCATTGAAATTTGTGCCGTTAGCATGCTCGTTGATCAAGCATGGTCCCATTTCCTGCATCATCCCAATCATTGATGACCCACCAGGACCGCCGGTGAGCCATAATAGCAAGGGATCTTCAGACGGCTTGTCTTGCGACTCAAAGTACCAAAAGAATAGGTGCTTGGTGCCGACATCTAGCCACCCTGTATATTGCTTGGAATGAGCATCGCAGAGGGTGTGGTTCTGCTGCTGTCTTATCCGGATGGAATGGTCCGCGGAGAATTGACTTTGGTAGATCTGGAAGCCTTCCACTTCTGGTTTTTCTTGAAATGGTACTTGCGATAGTCCAGCTACGATCGTACCCGCAGCCAGTAGAGACACTAAAGAGAGCTTCATGGCCCAGATGGATGATGTGGACAAAGCGCAGCGCAGTAGTTGCAAGGACTGCGAAGGACCGATCCAATGTCACAACAGAATCGCAGCCCGCAATTCTTGGCAGCAGAGTGCAGTGTGAAGATGAGGGAGAGATCGCATGTATGTCAGCAGCATCATCGTTCAAGGGGATCTTCTGAATGTGGTAAGCCGCAAAGAGTCGGCTATACTTGCCCGCTTCTGCGGTCCAAGCTCAATTACTTACACCTCCACCATCGCGTCCTCGCAGCACTTCATTACGCGACTTCACCGCCCCACCAAGCACCCACGCGAGCACGACGTGTCAACAAATCACACAACGATCTCAGCTGATCGCAACCACCTTTTCAACGAAGTCAAAATACAGGCGATACACTACAAAGTTCACGCTCACCACCCTTCACCGGCTGCGCAAAGATGCCGTACAACAACACCCCAATCGCGCCTTCCAAGGAGGTCACGGGACATGTATCCCTCCCTCGTAAGTCAATTCTACGCATACCCTAGCTGCTCTCATGCAATGCAATTACATGTGGCGCACCCAACGCCCTCGAGGCCATATGCCCATCCAATTCTCTCTTGCTCCGCGCAGGCTCCAGTCACTAGACATACATCCCTGTGTCCCAGTGCACCAATCCCTCCCTCCACTGTGTCTTCTTCATCTGTGCCTCTCAATACCCATACTAACAACCCGCAGTCGCACGCGTCCAAAAAATCATCCACGCCGACCCCCAACGCATCAACGTCTCCAAGAACGCCGCCTTCGCGATCGCCCTCGCCACAGAAATGTTCATCCAGCACCTCGCAACCACAACACATAACGTCGTCAAAGCAGAGCGCAAGCCGCGCCGAAACATCCAGTACAGAGACGTAAGCAGCGCAATTGCAAAGACGGATAATCTCGAGTTTGCAGTCGACGTGGTGCCGCGCACAATCACGTTCAAGGAGGCGAAGAAACGGAAGGAGGAGAGAGAGGAGCGCGAGAAGAAGGAAGAGGGCAAGAGGAAAGAGAAGGAGAATGCATTGGAGGCAAATGGGGAGGAACCGGTCGCGGTAAATGGGCATGTAAATGGGAATGCGAACGGCGTGGAGAAGAAAATAAACGGTAGCACAACAGCAGAACAGCCTGCGACAAATGGTAGCGCTACACCAGCACCAGCGCCAGCATCAGCGCCGCCGAAAGCAGAAGATACGGCAGATGCGATGGATGTGGATGCGCAGCCCGAACGCGTCGAGGACAGCGAGCCGGAAGAAGACCCTGCGGCGATGCAGTTGGAGATGGAGATGAGGGGCCCGCCGCGGCCGGTGCCGAGTGTGAGTCCTGAGGCGAGGAGGAGTACGGGTGGGTTTACGAGCATTAATGGGGCGAAGTGAGGGAATGCGGGTTTTGAGGATGGATTGGGAGAAGATTCTGCTGGGCATTGCATAGGCGTTTGGGATGGTAGGCTGGCTGGCTGGTTGACAGGTTGCTTTGGCATGGTTTTGAAAAGAGCTTTGATATTCGAGACGATATGAGAGCATTAACGTTTGCTTCGTATAAGACGCCCTTCGATCTGTCTCGAGCCAAGCCATGTGTCTGCACATCGTAATAGTCCAAAGACTTCCCCCAGCGTCGATAAAGTACGTATCCTTCCATCTATTCATTCACACTCCTTCTGCCATCCAATCACCCAACTCTTTCCCCCTCCTCCCACCCATCAATACTCCCAAACCTCAATCTCCCCCCTCCACCCCTCCCTCAGCATAATCCCCGTCAAAACCTCCTCCGTGTCCACCCACGGCACACCAAACATGCCACTATTAATCCTACACATGCGAATCGTCGACACCTTCTCCGCCTCCACCTCGCTGTCATCCACAGACTTGACCAACTCCAGCACCATCTCCATTGCCGTCTTGGTGCTCTTCAGAATCTCGGCGGGTTTGTCTTTCTTCTTGCCGTACCTTGCGCTCGTAAACACGCAGCCGATCCAGTGCTTGTGCGCGGCATCCACGGGGGCTAGGAGTTGTGCTGTTCCGCACGGGACGGGGTTTGTTTTAGGTGAGTGTTGCTTTGCGCAGTAGGCGTGGTGTGCAGCGTATGCTTTTGGATACTTGGAGCGGAAGAGTTTGGCGATGCCGGCGCCCCAGTGGCCTTGGGTGTTGCAGGCGTGGATCAGGAGGCAGTTGGTGGGCGCGTTTCTGAACATGTCGCCCTTGTGGTGCGTGATTTGAAGCTTCTTGGGTGGGTTGGCGTCATCTTTCTCGGTGGGTTCTTTGGATTCGTCGTTCCAGTCTGAGGGGAGGTCGTTGTAGGCGTAGTGCTTGCGCTGTGGAGCGCCAGAAGTTGCCGTGTTGGTGCGCTTTGCAGCGGGCGCTGGTGGTGGGCTGGACAGTGGTCGCTTCTCTTTCGCTTTAGTCTGCGGTTTTGGTTGTTTGTCTTTGGAGGCTGTGGGAGCGGCTGCAGTCTGGCTGTTCTGCATGGTCTTCTTGCCCTTGCCCTTACCCTTGGACTCGCCAGCGGGCTGAAAGTAAGAGGCAATGTTTTTCTCGTGCGGTGATGCCATCTTGTTGAAGAGCAAATATTGACTGAACCAAGTTGAAGGGCGAAGTTCGTGTTAAAGAGCTGCTTCTAGACTGTTCAAGTGGTGGTTGCGGGCGCGCCAAGCTTGTTGCGCAGCGCCCTGTCCGTCACGCCCTTTGCTGCTGCCTTTGCAAAACGTGGCGTTCGAGAGAGGCGAAGGTGAAAGAGGCCTCAAAAGATGAGTGGTGCTCTAATGCTGAGCCGGAGAGAAGTCCAGCCGACAAGTTCAGCCCTGACCTGTTGCCTGGCGTGCTGTCGCTGGTCACACACTCATCGACTAGAATGATACATACATACACCACCAGAATAACTATATTCAAAGGGCGCGACGTGGAATATGCGTGCGGGATTGACGATGTGGAAGGATGGAGCTGGACGAGATTTAACCGCCGATGACTGGTATTAGGACCTCAACAAAGAGCTATCGATGGTGAAGGCGATGTACGAAGGAAATCTAGGAATTACTAGTAGAAAAATGTTGATTTCTTGTCCCAGCCATCGTTGTGAGGTGCTCTAATGGCATCAAAGCTACTGTATGGCTGCCTAATTACTACACAGATCATGAATCAAGTGACTATGAGGCTGCTGAGCATGCGGCAGTAGGTCCGGGACGTACCCGTCAGCGGTCAATGAGGACGATAATAGATTTGGAGCAGCCTCCGTTGTTCATTTGATGATATCGCTGATGTTCGACGATGACGCTGCATTGGTGTTCTTGCCCTCCAGGCGCAGACCACCAATAGGAGGGCACGAATATCGAACGGATCAGCCTTGGCGGACTTGCGGGCAAGAGCCGCCAAATCTTCAACATCGACGACCTCACCCCAAGCTCCTTCTCCGCCATCCACCCCACCCGCATCCGCGTCCACGATGCCCGCCCTCGCCAACACTACCCGTGCGATCGCACGCTCATGGACCGCCCACCAATTGCCCGTCGCCCGGGCCGGCTGCACCGCTCTGCAGACCCGCAACGCCTCGGCTTCGTCCTTTGACAGCCCCTTCAAGGGCTCGACCGACAGCACCAAGATCCCCTCGTTCGCTGCGTACAGGAACAAGGGTGGCGAGACGGGCCCCAAGGTTTTCCAGTACTTCATGGTCGGCACCATGGGCGCGCTATCCGCCCTCGGCGCGAAGAACACTGTGCAAGGTACGCCCACACTACGACACCAGAGCTTGTAGAAAACACTGGGCAGTCCGATATGGGATCCAATGGGCTAGAGGAGGCTTCTGGAGAGCAATTGGCTATTTTGGAGATGACTTGGCGAGATCAGACGATGGAGAATGCCAGCTAACAGCTTCCCACAACAGACTTCCTCGTCAACATGTCCGCGTCCGCCGACGTCCTCGCCCAAGCCAAGGTCGAAATCGATCTTGAGGCCATCCCCGAGGGCAAGAACGTACGTCGCCTCGCCACCACTTGTCCACCACACCACCCATGCTAATATGCGCAGGTCATCATCAAATGGCGCGGCAAGCCCGTCTTCATCCGCCACCGCACCGAGTCCGAGATCAAAGAGGCCGAAGACACCAAGTGGGAATCCCTGCGCGACCCGCAAGCCGACAAAGACCGCGTCCAGAAGCCCGAATGGCTCATCATGTTGGGTGTCTGCACGCACTTGGGATGCGTGCCCATTGGCGAGGCGGGTGACTTTGGAGGCTGGTTCTGCCCATGCCACGGCTCTCATTACGACATCTCGGGCCGCATAAGAAAGGGACCGGCGCCGCTGAACCTCGAGATCCCACAGTACGACTTTCCCGAGGAGGGCAAGGTTGTGATTGGTTAGACGGGGAGGATGTAAAGTACGCGGAAGGACTGTCAATAGGAGCGTGCATCTTTTTCTTTGGGTTTGCTAGATTCGGCTTGTGTGCAGTATGCAATGTAACACCAGTTAGAGTCGTTTGAGATGCTCTTTCATGCAGTGCTGTTCTGATCTTTGGCACAACATTTATGCTCTCCATCTACCATGCCGCAATTATCTTTGAAGGTCTCAAAGACGTCATTGCCCGCTCAGAAATCCCTTGACAGCCTCCACCGCCCCTTCAAACTTGCTCGCCTCAATCAACACCAAATGCCCCTTCGGCTTGACCCCCAGTTCCTGAAACGCACGCTTACTATCACTCGCGCCCTCGTCGACCGGGGTATCGTACTCAAAACTCGTCCACCCTAGCGCATGCTTCTGCAGTACCTCATCCTCTGGATGGAAATAAAACGTCTCTTCCCCGCCCTTGTTTCCTTTGGCCTTCTTACTCCGCGGCGCATCTTCACTAGGCAGCGTCGACGCGATTTCAGAATAGCATTTCGAAAGAACCAAGTAATGTGTGAAATTGTACGGCTCCGAGGCGTCGATCGCCCATTGGATTTCCTCCAGCAGCATCGTGTACATTGGCGGCACGGTTTCATGCGGCATGTTGATGAAGCGCTCGGTTAGAATCAGGCCGATTTGTGCGGGGGCCGGTGGGAGGGGGACGCTTGGTGTGGATTTGCGTGTTAGGTAGGATGTTAAGTCGCGGATGACTTTTTTGTCCTGACACAACCTTAGTTCCAAGTCCATATAAATCGCAAAGTCAGAGGAGTAATTACTTTATGTGTCTCGAGATTGAGCACTGTGAGAAAGGCATATGGGTCTGTCTCGTTGCCGTCGACTTTGACGGTACTGCCCAGTGTGGGCTGCGAGAGGATCAAGTCGGTGAGTTCAGACAGGTCGAAGAGCTGTGAGTCGACGTCGATGAGTTGGCGCAGGAGTGTTTTGAGGCCATGGAAGTCGACGGCGGGTTGTGGGTCGAACCATTCAAAGTCGACATTGACCATGTCCATGTCCTAGAAATTGTGAGCGCGGTTGCATGGCGGGGGAATATTGTGTGGTTTGTCGCATTACCTCGTCGCTGCCGGAATCGTCGTCATCTTGCGCCTTTTTCTGGTCCGACGCGTCGGGGAGGTCCTCGGGGTCTGGTTTTGACTTTCGTTTCGCCATTGTGATGTATTGGTGTTGCTTGGGGAGAAATGCAGTAAAGTCGCGCCGGCGCATATGCGGGCTAATCGATAAGGAAATTTTAAGGAAGGAAGGCAGTAGTCACACGAACCCCTCCGACACTCGCCCGCGTCAAGTTTTGTCCCTCGTCTCTTTTCTTCTCTTCCTCGCACACTCTTTCAGACTTTCAAGTACACCTCAAGGGGCAATTTATTCACCATGGCGACCGACGGCTTAGACCCAATTCCTCCCCACAAAACATTCGACACCATCCTCACCCTCGACTTCGGCTCGCAGTACACACATCTGATTACGCGTCGACTCCGCGAACTCAATGTCTACTCGGAGATGCTGCCGTGCACCACCAAGCTGGCCGACCTAGACTTCACCCCCAAAGGCATTATCTTGTCAGGCGGCCCATACTCCGTCTACGAAGAGGGCGCCCCTCACGTCGACCCCGCCGTGTTCGAACTCGGCGTACCGATTCTCGGAATATGCTACGGGCTACAAGAGATGGCCTGGCACTTCGGCAAGAACGCCGGCGTTGCTGCAGGCGAGAAGCGCGAATACGGACATGCGAGTCTCAAGGTTGAGAGCCACGGCAGCCACATGGACGAGCTGTTCAAGGACCTCGGGAACGATCTGGAGGTGTGGATGAGCCACGGCGACAAGCTGAGCAGCATGCCCCAGGATTTCACCACCGTTGCGACAACCACCAATGCGCCGTACGCCGGCATTGCGCACAAGGAGAAGAAATACTATGGCATCCAATTCCACCCTGAGGTCACGCACACCCCCAAGGGCAAGATTGTGCTCAAGAACTTCGCGGTCGATATCTGCCAGGCGAAGACGGACTGGACGATGAGCAAGTTTGTGGACCAGGAGATTGTGCGCATCCGGAAGCTGGTGGGCGACAAGGGCCAGGTCATTGGCGCAGTCAGCGGTGGTGTCGATTCCACTGTTGCTGCGAAGCTCATGAAGGAGGCTATTGGCGACCGGTTCCACGCCGTCATGGTCGACAATGGTGTGCTGAGGTTGAATGAGGCCAAGCAGGTCAAGGAGACACTCGAGAAGGGTCTAGGCATCAATCTCACCGTCATTGACGCGTCCGACCTCTTCCTGGACCGCCTCAAGGGCATCACCGACAACCCCGAGCAGAAGCGCAAGGTTATCGGCAACACCTTCATTGAAGTCTTCCAGGACCAGGCCAAGAAGATTGCGGCGGCAGCGCAAGAGACCCCCAGTGCAGGCGATATCGAGTGGCTTCTCCAGGGTACACTGTACCCCGATGTCATCGAGTCTCTCTCGTTCAAGGGTCCCTCGCAGACCATCAAGACCCATCACAACGTCGGCGGCCTGCCAGCCAACATGAACCTCAAGCTCATTGAGCCCCTCCGCGAGCTCTTCAAAGACGAAGTCCGCGCGCTAGGCGTCGAACTCGGCATCCCAGAAGATCTCGTCTGGCGCCACCCTTTCCCCGGCCCTGGTATCGCTATCCGCATTCTTGGCGAAGTTACACGCGAGCAGGTTCGCATCGCGCGTGAGGCAGACTTCATCTTCATCGAGGAGATCCGCGCTGCTGGGCTTTACCGGAACATCAGCCAGGCATTTGCCGCACTGCTTCCCGTCAAGGCAGTCGGTGTCATGGGTGACAAGCGCGTTCACGACCAAGTGATTGCGCTGCGAGCGGTGGAGACTTCGGACTTTATGACCGCGGACTGGTATCCCTTTGACGGCGCATTTTTGAAGAAGGTTAGCAGGAGGATTGTGAATGAGGTAAATGGCGTTTGTCGGGTGGTATATGACAGTAAGTACACTCTGTTGAGATGAAGTGGCATATAATAACGAATTGATAGTTACGAGCAAGCCTCCTGGCACTATCGAGATGGAGTAGACGGATGTGTCTTGCTGCCACCATGGGACTGACAGATGGGCAACGGAATATAGGACTCGGGAATGATAGAACATGCCACATGGATTGTTTTGGCTTGCGAACGAATAGATGATAGACTTTGATGATACCCTGCTTGACATGAAGTCAAAATAGAACAATTCTTACTTGATACCGAAGTGCTGCTGGACGGGTGACATGCTGCGAGGAAGGTAATATGCATTGCGTGTTTTTGAACTTGCATGTACTATGCTGGAAATGAACCGGGCTGTGATTCTATGAAGTTTCAGCTCGTTTAGATGTGGTGGTGGTGAATGATGAATTTAAATGTGCTTTGGAAAGTGTGTTTGACTGAGCAACATGGTCGGACGAGATTGAAGCATGTGGAACATGAAACTTAAGTGTGAAAATGGAGATTCAAATTGTCCATATGAATCTGACATACTCGAGAGTCTGGAGTTCATAAAGACCACTTTCTGCCGATCATTTCATTTCCATCTCATCAGTCCTGTGAGGATGGTTGTATGCACGGGCTGTTCGTTCGATGCATTGCGGACCACCGAGACGTCAACCTAAGCTAGAGCTCCAGCTCCGACCTTACACATGCAACCTACCGCCCCAACTATTCGCGTCGCACTCCAGACACGACTGCACCAGCCATAACTATGCGATGAACCGCACCTCGTCCTCGCACTCGCGGCCCCGCCAATCCTCATCCCAACCCCAAGCAGTCCACCCATCCTCCTTCGCACCCTCCCTCCACCGCCGCCGCAGCACCGCCCACTCGATCCAATCGCTCGACCCCGAAGACGACCCCGAGGCCGCCAACGCCACCCACACCGACCATGTCATCGTCGAGGAAATTGCCGAAATAAAGCGCTACGAGGACTTTACCACCATCGACTGGGTCCAGGACGCCGCGCGCGAACAACTCCGCCGCAAAGCACGCCGCAACAAGCGCGCCCTCGGAAGCCGCGAACGTGCCGGCGGAAACACAAAGGTCTTCCTCGGTCGCGGGCGCGGGGTCTGGCGCGCAAAAGTCGCTGAAGCATACGATGCAGGCCAGGCTTGGATTGTCGTCACGCTGGTCGGCGCAGCGATAGGTCTGAATGCCGCGTTTCTGAATATTGTGACTGAATGGCTGTCTGATATTAAACTCGGGTATTGTAGCACGGCATTCTATCTCAATGAGTCGTTTTGCTGCTGGGGCGCCGAGGGCGGGTGTCCTGAATGGAAGCACTGGGGCGGCGGATTCTGGCCGCTGAGCTACCTCGTGTATATTCTGTTTGCGGGGATATTTAGCTTCACTGCTGCGCGGCTGGTCAAGAGTTTTGCGCCGTATGCGGCGGGGAGCGGGATTAGTGAGATGAAGTGTATTATTGCGGGGTTTGTGATGAAGGGGTTCTTGGGCGCGACGACGTTGTTTATTAAGAGTATTGGATTGCCGCTGGCTATTGCGAGCGGCTTGAGTGTGGGTAAGGAGGGGCCCAGTGTGCATTATGCCGTGTGTACGGGGAATGTGATTTCGAGGTTCTTCGACAAGTATAGACGCAATGCGGCTAAGACGAGGGAGATATTGAGCGCGAGTGCAGCGGCGGGTGTGGGTGTTGCGTTTGGAAGTCCGATTGGTGGCGTGTTGTTCAGTTTGGAGGAGATGTCGAATTATTTCCCGCTCAAGACGCTTTGGAGGAGTTACTTTTGCGCGCTGGTCGCGACGGCGGTGTTGGCTGTAAGTCTCACAGAAATAGCGGCGGATGCTTGTACTGATGGAAATGTAGGCAATGAACCCCTTCCGCACCGGCCAACTTGTCATGTTCCAGGTCAAATATGATCGCAGCTGGCACTTTTTCGAAATCCTATTCTACCTCATCATCGGCGCCTTTGGTGGCCTTTACGGCGCTTTCGTCATCAAGTGGAATCTCAAGATGCAAGTCTTTCGCAAAAAGTACTTGGCCGCATACCCAATCACCGAAGCAGTCACGCTGGCCGTATTGACGGCGATTATCTGTTACCCAAATATGTTCCTGCGCATCGACATGACAGAAAGTATGGAGATCCTGTTCCAAGAATGCGAAGGTGGACACGACTACGATAAACTCTGCGACCGCGACCAGCGCTGGCACATGATTGGCAGCCTCGCCATTGCTACCATCATCCGGACCCTTCTCGTCGTCATATCCTTTGGATGTAAAGTCCCAGCCGGTATCTTCGTGCCCTCGATGGCTGTCGGCGCAGCCTTTGGTCGCATGGTGGGCATTTTCGTCCAACACATTCACGAATCCTTCCCCACCTCGGCATTCTTCAACGCCTGCGAGCCAGACGGCCCGTGTATCACGCCCGGTACATATGCCTTTCTAGGCGCAGCAGCTGCATTGAGCGGAATCATGCATATCAGCATCTCGGTCGTAGTCATCATGTTTGAAATCACCGGCGCCCTGACATACATCCTCCCGACGATGATTGTCGTCGGCGTCACAAAAGCAGTATCGGAACGCTTCGGCCACGGTGGCATCGCAGACCGCATGATCTACCTCAACGGGTACCCGTTCTTGGACTCCAAGGAAGAACACACTTTTGGCGTGCCCGTCAGCAAAGTCATGTCCAGCCGTGTCGTGTGCTTAGTCGCGACGGGCATGGAGTTGCGACAGATTGAGCGCCTCATGGACAAGAATCAGTATCAAGGATACCCGATTGTCGAAGACATGGAGTCCAAGACCTTGCTTGGATACATTGGCCGTACAGAACTGACGTATGCGATTGAACGCGCGAAGAAAGATCAAATGGCGCCAGGTCATGCGAAGGTTTCGTTTTCGTCGTCTGGACATGCAAATTCGTCGCGCACACCGAGCCAGTCTGGAGCACCGGGTACGACGTTTGATTCTATACCTGCGACAAGTTCGTCTACGAACATCGATCTCGCGCGCTTCATCGATCCGACTCCACTGACAGTCCATCCGCGCCTTCCTCTCGAGACGGTGATGGAGCTGTTCAAGAAAATGGGCCCAAGAGTTATACTGATTGAGTATCGCGGCCGCCTCACAGGCCTCGTCACAGTCAAGGATTGTCTAAAGTACCAGTTCAAGGTGGAGGCTGGTGGACATGGTGGTGCGGCTGGCAATGGGGAAGAGGGCATGGAGAGGGTGTATGGGTGGCTGCGGAGCGTCGCTGTATGGGTTGATGGCTTGTGGGGCGCGGTAAGCGGCAGGGTCGGCGGGAGGAGAAGATGGGCTGGTGGGGCTGGAGTCCGGGCACGTCAGGGCGAGAGTGAGAGGGAAAGGTACGGGGAAGTCAGATTGGAGAGCCCGATTGTTAGACAAGAGCAGGGAATCGTTGGGGGAGATGATGAAAGGGAGGCGTTCACGATTGGAGACGAGGATGATGATGATCACGGGGATATCGGAAGGGGTGTGGAGTTGGAAGATAGAAGGGGAATAAGTTAGCTACATTTCCACGAAGATGACATGAATAGCATAATCAGCTTTTAAGACCCGTCTTGCCGCCCAGACTCACTTCACCATCATCATCCCCAGACATGACTCTTATGCAGCTCGCCGTAGGATTCACCTGGGCCGTGCTGTGATCCTGGTGCAGATGAGACGTGCACCGACAAGGTGTTCAGCCGAACTCCTGATGAACCGAGATGAGTCTGCCACGTGCGGGCGATGGGCTGCTCGTGTGCGCCTGACTCTGTTTAAGGATGTGGGCTGCGACTGCTGTGTTGCTGTGTTGGTAAACACGAGATGCAAACAACGTGAACTGGACCCCGCCAAACGCGTCGACAGCATTGCATCACTGGGCGCGCTTTGTGTAATCGCCGCAGGTGTTTCGAGACCAGGCCGCCAATCAGATCGCGTTCACGCCGATTCCCTGCATGCGGTGCCAAGGACGGGAGTGAGCCAGTCGGGAAAGGCGTGCACTGGCCGCGTCGACGCGACTCAAGCTCGGAGGTCAACTTTCGCAGTCTGGAGAGCCAACGCATCGCCATCACCGCCCAGCGCCTTCACCCTCCTCACTCACCGTCTGGTACCTACCCCTAGGCCCATCCCCTTGCGAACCCGCCGGAAGCAAGGAAACACATGTCTCCACCCCGACATTTCCGCTAAACGAACAACCATGGAGGGACCGCTGGCTCCAGGGGCGGCCAACGGCAACATACGCACACCCAGTCCCACACCGCCCGCATTCGACCCCAGCGTCATCGTCGCCCACCTGGAGAAGATTCTCGATGTCAATCTAGGCGCCACCCAGCAAGATTTGTATGCTCCCGGCAGTCTGCTGTCACCCGCGCGGAGAGACGATACCCTGCAGCGATGCTCGCGGTTCGCCTCAGAGGGCCAGTCGGCGCTGTATCTGGTGAAGAGCAGGGCCGAGGAATCCCACGCAGACGGGCTGGATGGCGCAAACGGCAGGTGCATCCCCGAGGAGGTGGAAGGAGCGACTGGACTAACGACACCCACAGGCGTCACCGAGCACTTCACCTACACCATTTCGTCCGAACTCACCGCACCGCCCACGTGCACGGCGTTTCTTGTCATTTCCAAGCAACCGATACCCTTAGACCCTGCGATACCCCTTAGCGCTCAAGTTCACATTTCGACACTTCCCGGTTTTATACTTCCTAATAATGCCTCGTCGCGAGACGGCACCCCTTATGAATTCTTGCAATCGCTTATCCAGTCTACGGTCGAGCCGTACTTTGAGAACTACACCAAGAGTCAGCGCAGCTCGGCGAGCGCTTACAGCAAGGGCGACAACGACTCGAGGACGGGCATTTCGGCGGCCAAGAAGAAGATTTCGGAGCTGGCACTAAGCTTTGGACATTTGCAGCAGAATGCTGAGATTCCGGAGCTGCTGTTGCCGCTGCACCCGCTCATCCAGAGCGCGCTCGAAGACGCGGAGCAACGCGGCACGAAGCCTTCACCTGAGCTCATTCCAGCAGCCATCTTGCAAGACAGTGGCTTCCTCAATGGTCTGCAGGCCACGGTCAACGGCTGGATCAAGTCCATACAAACCATCACCAAGACCTCACGCGATGTCTCGACCGGCACGGCGGCGCAGGAGATCAACTTTTGGCTGTCGATGGAGAACAGACTGCAGGACATTGAGCGACAGTTGGGCAGCCCTGGTGTGAGACTGACGCTGGATGTGCTGAAGAACGCGAAGCGATTCCAGGCCACGGTCAGCTTCAGCGCAGACACCGGATTGAAGGAGAGCACCGATCTTGTGCAAAAGTACAACCAGCTGATGCGCGAGTTCCCTCTGGACCAGCTCTTGTCGGCGACTTCACTACAAGCGGTACAGGAAGCCATCAACTCGATTTTCGGTCACATGAACAAGAAGCTCCGCATCTGTCCCTACCCGGTCCGCCGCGCGCTTCCTCTCGTGGAGGCGATATCCGGCGATCTCGACGAGAAACTGCACAAGCTGCTCCACGGCAAGACATTGATGCACATGGATTATCCCGAATTCCAGGCCATTATGGCTGTGGCAGAGAGCATCTGGCGAACATGGGAGGAGAACGTGAAGGAATTCACAAACGTTGCGCGCGAGGTGACACGACGCCGCAACGAGAAGTTCATTCCCATTAAAATCGCAGCTCGCCACAAGGAGACCGAGGAGCGCATTCGATACATCACCACCTTCCGCAAGAACCACGAACAGCTTCAGCGAACTATTGTCAACGTCCTGGGCTCTCAGTCGTCGCTGTCGGATGGCACACAGAAAGAGTCCGTCATCATCGAGGAGATTGGCGATGTGGATGCGGTCAAGGAAGTCAAGGAGGCTTACGATGTGCTCAAAGATGTTGATGTGCTGGATGTGAAGCCCGAGGGCACTAGATTGTTCGAGCAGGCGGAGCAGAAGTACAATGAGCGCACATCGCGCGTTGAGAACTCCATCATTGCTAGGCTGAGAGATCGCCTGGGTACCGCCAAGACCGCCAGCGAGATGTTCCGCGTCTTCTCCAAGTTCAATCCACTCTTCGTGCGACCGAAGATTCGAGGTGCTATTTCGGAGTACCAGTCGCAGCTTATCGAGAATGTCAAGCAGGATATCTCGGCACTCCACGAGCGCTTCAAGCGACAGTATGGCAACTCGGAAGCGCACGCCATGGCTCAGCTTCGCGACTTTCCACCTGTATCGGGTGCAGTCATCTGGGCTCGACAGATCGAGACGCAGCTGGAGAACTACATGGGCAAGGTTGAAGATATTCTCGGAAAGGACTGGGCGCTTCATTCTGAAGGTCAAAAGCTACAGGCCGAGAGCAGCATGTTCAAGAAGAAGCTCGACACTCGACCCATCTTTGAGTCGTGGTTGCAAGAGGTCGCGCGCAGGAAACTCTCGATCTCCGGACGCCTGTTTCTCGTTAGCAAGAACCGTGCGGCGGGTAATATTCTTGAGCTCAACGTCAACTTCGATGCTCAAGTCATTGCGCTGTTTAAGGAGGTCCGCAACTTGACCTGGCGCGGTTACCAAGTTCCACACGGCATCAACAATATTTCCAAAGAGGCGAAGCGAGTCTACCCATATGCCGTCAGTCTCATGGAGAGTGTACGCACATACACTCAGACGGTGCGGTCCATTTCTGAGCTGGGTGGCGTTGCACTTTTGCTGAACAACTATGTCAACGACGTCCAAGCACTTGTTGGCAAGGGTGTGCCACTTAAGTGGGAGTCGTTCGTGCACGCATACGACCTTCATGTACGGCAATCTGGGTTTCCCGTGGGAGCTGGCAGTGTCCGCAGCGAGAGCAAGCATGTCCAATTTGTTCGCGACTTTGCTGCAGCGACATCACTGCTCCAGACAAAGGTTGCGGGTCTGGTCTCGATCAACGCAACGATCGAGAAGGCATTGAAGGACTTGGAGACCTGTCCGTATAACAAGGAAGCTTTCCAGCGCAATCTCGAGACCATCCAGAAGCAAATTGATCAGCTGAATCTAGAGAACTACGCCAATCTCGCCTCCTGGGTAGCGGACATGAACGCGCGCATCGAAGCAATCCTTCTGGTTCGTCTAGGTCGTGCCATCTCACTTTGGATTGAAGTCTTCAATAATGTCGAGAACGACGACGATACCCGCCGCCCTGTCAGCCAGCCTGCGCCATCCGATTCGCCTGAAGTCAAGCCAACACTGTCCCGCCTCACGCTCGAGATCACAATGCGCAATCAAGTCATCTACCTCAGCCCTCCGGTCGAATATGCGCGAGCCAGCTGGCTTGAGCAATTGCAACAATGGCTTGCTATCATCTGCACGCTCCACAAGATCAAGGCTTCGCGGTACGAGATTCGTCTGGAGGCTACGGACGATGCTTCAGCAACCCAATTCTCTGACCTACCAAGCCGTTGCACAGACTCTTTGGTAGAGGTCTACGGGGCTGTTGAAGGCAAGCTGCGGGACATCTCATCTTACGTAGACGAGTGGCTACAGTTCCAGTCGCTGTGGGATCTGCAATCTGAACATGTCTACGACATTCTCGGTGAGGATCTTTCGAGGTGGCTCCAACTTTTGCAGGAGATTCGCAAAACAAGGGCGACTTTCGATACCTCCGACGTCAGCCGCCAATTTGGCTATGTCACTGTCGACTATGACCAGGTCCAGGTCAAGGTCAACGCCAAGTATGACCAGTGGCAGCAAGAGATTCTCACCAAGTTTGCTAGCAGGCTTGGGCAGCGTATGACCGATGTCTACGTCCAGATCGAGAAAGCACGCAAGGACCTCGAAGTGCAAACCTTGGAAGCATCGTCTACTGCTCAGGCTGTGTCATTTATCACCACCGTGCAACAGTGCAAGCGCAAGGTCATGGAATGGGAGCCTGAAGTCGTCACATTCCGACAAGGCCAGACGACGTTGTCCCGTCAGCGCTATCAATTCCCTGCGGACTGGCTGCAGATGGACCAGATTGACCATGAATGGCAAACCCTAAACGAGGTTCTGGAGCGAAAGACCAAGATCGCTAATGACCAGTCCGATGCGCTCCGAGCCAAGATCGCCGCAGAAGACAAGGTCGTTCACCAGAAGATCGTCGACATCACTGCTGAGTGGACTGAGGACAAGCCTGTCGCTGGGAATCTGCCACCAGCTGAGGCTTCTAATATTCTCGCACGATTTGACCAGAAGCTCAGTCAGCTCCAAACGGAGTCTGGAAATATCTCTAAAGCCAAGGAAGCCCTCGGACTGCCGCCATCGCCAGAAAACACTCTCGAGACTCTTCTGGAGGAGGTGCAAGACTTCAAGTCAGTCTGGTCGGCTCTCGGCACCATTTGGTCCAGCATCAACGACCTTCGTGAGGGTCTCTGGAGCAGCGTCCAGCCTCGCAAGCTTCGCCAGAACCTCGACAATTTGCTGAAGATGACCAAGGACATGCCCAGCCGCATGCGACAATATCAGGCCTTTGAGTACGTTCAGAGCACGCTGAAGCAATTCCTGAAGGAGAACTCTGTGCTCAGCGACTTGAGATCCGATGCCGTGCGAGAACGTCATTGGGCTAGGATTTTCAAGCAGCTGAAACCCCACAAGCGATACTCTGCTATTTCCATGACCCTCGGCGATGTATGGGATCTCAAGCTTGGTCCTAGTGAAAAGATTATCCGCGATGTCATCACTCAAGCCCAAGGAGAAATGGCGCTTGAGGAGTTCCTGAAGCAAGTTCGCGAGAATTGGCAAAACTATGCCCTAGAACTGGTCAACTACCAGAACAAGTGTCGCCTGATCCGAGGCTGGGATGATTTGTTTGCCAAGTGTAGCGAGAATCTCAACTCTCTGCAAGCCATGCGACACTCTCCTTACTACAAGGAGTTTGAAGAGGAAGCGTCGTCCTGGGAAGACAAGTTGAACCGCGTTCATGTCCTCTTCGATGTCTGGATCGATGTGCAGCGCCAATGGGTGTACCTAGAAGGCGTGTTCACCGGTAACGCCGATATCAAGCACCTACTGCCCATGGAATCCTCGCGCTTCCAGAACATCAACTCAGAGTTCTTGTCTGTCATGAAGAAGGTCTCTCGTCAGCCTTTTGTCCTCGAAGTGCTCAACATCTCTGGCGTGCAAAAGTCACTGGAGCGCCTCGCCGAGTTGCTCAACAAGATCCAGAAAGCACTAGGAGAGTACTTGGAGCGCGAGCGCGTATCCTTCCCGCGTTTCTACTTTGTTGGTGACGAGGATCTTCTTGAGATCATTGGTAACAGCAACGACGTTCTCCGCATCGCTAAGCATCTTAGGAAGATGTTTGCTGGCATTTCGGGACTGATTACTGATGAGGACGGCGTCATCAAGGGCATCACCTCTAAAGAAGGCGAAGAAGTCATGCTTCGTAGAGAGATCTCCTTGATCAAGACACCCAGGATCAATGAGTGGCTTGGAGCGCTTGAACTCAGCATGAAGACAACCCTCGCTGAACTCGCATATGAAGCTTATGAGGAATTCGCCGGCCTAGTCGCAAGCGACGCGATCGACTCCGTCGCATTCAATGAGTACCTCTCAAAGTATCCAGCGCAAGTTGTTGTTCTTGGAACACAAATGGCGTGGACCGCGACAGTGGAACGATCGCTTGTAGATGAGGGTCGCTCTCTGCCACAGCTGTATGAGAAGCAAGTCAGCCTGCTCCAGTTCCTGGCCACAGCAGTTCTAGGCGATCTTGAGCCGATCCAGCGTCGAAAGTACGAAGACTTGATCACCGAATTCGTCCACCAGCGCGATGTTATCCACAAGCTTCAGAAGGTTGGCGCAACCTCGCCTACCCACCATTTGTGGCTGTTGTCTATGCGCTACGTCTACGAGCCAAGCAATGATCTCCTCCAGCGCCTGCGTATCAAGATGGCCAACGCAACTCTTGACTACGGTTTCGAGTATCTCGGAGTCACGGATCGCCTTGTCCGAACACCCCTTACCGATCGCTGCTTCCTGACTCTCACACAAGCACTCTGCCAACGTCTCGGTGGTTCGCCTTATGGACCCGCTGGTACCGGAAAGACGGAGTCGGTCAAAGCCCTTGGTGTGCAGCTTGGACGTTTCACCCTTGTCTTCTGCTGTGACGACACCTTTGACTTCCAGGCCATGGGTCGCATCTTCCTTGGTATCTGTCAAGTCGGTGCGTGGGGCTGTTTCGACGAGTTCAATCGTCTTGAAGAGCGTATCTTGTCTGCTGTGTCGCAGCAAATTCAGAACATCCAGCTTGGTCTGAGGAAGGGTGTCGAAGACGAGAAGTCTCAGATTGAGCTTATTGGCCGCCAACTGAAGGTCAATGCCAATACGGGAGTGTTCATCACCATGAATCCTGGTTACGCGGGTCGCTCGAACTTGCCAGACAATTTGAAGAAGCTCTTCCGCAGCGTGGCTATGTCCAAGCCGGACAAGGAACTCATCGCCGAGGTCATGCTGTACTCTCAGGGTTTCACCCAAGCCAAGGAACTCTCGAAACAGGTCGTTCCCTTCTTCGACAAGTGCGCTGCCGGTCTCTCAAAGCAGGCCCATTACGACTTTGGCCTGCGCGCTTTGAAGAGTGTGCTCGTCAGCTCAGGTGGTCTTAAGCGAGCTCGCATCGCCATCCAGGAAGAGTCTCAAACACCCGATGAAGCGGTCATGGAACCACAAATCATTATCCAGAGTCTGCGCGAGACAATGGCCCCAAAGCTGATTCGCTCGGATGTCGATCTCATGATGGCTATACAAGAAGAGTCGTTCCCTGGTGTGCAGTACATTCCCGCACCTCTCACTCAGCTCACGGAAGCTATCCGCAAGTGTGCTGCTGAATCTAAGCTAGTCGTCAGCGATGCTTGGATGACCAAGATTCTCCAGCTTTACCAGATTCAGAACCTCCATCACGGTGTCATGATGGTCGGTTCATCTGGCTCTGGCAAATCAGCGGCATGGCGAACACTTCTTGCGGCTCTGCAAGTCGTGGAGAACAAGGAGGGCGTCTGCCATGTCATCGATCCCAAAGTCATGAGCAAGGAGCAGCTTTATGGCACTCTGGACAGCACTACTCGCGAGTGGACTGACGGCCTCTTTACCAGCATTCTCCGCAAGATTGTCGACAATTTGCGTGGCGAAGACAGCAAGCGACACTGGATTGTCTTCGATGGTGACGTTGATCCTGAATGGGTTGAGAACTTGAACTCTGTTCTTGACGACAACAAGCTGCTTACTCTGCCCAACGGCGAGCGTCTCAATTTACCACCAAACGTCCGCATCATGTTTGAGGTAGAGACACTCAAGTATGCTACGCTCGCTACCGTGTCTCGTTGCGGCATGGTCTGGTTCAGCGACGACACTGTTGAGGTCGATATGATGATCCAGAACTACATCGACCATCTCAAGACCGTACCGTTCGAAGACATTGAGGACGACTCCGTCGCGCCTGGCCAGATGTCGCAGAAGACTCTCGCTACTCAGAGTCTGATTGCAGATTTCCTTCACATCAAGCTTACACAAGACCGCTTTATCGAAAAGGCGTTGAGCATGGCCAGAAAGTTCAACCATATCATGGAGTACACCGACATTCGGGCTCTCAACACGCTGTTCTCGCTGCTCAATAAGGCTTGTCGTAATGTTCTCGAATACAACGTACAGCACCAAGATTTCCCACTCGAGGACGACAAGATGGAGACATACCTTGCAAAGAAGCTGCTAGTTGCTCTTGTCTGGGCGCTGGTCGGTGATTGTCCTCTATCTGAGCGCAAGCAATTTGGTGACCTTATCGCTGGTCTGACCGACGTTGAGCTGCCTCCTCTCAGCGACTCCACATCCCTTATTGACTACGATGTCAAGCCCGACAAACCAGATTGGGATATGTGGCAGAACCAGGTCCCGAATGTTGAGGTCAATACGCACTCTATCGTCCAGACCGATGTCGTCATTCCAACGCTGGATACTGTACGTCACGAGGACGTTCTCTACTCTTGGCTCGCGGAGCACAAACCACTCCTTTTGTGCGGTCCTCCTGGTTCCGGAAAGACGATGACTCTATTCAGTGCTCTTCGCAAGCTGCCCAACATGCAAGTCGTTGGTCTCAATTTCTCAAGTGCCACCACGCCAGACCTTCTCATCAAGACGTTCGAGCAGCACTGCGAGTACAAGAAGACACTGAATGGCGTTCAGCTCACACCCACTCAAGTTGGTCGATGGCTCATCATCTTCTGCGATGAGATCAATCTGCCGGCGCCTGACAAATATGGTACCCAGCGAGCCATTTCATTCTTGCGACAACTTGTCGAGCACAATGGTTTCTGGAGGACTTCTGACAAGACTTGGGTCACGCTTGATCGTATTCAGTTTGTCGGAGCTTGCAATCCTCCTACCGACGCTGGCCGTACGCCAATGGGCCTTCGTTTCCTCCGCCATGCACCTCTTATCATGGTTGATTACCCTGGCGAGCAGTCACTTTTGCAGATCTACGGCACCTTCAATAGCGCTGTGTTGAAGATCATCCCGACGTTACGTGGCTACTCTGAGGCGTTGACGAGGGCCATGGTCCAGCTGTATGCTGAGTCGCAAAAGAGATTCACGCCAGACATTCAGCCACATTACATCTACTCGCCGCGTGAGCTTACGCGCTGGGTCCGAGGTATTTACGAGGCACTCCGACCGCTGGAGACGCTTCCCGTGGAAGGTCTCGTCCGTATTTGGGCGCATGAGGCTTTGCGACTTTTCCAAGATCGTCTTATTGCAGAAGAGGAGCGACAGTGGACCGAGGAATGTGTGCATCGGATTGCCTTGGAGCATTTCCCCACCATCGACGAAGACAAGGCTCTTGGTGGACCTATCCTCTTCTCCAACTGGCTGTCGAAGAATTATATCCCTGTGGAGCGCGAGCAGCTGCGCGAATTTGTCAAGGCTCGCCTCAAGACCTTCTGCGAGGAAGAAGTTGACGTCCCGCTTATCCTATTCAACGACGTTTTGGAGCATGTTCTCCGCATCGACAGGGTCTTCCGTCAGCCACAAGGCCATCTCATCCTCATTGGTGTTAGTGGATCTGGCAAGACCACTCTGTCACGCTTTGTTGCTTGGATGAATGGCCTGAGTGTGTACCAGATCAAGGTTCACGGCAAGTACTCTGGCGAAGACTTCGACGAGGATCTGCGCAATGTCCTTCGTCGTTGTGGCTGCAAGGGTGAGAAGATCTGCTTCATCATGGACGAAGCTAATGTGCTCGACTCCGGATTCCTCGAGCGCATGAATACACTCCTTGCAAACGCCGAGGTCCCTGGTCTCTTTGAAGGTGACGAGTATGCGGCGCTGATGACCGCGATCAAAGAAGGAGCTCAACGACAAGGCACGATCCTTGACTCACAAGAAGAGCTTTACAAGTGGTTCACTGATCAGATTGTCAAGAATCTCCACGTCGTCTTCACTATGAACCCTCCTGAAGAAGGACTGTCTTCCAAGGCCGCAACATCCCCGGCATTGTTCAATCGTTGCGTCCTCAATTGGTTTGGAGACTGGTCCGATCAAGCGTTGTACCAAGTCAGCTCCGAGCTCACTCAGTCCGTCGACCTGGACCGTCCTAACTATACGGCGCCAGACAGTATCCCAGTCGCTTACCGCGGACTCAACTTGCCACCATCTCACCGCGAGAGCGTCGTCAATGCCATGGTTGCGGTCCACCACTCGCTCAAGACCAAGAATGATAAGCTGCAGAAGACACAGAACCGGAGGATGTATCTCACGCCGCGCCATTTCCTCGACTTCGTCGCTCAGTACGTCACGCTTTACAACGAGAAGCGCGAGGACCTTGAGGAGCAGCAGCGCCATCTGAATGTTGGTCTAGAGAAGCTTCGTGAGACTTTCGACAAGGTTAAGGAGCTCCGGTCCAGCCTGGCTGAGAAGCAGACTCAACTTACGAAGAAGGATGCAGAGGCCAATGAGAAGCTGCAGCGTATGGTCGCAAATCAGCGTGAGGCAGAGCAGAAGAAAGCTGGCTCTATCCAGATCAAAGCCCAGCTCGCGAAAGACAAAGAGGCCATCGAAGAGCGACAGGCTGAGGTCAATAACGATCTTGCGAAGGCGGAACCCGCTGTCCTTGAGGCGCAGAAGAGTGTGCAGAACATCAAACGACAGCACCTTACCGAAGTGCGATCTATGCAGAATCCCCCTGCTGGCGTCAAACTCGCGTTAGAGGCTGTGTGCACGCTACTCGGCCATCGACCTGACAGCTGGAAGACTATTGTCTCCATTGTTCGCCGCGATGACTTCATTGCTAGCATCGTACAGTTCGACAACGACCGACAGATGACGGCCGCACTCCGAAGGAAGATGCAGAACGACTACATCCACAAGGAGGAGTTCACGTTCGAGAAAGTCAATCGTGCCTCGAAGGCCTGCGGACCTCTTGTGCAATGGGTCACTGCACAAGTCGACTATTCCGAGATCCTGGACCGCGTTGGACCCCTGCGAGCTGAGGTCGAGAATCTGCAGATTGAGCTGCAAAAGACAGAAGAAGGTGCACAGGAGACTGAAGTTCTCATCCAGAATCTTGTTGAAAGTATCGATCGCTACAAGTCTGAATATGCCGCGCTTATCAGCGAGACTCAGGCCATCAAGGCTGAGATGTCGACTGTCCAGTTCAAGGTTGATCGCAGTGTGCGTCTGCTGGACAGTCTATCCTCCGAGCGATCTCGATGGGAGGAGAGCAGCAAATCGTTCGACTCTCAGATTGACACTATTGTTGGCGATGTGCTCGTCGCGGCTGCCTTCATTGCGTATGCGGGTTACTACGATCAACAATACCGCAAAGCGTTGACCGAAGACTGGTTCGAGCACCTCAAACACTCTGGAATCAGCTACAAGACCCCCAATCCCTTCACGGAGTATCTGTCGACGGCCGACGATCGTCTCACGTGGCAGCACAACGGTCTGCCTGTTGACGACCTTTGCACTGAGAACGCCATTGTGCTGAAGCGCTTCAATCGATACCCGCTCATCATCGATCCATCGGGCAGGACAACTGAGTTCTTGCAGAACGAATGCAAGGACCGTCGTTTGACGGTGACCAGTTTCCTCGACGACTCCTTCACCAAGCAGCTTGAGAGCTCCCTGCGCTTCGGCAACCCGATCCTCATCCAGGATGCTGAGCACCTGGATCCGATTCTCAACCATGTTCTCAACAAGGAGTATCAGAAGACAGGAGGCCGTGTGCTTATCCAGCTCGGCAAACAGGAGATTGATTTCTCCCCCTCGTTCCGCTTGTATCTGTCGACGCGTGATCCGTCTGCCAACTTTGCGCCAGATATCTGCAGTCGTACCACATTTGTCAACTTCACGGTTACGCAGAGCAGTTTGCAGACGCAGACACTCAACGAGGTGCTCAAGTCTGAGCGGCCTGATGTGGATGAGCGACGATCGAACCTCATCAAGATGCAAGGAGAATTCGCCGTGCACTTGCGCCAGCTCGAGAAGCGTCTCTTGCAAGCTCTTAACGAATCTCGCGGCAACATCCTCGATGATGATCGCGTCATTGAGACCCTCGAGACGCTCAAGAAGGAAGCCAAGGAGATCTCAGACAAGGTGTCGGAAACCGCGGGCGTCATGACTGAGGTTGAAAATATCACCAAGGAGTACACTGTGGTTGCGCGCTCGTGCTCGGCCATCTTTGCCGTCCTAGAGCAGCTCCATCATCTCAACCACTTTTACCAGTTCTCGCTGCAATACTTCACTCAGATCTTCGAAACTGTACTGCGCAAGATCCGGAACTCGTCCATCACTGGCTATGCAGCTCGCATCGATCAAATCATCACCGAGCTGTTCATTGATGCCTACCGCCGGACTTCGCTGTCGCTCCTGCAGAAGGATCGCGTCACATTCGCGATGCTGCTTGTGCAGGCTGCGCCTTACAAGATGGATAAGACGCTCATTGACAGAATCCTGGATGACGATCTGGAAGGTGTCGATGTGTCTACGCAGCCCGAGCGCAAGGAAGAAGCGGTGGTACGAGCCTCCAAGCTGGCCATCTTCAAGGACGAGCTCGAGAAGGTTGAGCCTGCTCAATGGGAGTCATTCCTCAACGAAGAGCTGGGCGATCGCCATGTACCCCAGATGTGGCCTGAGGACCTCAACAATCTCGACAAGCATCTTAGAGCTCTCATCCTTGTCAAGCTTTTCCGCGTCGATCGTTTCGTTCCTGCTGTGGAGCGCTTCGTGACTGAAGTCTTCGGCAAAGGAGTGCTGGATATCAGCGGCGACTTGGGAGACATTGTCAAACAAGTCACTGCGGTGACTCCAGTAGCGCTCAGTTCCAGCCCTGGTTTCGATGCCAGCTACAAGGTCGACAATCTGGTTGAGCGAGAGCGGGTAACTTGCTCAAACATTGCCATGGGCTCGAACGAAGGTGCCGCAACCGCAGACAAGGCTATTGCAAATGCCGCTACAACTGGCAACTGGGTGCTTGTCAAGAACGTCCATCTTGCGCCTCAATGGCTGCAGTCGCTCGAGAAGAGACTGGAGTCGCTCAAGCCAAATCCAGACTTCCGCCTATTCTTGTCCATGGAGTCGAGCCCGAAGATTCCAGTCAATTTGCTTCGCGCTTCTCGTGTTCTTTCGTATGAGCAGCCTGCTGGTATACGCGCCAACATGAAGGATTCACTATCATCTCTGGCTGAGAAGGCAACCAAGGCTCCGGTGGAGAAGGCTCGTGTGTACCTTGTCTTGTCCTTCCTCCATGCAGTCATTCAAGAGCGTCTCCGCTACGCACCTACGCTGGGATGGAAGGGCTTCTGGGAGTTTAACGACAGCGATGTAAGTGCCCCCATACTCGCCCCATTGTTCAAATGCTAACATTATCTAGTATGAATGCTGTAGTTTCATCATCGACACATGGATCGACACAGTCGCCCAAGGTCGCTCCAACATCGCCCCCACCAAAATCCCATGGGAAATGCTCCGCACCCTCATCACAGAAATGTACGGCGGCAAAATCGACAACGAATCAGACTGGCACGCGCTCGCCGCAATCGTCGACGAGTGCATGACCCCCGCCGCCTTCGAAGATAACTTCAAAATCGTCAAAGACACAGAGCACTCCCAGGGCCTCACACTCCCGAGCACTACCGGCTGGAAGGATTTCATGGCCTGGGTCAATGATCTACCGGAGCGCGAGCCGCCGACGTATCTGGGTCTTCCCGCGAATGCGGAGAAGTTGCTCCTTGTGGGTCAGGCGAAGGAGATGGTGGGTAATTTGAAGCGCGTGGTGGACATGCTGGATGAGGGAGAGCAGATTATGGCTGAGGCGGAGACGTGAGTTTTCTAGGCTGTTAGGAGATATGAGAAGGACTCGAGAAATGAGTCCTGGGTTTGCAGTATACTCGAGATTGAGATTGAAATTTTCGTTGCATGTTTTGCAGGAAATAGGGAATGGCGTATCGGACTGATGGGGCATTTTCTGGGTGCATGGGAAGGGGAGTTTGGGTCGATTGGGTGTGTGGACTTGGGTTGGGGGTTTTTGAGAGTTTCATATATACCCCCATTTTCATATGTTCTTGTCTCTTTTAGCTATAGCGAAATTGAGAGTTCTGTATCAAATTGATAATTTCAGATGTTCATGTTCAGAATATGTGCGTGTGTGCTTTGTTGTAAAGGGTAGCTTTTGGTATGGAAGGAGGTGTATGTTGTGATTATGCGGGGAGGTGTGTTTGATCTGTTCTGTTATGTTTTTAGATGTTTTTTTAGTATAGCAGATTTGTGTCGTGTTAGAGGGTAAATTAACAGTTCTAGTTACGTAGAATTCAATTTATGTACAACGGCTACGAGGGTGGTGGATATAGTACAATAAAACTAGTCTAGGCCAAGGTATCTTAGGGTTAGATGGATAGACAGGGGTTCTAAGAACAGAGGGCATTCTGTAGGAGATATAGGTAGATAGGTCTTGGCTTGAGGGCTCTCGGGGTGACGTTGCAGGTCTATGTGGTGGGAAATTGGTGCTAATAAAGGATGGAGTACTTGTACTCAACGTTAAGGATTGTTAGTAGCGATAGAGTATGAGATCTCGTTCGGTCTTTGCAGCACCGCGTAGTTTGAGAAGAAATCAGAATACTTGAAATAAATATAAGAAGAATGAGGGAAACTACAACGAATTTGAATTTAACACATCGAGAGCTTTTTGCGAGTTATTTACTTGCTTCTTTCGTTCCTGTGTCGTTGAATAGCATGGTGAGCTTCAGAGTACCTTATTCTCGAAGTCTTGGCACCTGATGGTTTTGGGAGTTGTGTGGTGCGGGTGCGAAATCTAGAACGCGGGTAGTGTCTTTCCAAGGAGGATTTACGCGACAAGAGATGAGGCTGGGGCTGGGTCTGGGGCTAATATGGTCCAAAGGTGGGTCAGTGGGCTAAAGTTGGGACGGAATTGTCAGCAAACGCTTGGGCATGGGGTGTATGAGCCCATGGTGTACGGGCATGGACGCGAAATGATTAACTAGTATAGCACTTTTAGCGCATGAAAACTTTCGATGCTCTTGATTATATAGTTTCCACGCGTCTCTGGGTCGCGTGGAGGCGGTCTATATAATGTTCCCTCCCGCGCTGCGCGTTTGTATGTAAACAAGGCTAACGGATCGTCCCCTCACCCTCCTCCAAGCCTGATGGACCGTCTCCTCGCCCACCTCAGCGCCACCAATACACTCCGTTCCACCTAAACTACCTATAACTCGACTGTATCGTCCCCTTACTCTCTACAGCATCAATGTCCGCGCCCGCGACACAGTCTAAAGTCATAGTCCTCAGTGTGGGCAGTGAAGTGTTGAACGCGATGGCAAGGACCAAAGGTGAGCTGAAGTTCAAAATTCGTGTGCGCGCAACATAAAAGTCTTGCTGACGCACATGCAGCTTTTCCACAAAAGCAGGCGGACGAGATCGCGGACTGGGCGAAAGCCAGCAAAATCTGGTACAAGTTTGGCAACCTCCCGCCCACCGACGCCTATACCTTTGCGGAGATCTCGAGGACAGAGGAACAGGAGAAGAACATATTCTCGACGAGACTCTTCCTTGGGCAAAACAAAGACGTAAGAAGCTGGGCCGGCATCCGCCTGTTCCAAAACAGAACGACAAACCCCTCAGAAGTTTCGTTCCGAAATGAAACCCGCGACAGGAAGTTCGAGCTGGTGAAGACCATGGACGACCTGGCCTTGATGTACCCGTTCCGCGCATTCAAGAAGAAGGGAACTACAGAGGCCTTTCGCCATCTTAAGGTCATCGTCCAGTACGCTTTCCTCGAGGGCGAAGTAATCCCGCGATTATTCCCCGACGGGATGCAGACAGCGAAAGCGCTGCTTTCGGCGGCTGTCAGCACGCTGGAAACTACCTACCAAATCAAAGGTATGGATGCCAGAATCATTCAGGCGTGGTATCTAAGCTGACATTCCACTACAGGTGGTGCGGAAAACGTGCCCGACACCCACACTCCCACAGCCATCACAGAGACATCCATCGACGATGATGCTGAGAGTGAGACGGAAGAACTGCCGAGCCATCGTCGCCGCAATGGTTCGGGTCCTCAGCTAAGCCAGAATGCGCCACCTGCAAGGCAGCCTACTCCCGCGCAGCCCACTCCCACACAACCCGCTCTCATACAGCCCACTCCCGCACAGCCAGGTCTCACGCAGCCCGCACTCGGTGCACAAGCTATCGATAAGGCCCTCCCCAACGCAACGCAGGATACTCTATCTATCGCTCCGTCCGAAGGCAAAAGTGAGTCCCTCGGAACGCTCATACAGGTGGTGCGTCACTCCAAGCGCAAAAATGATGAAAACGACGGCTTTGGAGCGTACAAGTTGCTGAGGACACATTATGACGCGGCGGCGCTGGAGATGGCAAAGAAGAAGCGAGAGTGCGCACTCTACCGAACGCATATTAAAAATATGTTAAAGGACCGATCTAAGGAAGACATCATCAATTTCGCGCTGGACTATACTCTTGGGCCGGAATTGGCAGAGAGCGATGAGGTCGAAGCCGAGGTTGAGGTTGAGGTTGACGCTCAGGTGGACGAAGAGGTTGCAAGCGAGCATAAGGCAAATGAAGTTGATGAGAATGTCTAGGAGTATGGTCATGTTAGGACACACTCACTTGTCTGATTGCTGAGGGGACTGGCCATCTTACTTTGCCTATTTGGTCCGCTCTGGCACTTTCGGATCTTAGGCTAGTACCGGCGTGATCTAATGCCTAGAAAAGACTCGATTGCGTACTTGGTGTATTCGTTGGGTGTCGTGCGTGTGTGAAGTCTTGAATGCGGGGAGTTTATCCATGGAGACGTATTTTCGCGGCGGGATAAGGGCGTGGATTTGGCATGGTTTAATATTTAGATGGATTGAGTGGGTCGGGAAGGGAAGTCATGATGAAAAGTGAAGGAGACGGGGTAAATGGCTGGGGTAGTGACTATGTGATCGATGCCATGTGTACTCATTACTCAGTCCAACGTCAGTTGGAAATGTGCAGGGGACCTGGGCACATGAGGATCAACAATGTTATTTCCTCTGCTTAGGTTCACTTGGAAGACGTAGTCCTATTACTCGGAGACGCACTTGAGAAGGCTTGAGGGGTGAAAAATGTATATTGCTACCTTCGTCCAGGTTTCCGTAGTAGATAACAGAATTGTCATCTCTACGTAACAAACGATCAGAGGGTTTGGATGCTACTATCAGATAGTAACACAAAACAGTCCCCACAAGGATTTGGTGATGATAGATCCCCCGCAAAAGTAGCGAACCTATTGTATCACCAGAACTCTAGGCACTTAACCGAGGTCAATTTCGGTCTCAATGCGAGTACCAGAAGCACAACCAGACGAGAAATTCACCTGGCCCTGCGTTTCCGCCTGTCCAAGAGCATCCACCTTGGTAATCTGTCTACGCTCGCATCGACGCGCACCATTCGAGCCTATCATGCAGCATCGCTGAGGGCTGACCTGAATTTGGCAGAATTGTCCGTTGGAGCTCGCGTCTCGGCTCCTCCAGGTATGTACCTCGTTCTCACAAACTTCTCTGTCGGTAAAATTGTTCACGGGAGCCCCGGTGTTCAACACCCAGACGTCGCAGGCCCGCTGTGTTGTTCGACCGCATGTTGGGCCTTCGTGGGTCCAACGGTCGGAGCTTTGGCTGTGAGCCACCTTGGAGCAAAGGGAGAGGACGGTGACGGCAATTGTGTTGATAAAGTACACTGAAAGATGCTGTCAGTCATTGTTCTGAGGTTATAGACCAGGAAGTCTTGCTAATGATTTTTTTTTTCTTTTTTTGGGTTGTGTTGGAATTGATTGAACGAGGTGATTTGGTTGAGAGAGGTGAGCTAGACGTGGGAAAGAAGCTGATTGTATGTAGCAGGTAGCTAGACTCAGAAGTGTGACCTTGGGCAGATCTTTTATATACTTGGATTCGAAGATGAATAGAAATCAGCTCGAACGTAGCATGGCCTCAGCGTCTACTAACAAGGATCCTAAGAATTTGAAGGACAAGGCTTGATGCACTAGAGTACGTAGTGCTCAATCGTGTCTGCGCACATGGACAAGGATAATTCAAGTTTTTTGCATGTTACTATCGCCATCTGGCCGAAATGCGTGCCGCAGTCTCTCCAAATTCATTCTCTTCATTTGCTGGAAATCGCTACCAGAGCGTACACTTCAT
>BCLK01000184.1:0-168689 GCA_001748405.1 Paraphoma sp. B47-9
CTTCACCCACCACGAAATTAAAATTCATCTACTTCTAGTATGTTAACAATGCGTAACAATCAAGAAGTTACTAACCTAACTAAACTAGACCCTGCGTAACTACACAGTAGCTAGAGTGGTTCTGGACTCATCAAATCTGCGTTGGACTATGGTTCTGGGCCGGGATTGGCGGAGGGCGTTGAGGATGGGGATGAGGATGCGGATGAGATTGAGCAGGAGGTTGCAGACAAGCATTCTGCGAATGGGGATGATGATGGCCGCTAAGAGTATTGGTCGTGCTAAGGCACGCTTAATTCCCTCATTGCTTGGGCACTGGCCCTCTTACTTTGCCAAAATGGTCTGCTCTGGCACTTTCATATCGGCGTCAGGCTTGTTTTGATGCGTTCGGGACGAAGACCCACTTACTACGATGCAAGCTTTACTGAGTGAACTACAAGCGACTGACTCTCTCATGTCGAAGCAAGCACAGTAATACATCTTCTCTTTCTCAATACCTCGTGCAGCTCTCACTTCGCGCCCCACATTTCCAAGACTTTACTCCATAGTCTACCCCACATCCAGCATCCTCCACATCCACAATATTGATCGACCATGCCGCAAATCACCTCCCAAACGTTGGCACGGACTGCACTTGCCAGATTGAAGAAGGACCTAATCACGCAGGGACTGAAAGATACGCTATCCGCTCTTCCACAACTCAGTTGGATGCGCATCGAGTGCCAATCATGCTGCTTGTCCGAATACCCTTACAGAGTCATCGTTGGCACAAAGAAATCGCGCAATGGGAGCACCATCTGGGCGGTTCTGCGAGGAAGCCCCAATCCCCTCACTCCAAGCTCTACAGCACCTCAGCTCGATTTTGCGCTGGGTGACGCGTCCCCGAATATGCTCGGACCGGGTTCCTTCTACCAATTCGATTCAGTCGCGCTTGTCGAGCCGTTCAAGTCATACTGGGCCAATACCGCGGGCTCAATCTCGGCAGATACGCCAACCAAGAGTGGTAGTTGGGACACTCGGAGGGGTGGGTTTAAGGGATTAATCTATTGGTACTTGCTCAACCATGCTGCGGAGAGGAATGTAACGTTCAGAGTGCCGAAGACAATCCCTGGGTACTTGAAACAAGCCCTGCTGGCTCTGAGTAGGCCAATGATCACAATTGCGCCACGTTTGACGGAGAGAGTGATGCAAGAGGATGAGGATGAGAATGAGACAGAGGGAAGTGGTGATTTCGAATCAGAAGACGTGGAAACAGAGACGGATGACGAGGGTGCCGGGACACAAGCGCAGATCGCTGCCCTAGAAGAGAAGCTGAGGAGGTTGAAAGAGAGAACTAGGGCCGAATTGCTCAACTCGTCGATGCTCGTAAGGAATTCTCGCACTCCTCGACTTGAGACGATACGGCCCGAAAGAACACACCGACATCGGCAGCGCCGACTAGTACGCGCGGCGCCACGTCAGAAGCGTGGTCGCCCTCTGATCGAGAGTGACGGCGAGTACGACGGCGACAGCGATGTCGTTGAACAACGCCGTGCCATTCACAGCCGGACTTGGACGCAGCGGCAAAGACCGCGTGCTAGGGCTATTTCACAGGAGCCTAGAAGGAACGGTACGGTCATTGATGGCCCTCGGCTATCAGTGGTTTCAGGTATCGACGAAGACAGCGACGATAACAGGTCTACAACTGGTGAACAATTGCTCCAGCGATTCAAAAGGCCGACCTCAAGAGTGGCCACGGGCCATACACGCCCACAAAGAGACAATGCTGTCGCTGCGCTGGGCGCTACATCTCCTGCCATCCCAAACAAACCTTCAGCTACCTCACCAAAACCTCTATCGCCCATCCCAGCGGCACCTGCAATCCACCCTCCCAGCAACCCTTCCACTCACCAGAACCACCTATTCACGCCATCCGACCTGCTCTCAGGCATGAAAACCGCCCTCTTCAAATCCGAAAAACTCGACCTAAAACTCACATCCATCGAGCAGCAAGAACGACACTTAATAGCGCAATTGGCTGAACTTGAAAAGCAGAAGCGAGACGCAGATGAGGAGCGCAGGAACAATTGGATTGTCATGGGGTATATTGCAGAAGGTATGAAGAGGAAGGCAGAGGCAAAATGATTGGAATTGAAAAAATGGGTCGAGCAAGGTGAAGAAAATAATTCAGACAAAATCGATGCGGTCTAGATAGGCTTTGAACCCGGCCCCGGAAATGTACGGATAGCCCGCGCCATGGACACGGGCCGTCAGTCTGCAATCTATCTTGGCGTTCAATACGCACTATGCTTGATTCGCGCGCATGCTTGAAAGTCATTTCTTCCGAGGTAAGCTAGACTTGCGAGTCATGGGTTATTCTTAGAACTTACTCGTGCACAACACAAGCTCGTAGGTTGGCATGCGTATACAGAGCCTTCTCGCAAATGAATTTGATGTCTGGGAATCGCATGCGTTTCTATATTACTGGAAAAGGAGAGTGCTGTCAAATTCATAATTTGGGCTTCGGTATGTACTGAATGGGCCTAAAGTAGTCAGACATGCTTAAATCGGGCCTGAGATTACACACTTTTGCAGCTTCACCTGCATTCCTCTCCCATACCAACCAACCGTTACCTCCCACCCACGAGACCCTGCATCCAGCCACTCCGAAAATGACTACAGAAATAAAACAAAACGCACATACCAGGTAGTCCGGTCAAGTTACAACATCACGCATCATCTCTAGACAAACAGGCTCCTTCACGACGACCATAAACCCTTCCCTGAAAGAAAAATTGTATCTCCATTCCTCAGGCTAAGTTTAATTGCGCCGCTACATCAAGCAGATTTCTGGTTCGTGTTGACCTAGACTGAAAAGGTAGATTGGAATGGATGAGAAAGAGAGCGCAGTGTATATGATCTTGAGTGAATTTCCTCGCCTTCGCCTTCGGTTATGCAGCAATACCTTACGCATAAGCATGGGCAAATAAGCAAGCAAACACAGTATCAAAACACCCCTCGCCCTGTAGAATGCTTGCTGAGGTATTACCTAACCTCGTCAACTAAGACCAAAACCACACATAAACTTCGTCTTAAGTTATCTACCCTCAGACCCAAACCCTAACCCCGTCGTCGCTTACGCGCAGAACAACCTTCTTCCTCATTCTCGTCAAACGCATCGCCAAAAGTACGTTTCTTCCGCGCTTCAGCAGGGGTGGGAGTAAGGGACTTGAAGCTAGCCTCTGCGTGATCGAGAGTTTGTTCAGATGGCGACAAGATAGGTGTAACCTGTGCAGCAGAGAGGGATACTGCGCGGGAATTATTTGAGTTTGAGCGTGGACTTGTGCGCTTTCGTGATGCGGGTCTAGCCGGTGGTGATGCTTGGATATAGCGTGAAGTGGAGTGGTAGTCTGCCTGTTTGGGGAGAGATATGGGGTCGCGGATGGGCCTCGCGTCCTGCACATGGTTGACATCTGATACAGCGGTGGAATGTAATTCAGTAGGCATCGACTGGGCGACTGGCCATCCAGGATACTCATAAGCAACTGATTGCTGCTCATCTAGCGGTATCAGTCCGCGCAAGAGCCAGTCTGCAGAGATATCATCTCGCTCTTCGTACGGGGGAGGCGGTGCGTCGTAAGTGTCTAGAGCATGGTGTTCGAGGGTGACTGCGGTCCAGCGGGTAATGAAGTCGGCGATGTGACTTAGTGCACAGTTCTGTGCAAAAATTAGTGCATGTAAGAGCATACAGAAAGGGAAGACTGGCTGTACGGAGCTGTATCTCTTGCTCAGGAACTACACCTCGCAGGCCATCTTGATATTCCTTCTCCATGCAGCTCAGTAAGCTGTGTGAGATGGCGACAGCGTTGGTTGGGTCAGATTTGAGTGCATCGATGTGCTGGTTGAGGAGCTTTGAGTGACAAGAAGCCATTCGACACATGAGACCTTTGATCTCGGTGGCAAGACGTGGAGTCGCGGGTCCTGCATAGAGAAATCAATATCTTCAACGTCCATACCTTAAGCTTGAACGAGGCCTTACCGAATATGGCCTTGTAGTGCTCTGACAGACCATCGTCACGGTCCATTGCACACTCGTACAAGGGCGGGGCTAATTCTGCTCTGTTGTCAGACTGTGTAGCTTGACCAGGGCAAGACTGCTTACCAACAAGAGGCAAAGTGTCGTCTTCCCACAGATCCTCATCGTGCTCGAGCAATGGGTGACTTGCCCGGGAAGCCAGGACACGGTCCCACTCAGCCCAAAACTCGGCCTCATAGCGATTATCGTTCTGCACGGCATCATCAAGCCAATCTTGCTTTGTGTCAAAACCAAGCTCGAACCAGAAGGGTTCCTCCTGGTCCTCATGCTCTTCGTTCTCGTCGTCTACGTGCTCTGCGTCAGTGTCGGAGGGGTACCAGGTATCATAGTTGAAGTCGTCCTGATCCGACTGCTCCTCGGCCGCTTCCGTCGGAACATCTATTCCTTGTCCGGTACCACCCAGCGTGGTCTTCGTATCATCTTCGCTACTGTCCTCGTCTTCGTCTTGCTCCTCGTTTTGGTATTGAGCTTGTGCGCGCTTGAGGTTGGTGATCTCTCGCTCGCGAAGTGCCTCGCGTCGCCGTGTGCGCCAAGAACCTCCTCGATAGGTCCTGGTCGGTTGAACATTGGACTTCTGGGAGGTCGGACGCATAGTACGCGGATTGGGTGGCTTGAAAGCTATGCTGCCAGGAGGCAAGATTGCTCAGGGGGTTATAGCAGACTGTGGAGCTGGGTTTTGTTGGACGAGGCCTACAGCGACACCGTCGCCAAAGGAGAGGCTTTAGCAGATGGTCGGTCGAAGTGGTCAGCGAATGCCCTCTCCGATGAGTCGAGAGGTCGGTGGAGGATATAGGAGTCGGGTGTCTCAAGCCAACGGTGAGCAAACTAGGTGTCAACAGACAAGACGACTCTCTCGACGAGCGTTCTTGTAGATGTCCAGTCACCTGTGGTACTGTAGGTGAGCGGTGGAGGAGGGTGTCGTAATTTGGAACTCGAATGAATGGGAGACGCGTAGTGAGACCTTTCCAGTCGCGTTCGTGGTCGCTGTTATGAAAACACGCGAGGTTGTCAGGGTCTACAGAAGTGCATCATCGTCGAGTGATTCGCAAGGAACACGTGCTAACGCATTTTCGCGACCATCAAGCGTGCCCACTTTCGGAAGCGCTGCCCAGCTGCTGCGAGAGAGATTGCGAGTACGATGGGCTTCGCACCTGGATCCAATGCGTGCCATTCATACTGACGGCAGTGGGCAAGCAAGCGTCACGGACCCGCTGGCTGACAAGGTCATGGAAGAACAGAGGAAGAGGAGAAGAGGTCAAGGAAGAGAAAATTCGTAATGGTATTAGTGTGCCGGGTTCTTACACCGCTGATGATTTGCCCAAGCCAGAAAGCGTGGTTTCTTCCACCCGCTCTTCCACGTTCGCAGCTTCGCAACGCCGTTGACATTCCACTCCCGTGCCGGCGAATACGCGCCAAATCTCAAACTACTGCTGAGATGGCACTTGGTCTGCCCATTCTCATTCCAGTTCTTCTGGGGTATTGACGAGTACGACCACTGCATGCAATACTCGCTGCTCTCGCACGATGCCTCGCAGGCCTCTGACGAATCTTCGCCGTTTGGTGCATGACCGTCATTCGGGTCGTCGCTCTCGAACAAGATGTTCCACCGTGCATTGGAAGGGTCGGAGGAGAGGTTATCCCAGTCGGGGCGAGTGCTTCCCAAATCTTCCGGCGCCATGAAGCGTTCCCACAGATCTGCAAAAAGCAGAGGTCTCCGGATATGGTCTTCGGTGTGATTCTTCTGCAGAAGATAGAGGTCGCTCCAGATGTCAGGGCTAACATGATGCATCATCATGACCCTCTCGCACCAGACGGCTGGCGAGAACGGGACGGAGGTGGGGTCAGCGCCTGATATGCCTGGCCATGCGCCTGTTAGGCTCAGGTTCAGCTCCGCCTGCAGGACACTGAAGACGAGATCAAAGGCCGAGGTGTGTTCGATGATCTGTTTCTCCCAATTCTGGATGACGTTCTTGCGCTCTTTGAAAAGCTCCTTCATGGCTCCAGCAGAGAGGATGAAGGAGCTGCCTCCTGCAGCGAAGGCGTCCGACACCCCCGACACGGGCGGGTTGCCAAAAAACCACTTCGTCTTGGGATTGTATTGGGCCAGCCAATCCAGAGTGTTCACCCTGTCCACAAAGGTGTCGTCCTCAACAAAAGCGTACCAGCTGCGATCCGGCCTGTACTCCCATGCTCTTGCCATGGCCTGAAGTATCTTGTACTTGTTCAGCTTGGCCAATATCTCTGCCTCCTCGTGTTCATCCTGCTTCTTCAGCCTGCCTAGCGGGATGCTCCGCCGCGCAAAGTTGACCTGCTGCCTGTATCTCTCCAGCTCCTTATTCCCGCCGATAAAGTCTCGAGTGTAGCCGAACAGCACGTCGAAGACAGGGAAGTCTCCAACGTTCATCTGCAGGTCCGAGAAGATCAAGGTGGGGTCCTTGTCGTCATCGAACAGATAGGCCAGGGCAGGCGCGAGTTTGGTGTAGACGTCGGTTGCGGTAGTCACGATGGAGACGACGAGATGGTCGTGGCCAACGCCGTGCGGGCCAAGGGCGGTCCCTGACTGTGGTCGCATGTTGGGCGGCAATTCTTCGTCGTCGTAGTACCGCGGCCATCCTTTGATCCACATGAAGCCATAGATGACGAGCACGAGCACGAGCAGGCGCCCGGGGCGCGGAATTCCACGGGCGAGCATGTCGCTATCGAAGGCAGGCATTCATAAGACGGAGCGGAGAAACGAGTGTATGTGGTCAGTCGATTGAGGCAGGAGTGGATGTGCTCAAGAAGGAGCTGTGGCGCATGCAGTCGTGGACGCGTAGTTCAGGAGACGAAGCGGGCGCATGTCCGCCAAGCCTAAACCCAAAGGATGCAGTCGGAAGCATTCCTGTGGCGGGGCCCCTCGTATCGGCACCCATCGGCGTCGCAGAAGTCTGACAGCGCTGCCGCAACTCCGACATGGGGAAACAGGTTGGATAATGGTGTTTTGGTGTCCTTTGTCCCGTGGGGATTGGGAAAAGCTGCCGTTAGCGCCTGAAACCCGCCCTCCACTTGGCGATGATGTGCGACCCCAGATTGTCTGCTGCAGAAAGCCGTGGCCCACTCATTTCCAGCCTAGTCGCGGCAGGTTGCAGCATGCTGTAGCCAAACCACCGTGCAAAGGGCCGAGCGCGCCGTGGATAATATAGACGAAGGCGCCTCACCGTAAGGGCGGCTTGCGATGGCACGACGAGGCACCACATGCACCTCTCCCAAGTCGAGGTACAGACCAGGCTCAGGTTGTCCAGTGCCAGAGCCAACACGTTTGATCACATCGAAGCGACCGTACTGTGAAGAGTTACTCTCTGATGCTCGTGCACTCGCCAGGTACAAGCAGTTTGCTCAGGGGCCGATCATTACCCGTGCAACACACGAAGCCTGACCTCGGGTCGATTCGTTGAACAGGTAGGCCATGTTGGGAAAGCTGGACAATCCAGTCTCTAGCAACAGCCAGCGATTGAATAATAGGAAACCTCGCATATTCCAATGTTGCAAATGCGTCGTACCTTTTGTCTTGGTCGCGCTGGCCCAAATCGCGTGTTCACGTGTTCGCTTACACGCTCAACCATCCATGTTACTGTGCACGGCCTGCATCCTGCATCGCGACTCGGACATCCTGTCCCTACGAGATGAGACTTCCAGGACTGTCCAGAACCCAAACTCAGCTTCCGCCGTCCGACTCCCAGAGGCTTCATTGACGCTGAACGTGACGCGCTTGGCGTTCTGGCCATCGGCATCTGTCCCCGGGCTCACTCAGCCTTGCGACTGCCCGACAGCTTTGCCTCGTGTCTCACATGATACCACCGACCTGCAACGACTCGGCCGCTGACATTTCTATTCTTTTTGTGGGGATACGCCTGCAACAGACTTGATCGCATCATGGCTATGAGTATTATTCGGAAGCGTCTCGACGAGGACTACGACGCGCTGCCACTGCTCGAGTCCCTCCCCTCGCATGACACTTTCGATTGGGTCCCAATTTCAACAGAGACCCGTCTGGCTATGAAGATTGGTTCAGTGAAAGGACGAGATGTTCTCGCATTGCTTGTTCAATTAGGCGATAAGCCATATGAAGTGCGCTACTGGTCTTTACCCCGAAACCGCAGCGCAACGACTGGCTCGCACAAGGTGCTGTCCCAGGACGATGTTGTCCGGCTGTCTCTTTATCCACCTTTCAAGTACAATGCCGACATTTCAAAATCTTCAAAACGAAAATTCAGCATCATCATCAAGTGGTACTTTATGTTGAAAGGATTGCTGCACGATGGAGTAGGCGGGGACTACAACGACTACTGCAAGCGCTTCTGCGATGCGCTGAGGAGGATTGATGCGGGTAGAAGAATCGATGATGCGGAGAAGAACGACCCAGGTGACCGTATTGAAGGGTCGCAGGAAACACCAATGACAGTTGACGAAAGCTCTGAGCCTGAAGACTCGAGGAGCCCCTATAAGCTACGCTCAGTACCACACAAGGAGGCATCCAACCCGCTCAATACCAAGGCCGACACTACCCATCCAGTCCAGTTAGTAACACCAGACGATACTCCATCAACCAGCGAGGACGACGAGACCGACTACGACAAGCTGTGCCGCTACCTGGACAAGCACAAGCTTCTCTACCTCCTTGAAAACATACCCAAAGCTGACGGCGTGCAATTTGTCGACCAGGGCTTCATGCCCGAAGCACAGCCCAAGAAACTTTTCCTCGGCCGCCACGCAAAAGACGATCGCGAGATCTACGCCTATATGCGTCCGGCACGCGGCTGGCACGAAATCAACTTTTGGGTTGAAGACCCTCGTCGAGCTCTAAACATCACCGCCATGCGCTCCGAAGACGTGGCCAAACAACGCATCCTCCACCCCTTCAACAAAGCATACCCAAAGGACGGCCCTATTGACCAAGGCGACCGAGCACGCCTGACCCTCATGGTCAAATTCTATTTCATCGCAGCAGGTATCGCACGCAACTTCGTGCTCCAAGAAACGAAGGCGTTTCCCGATCGTCTGCGTTCAGCGCTTGAATATATTGCGCATCGAATGGGCCCAGCAGCTGCGAAACCGCCTGTGGTCGAACAAACAAACACACCAGCCCGGTCGGCATCCCGCCGTACCGATATCGATGAATCACATATCCAGTCTTCGCTCGCGCTACCACGTTCTCCCCTACAAGCGACCACACCTGTAGCTGCAAGACCAACACCAGTAGCCGCAAGATCAACGCCAGTAGCCGCAGTCACATCCCCTACCACAAACACATCTACGGTCCCAATTCACCCCTCCCCCCGCGGCACCAAGCGTCCCGCCCCAACATCCTCACCCAGCGCCTCCACCGAAGATGCCCATTTCGCCTCTCTCGCCGCAACACTTTCGCAAGACCAAACCCTGACGAAAGAAATCAACGGCATTGACCAGGAGCTCGAAATGAAGCAAATGCAAAAACAAGTCTTCGTGGAGAAATTGGAGAGGCAGAAACAAGACTTCATGGAGAAGTTGGAGAGGCAGAAACAAGTCTTCGAAGAAAAGTGGGACAGTGAGTATGATGAGATTGTGACCAAGAGGAGGGGTATCGAGGAGCAGAGGGGAGGGGTCAGGAAGAGATTCAAACGCATGAGTTTGAGGATCGCTGGGGGTGCGGATGAGGGAGATGAGGATGGGGAGTGAGATGAGAAGCATCGAGGGTTGTGTTGTGTACAGGAAGGGTGGGGATGCGGATATAGGCACATGTATTCGCCTCAGTGGTGTTGGATCTCGTATTTTCAATCAGACATTCTTACTCCTCGGGATGTTATTACTAGATATATCGGAGAAGGATTATTACCCGCGGTCTATGAAAGGATACAACGGATGAGAATTTCTGATTTTTGCTATCGATCGGTGCTGCTCGAACCGTGAGTTTTCAATTTTCGCATTTCACAGTACACTCTGCTTTCCTCAAACATTTGCGTGCTCGTTATGCCGCGAGCTTTCCATGTCGATGATCTTCATAGCTGACAGCTGCACGGTAGTCTTTGTTATCCTGCATATGTCGTACAGTCTAGTACATCCTCGCAGTTTTGAGCTAGTGAGAGTGAAAGAGTCACCCCCGCCGGTGAAGGACCAAACTTTCCTCGCGTACTAACGGGCTTTTCTCACAACAAGCGCAACCGCCCAAACACAACACACTGTCTATTGGGTAGAGTAAGCACGTATTAGCCACAGAGCAATACCTATCGAATTTACCGCCAAGAATGCACCCAAAGATACCCCAGGACCCTCTCGTACAGATGGAGAACGAGATCGCTGCGTTGCGAAAACTGAAAGCACGCAAGTCGTCTAGTAATCCGGCAGCATCTGTCGCGTCCTCTACATCGTTCCCACCGTCCTCCATGAGCATTTCGCAAACGTGGCCTGAGCAACGAGCAATGCCACCTCCACTATCAGGACCCTTCACATCCCCACCACTACTCCCATCCAGCCTCGCGCCAACAACGCTATCACTCCCGCGACGACCCAAATACCCTCCATATCCACCCACACCTGTCTGGGAATCGTCGGCTTCGCATACCTCGACATACCGCGCACCCTCACCCCGCAAGATTCCACTGAAACCCACTGTCCTCGAGTACGACGCCTACGGCTCTCCACTGTCTAATTGGACGGGCTGGCATGGCGAAGGCGATCTCGGTGCCAAACATCGTCCTGGTACGGCGGCGTACTATAAGAGCTATGCGTTTCGGAAGATAAGGAATGCGGGAGGGGAGCAAGTCCCCGGCCATGCAACTGCAGGCATGGATGACGAGGACGGGGATATCGATATGGACGATGCGGAATTTGAGACTGACGAAAAGACACGTGGTGCAGTAGTCGAGGTGAAGGAGAAGAAGGAATTGGTTATGGTGTTTAGTCGGACGAATGTAAGGCGAGAGAAAGTGCAGCGGAAGGTCGGGATGAGATTGAAGAAGTATAATCGGAGGATGTAAGTTTTTGGGATCGAGAGCGGTTGGTGAGAAATCATGATGCTGATTGTGTGGTAGGAAACAGTTGAGGAGGATGGACGGGGTGGAGGCGAGGTTTGGGTGGGATTGAGCTCAAAAACAGATTTGCTGGGCGGTTGTGTGTGTGAGGACATTGGGGTGGGGAGGATGCAGTGCGAGCTCAAGACTGTTAAACGAAGAACCTGGGGAAGGCTACAACGGCTCCAAATACATCGGAGGAGCACTCGCAGATCGTACGTCATCACACTTACGAGGAAATCTGGAGTTCGCAATGTCGGGTTTTTCTTGATCGCCATTCACCTTCGATCAAGACGGTGTTAAGCCGGGGCCATGTTGTTGGGCAGCTCCTACTCCACAAACCATGATCTCGCATCTCCGCTTGTCTTTCTCCCACATGATCTTCCGTCTACCACATCACGTTACATTGTCATTCACGCCAATATTTCCAACAGCAAACCATTACCCGTGATATTTCAACAAAATGCCGTACACAATGTTCGCCTCATCGCCACCGCCTATCCGCCGCATACCTTCCCGCTCGACCTCTAACAGCAGTTCAAGCTCATCAACACCTTCCATCTGGCCCTCGATGCCACCGCGCAAACAAAAACCGGCCCCCACGCGCAATCTCAGCGACTTCCTCGCCTCCGCACCAATAAGACCCCTCCCACCCATCTTCCCGCCAAACCACATCCTCACACCCGCCGAACAAACACTTATCGACATAATCACCCAGCGCGCACTCTTCACCGCCAAAATTCCGCCCGGCGGCACCGACGACCCATCATGTCCCGTCTACGCAACCGACCGCATCGCCGTTCTGGAGATCTACGCCAGCGCCCTCCGCGCGATTGACCGCAAGGAACCGGATCTCAAACCGCACCACGCGCAAATAGCACTTGAAGCGGATCGCAAGATTAAAGTCGTGCTCGGCGTCCTATCCGCTGACCCCACGGACACGGTATTCATGGGCCCGAATCAAGGCCAATTCCTCGTGCCGATTGACCCCGAGTACGCGAATCCGCGGATCGTCGATAATTCGAATCGCGCGCAATATCGCCTTGACGCGTGGAGGCGGGATGGGTGGCCGAAGGCGTACCCTGCTAATGCGATTGCGACGGAGAAACGGCCGGGGGAGAGGATGGTTGGGGCGAAGAGTACGCTGTTGAGCGAGAAGAAGATGCTAAAAAGGTATGTTGCGTGGAGCAATGATGATTTGGGTGGCGTGGTGGAGGTCGAGGGCAATGTGGTTGCGGATGTGCCGGTTAAGGAACCGGCTGGTGCGAAGGAGGTGTGGAATTCGAAGAGGAAGGGGAAGGGAAGGAAGGGAAGGAGGAGCGAGAGTGAGGATGAGGAGGGGGATTTGAAGTGGAGTTCTGAGGTGGAGGATGATGGGGATGGGGATGGGGACGAAGATGAGGATGACGATGAGGGTGGGGAGATGACTGTGGAGGTTGTTAGGAGGGATGGAGTGGCGGGGTTTGATGAGGATATGGATATGGAGTGGTAGTGATTTGTTGGGATCTTCGAGTCTTGGGGGTCATGTTTACAGTCTTGATCAAAGCAATAACGCGTTGCAAATGCTCTTCTACCATGATATGCCGTCGTCTGTCCATGTTCCTAAGAGGTTTCATCTAGTGTGTCCATCCGCATTGCGTTCAAGCTTACTGAATGGAGTAGAAACGCCGTTGTGAACGTATAAAGATGAGTGTAGTCATACACGAGGACTCTAACGATTTGTCAATATCAAGAATGAAATGATCCTGACAGCTGAACTGTTGCCCAGTGAATAAGTCGCGTCAATCTTTAGGCAGACAGACTATCATGACCTCAAACGAAAAATCTGACGCCATCGTCACCAGCACAGGATTCTCTTTGTATACTCACTGCTTCCAGTGTACAGGAGCGTAAACGACAGACCATCCGAAATTCCATCACCGTGTACGCCCAAAACCTCTTAGACGAATAGTCAACTTTGTGTTTCTACAGTTTCGCTGGGCCTGGGATACTTCTGAGTACTATATCTCCACTGCTTACTTTTCCGACCATTTATCTATTCATTCAACAACCAAACCCGACAATACAGAAGATCCAATGGGCAACGTCTCTTCGACCTCAACTCACGGATCATTCGCGATCGACGGGCCCAACACGAACATTCAGATGGATCTTTCGGAGCGAGCCGAACTAGCAGAAGTAAAAGCTGCCAATGTAGGCCGCTGGCTTGGTCAGCTAGATGGCCAAAGCAATTCCAATGGCAAGCGCCCGAAAAAGGCCGCTCGGCCAAAGAAAGCCCGTTGGAATAATGTTCGACGTGGTGACTTCGTGCTCCACGATGAGGTCGAAATCGCGGATTCAGAGGAAGAAGGACTGGAGGAACGCCCATCACGTCGAAAGGTACCATCGCCAGCAGTATCAAATGCTTCGACACGGAGTAATATCGTGGTTCTTCAGAGGAAACAGACGAAGCTAGTGGTGTTGAAGATCTCGGCAGACATACTGAAGGAGCTCGCTAATGCCCAAGGCGGCCCCATACTAGAGAGCGAACACGATGATGACACCGACGTCGATTCTGTGATCGAAGCAGCAGCTACGCTAGTGGGTCTTTCGAAAGCCCCACGAACTTTTCCTGAAAGTAATGGACTGACTAATCTTGCGGAGGGAAAGCTGCCAGAGTGTGCTTTAGGACATGGTGTCGTGATGCTCGGCACGGTATCTGATTGCAGCACCATCACTGCCCCTCTTGAGGAAGAGTACGATGATACTACAGACGTTGATTCAGTGATCGGTAGACCGGTGTTCTTGCCTTTTAACCGTCCTGAAGAGACCTCAATCTCTGCAGGGAGCAAACAGCTCTCTAGAGATGCGAAGTCGAGGCTCAAGAGGCACGCCTCAGGAGAGTTTCTCTTGGAGCTCGACACCCCATCGACGTCGAGCTCCGACCTCGACTCCGCTATGGATCTCGACGACGCTACCGATGTGTCCTCTCATCCTAGCCGACCTACTGGTCAAGTCGTTCCAGTCTTCAGATTTGTGCCGCCTCCTCTGAACAAATCTCCGCCTCGCCCTGCTACTGAACAAGAGCAGGATGATGACCTGGCTAGAGCAATCGCGTCTCAGCCTGATCTCATGGGCCGTACAATCCCTGAAAGTTCCTCACGTACTCCCATCGTGGGCAACACAATCTTTGACAAAGTAGGAGTCGAAACTTCGCCTGCTCCAACTCAACCTTCTCGCGTCATCAAAAAGCCCAAGTCGCGCGCCTCGCACAAGTCAACCTCACCGCATGAAGCTCCCCAGCCCCTGGCAATGAATCTTCACCGAACTAGGGGCACGCTCAAAAACCTCGACGCTGTAACCATCTCCATGCCCGCCGCAGAAAACAACTTCAAATTCACATCCAACAGTTTGTCCGGTCGGACAGCTGCCGAACTCGACGCCCTTCTTCAACCACCCGCGCAACCCAAGCCCGAGCCGTATTGCGGCCCGCATCTCAGCTACGCCGCATTCGGAAACATGCCGCGCAAAGGTCACGCAACGCGTCTCGTGCGAGAAATGGAAAAGGCACAAGAGGAAAACAACGAGGAAGTACGACAGTTTGTTGCGTTTGTGCGAAAGGCGAAGGTGAAGAGTGTCAATCAACCGGCTGATCAGGTCGACGATGACAGTGAGGAATCACGCTTGCACTACGAGTGCTCATCGGCCTCGTGTAAGTTGTCCATGGTGTGGTGCCCGAAAGAAGGCCGTTGTATAGATGCTCCGGCGGAGTTAACGCATGATGGGTGCTCTTCTGAGGTTTGTGATTTGATGTCGGAGTGGTGTCCGAAGGCGGAGTGGGCCGTTGAGGCCAGGGAGATGAAGGAGCACATTTTCGAGGAGAATGAGAAGGGGAACGTTATGGAGTGGGAGGAGTGACGGGTTTGTTATGATGGCTTTGTTGTTGGTGGCTTTTTGGTGGTCCCTAGAAGGATATTCTGTTCTCCGATAATCTGTTACAATTTTAGTGACAACATACGATAGACTTGTCTTGAATGAGTTTATGTGTGTTTGGTGAGATAAACCTCAGCTTGATTCTCTTACTTCACACGGATGAATAACAATGCTTGTGATATTCGTGACACAATATACCACCTGCTTCTCATCTATAGCGTAACGGCCTCAGAGGGAGAGGAAACTGTGCCTTTTCAGGCGTGAAATTCTTATCTTTCTATCAAACAACCTGTTATTGCTGCCTGACCAGAAAGCACTGGGAAGAGCCATCTCACATGAAATTCTTCGAATTTTGCAATGTGTCAATGCGTACTATATGGAGCACGGAGCCATTAAATGAATTATTCAAACTAATTGGAACTTATGAACTCTCAGATGTTATGTTTACCATCCGAGATACATATCTCGATGGGAATGCTATCTTGGTCTTCCAGGTCTGAAAATCACGCTCGATTCCTCTGGTTACCGGCGAGTTCAAACGGAGTCGGGGTGACGAAATTTTGAGGTAAAATGATGGTTGCATCTCGATTCACTTGCTACAAGGCAGCAATCTATCTCGAGGAGGGACTTGAGAGGCGCGGTGTTGCCCGTCGCCCCGATCACTGGACTCAAACGATCCTGTCGCTTCATAAATGCTGTTGCTCCTTAGACTGAACCACACACAACGGTTCTTTCAATCAACTCATCGATACCGCGACTCAACCAATACCTATCTCATCCATCCGTGCTCAACCTTGCCAAAAATATGTCTCGGCCATCTAGACCTTCAACACCTCGCCGTGGTACGACTGGCTATCATCTGTTGGCATCTCAAGTTCCTGATCTGAGCTCATCCCCATCTCCAGGCTTCTCAGCTACAGGTCCTTCCACCCCAAACAGCGATTACGACCCGACAGCTATCCGTCGCCCAAATCTCACACGCCTCGAACAGGATGCTGTAAACGCCATGCTGATGATGAGTCGTTCAGGGCGTGCACCGGATATAAGCCCAGCTCAGTCCACCTCGACTGTTGCCGCATCGCCCACGCCTTCATTCAGCCAAACCGTCGCCGCATCATCAGCTTCCGCCATTCCAAAGACTATCGACGCGGATCAAACCGCACCAAAGCGCCTTACTCTGGCAGAGTACGCGGCGTGGAAGGCCTCCGGTCTCCGAACATATTCAGAATATCAGGCGTGGAAGGAAGACCATCCGGATTCAGAGCCACCGAAGTTGCCAAGGATGAAGGTCTCACGTCCGAATCTGCACGAGCTCCAGAAGGAACTGGAGCGGAGGCAAGCGCTAGAAAAGAAGAATAGATGGAAGTATAGAAACGGTTGGTGGGGAACGACCTTGGTGTAATGTCCTATGAATGGAAGAAGGATCAGGTGATGTGACGAAGACTACATGTCAGACCTTGCAATGTCTGGGCGTGGAAGACGGGATTTCGGGGCTTTTGGAAACCCAATCATTGCCAATCCACGTTAGTATAATGTTGTTGTTGAGCAGCAAGTCACGTACCTCAGGTACAAACATGAATAGATGCTTCGCAAGCAGATGACCAAGTCATTTATGTATCACAATCACGCCCAAGGCAGCTTTTTAAAGCAACACTCCAATGAGTTGACAATGAGTATTTCCATCATAAGACAGCCGCGCATTTATCATGAGTCCTAAGCGGCGTATCGCACCAACAAGAGTCGACGACAACGACACGAGTGGCGTTTACATCGAAGTGTCATCTGCCCGAGGAGCTTCGCTATCTCAACGTCCACCCCGAGATTCAGGAACCCGCATTCAGGAAAATGCTGCTCGTGTAACTCGATTAAATAGAAGGAGCACGCATCCTAATACCTTATTGGCGCAAGGATCTGATGACCACAGAAGATCGTCTCGAACATTGCGCGCGGACTCATCTAGTACACTGCCCGAATCTTCCCAGACCTCTTCATCAGCCACGCTATCATCCCCGCCCACAGTATGTGCCCATTGGTTTATTCATATGTCCTTTACTCTGACTTGAGCAGATCATACCTCCAGACGATCCCCCGATCCACCGTGGCTCAACCGGTACAATCACACGGACCCGCTCTTCTATGACACAAACCCGGCCCCGGCCCGTCCACCCACCTACCTCTCCCGAACTCAACGACACATTTGACATTGAGCGCGAAAGAGAGAACGAGGCGATGCATTTTAATGAGAGAGAAAGAAGGCTAGTTGAGAGGCCGCCGAATCCAATGAGGGCACACGAGCAGTTTAGGAGGAGGGGAGTACAGATCGCAAGGAGGGCAAGTAGCGATGAAGAAGACAACGAGTAGAATGAGACCACGGGCGAGAGTAGTGGCTTGATCGATTTTCGATGGGCAAGGAGAGATAGGAGCGAGGAAGATGAAGAGGAAAATGGAGCAGGCGGAATCAATGGGAAGAAGGGGAAAGGGAAAATCTGAGGAGTCTATGCTTAAGAAGTATTTTCACCGAAAGCTGGACATTGCAATGACAACAATGGCTAGAATTGAAACGACACGCGTCTCTGCATGTATCGATGCGTGCACGTCTGTTGTGTTTCTGTGTGAGCGCAGCTTTTGCGAAATGTTCGAGTCGACTGGGCCTACGGTAGTCTCTTGCGTGGTCGATTCTTGCTCAGAGGTTTTCATTTGTCGTATTGACCACTAAGACGAGTGTACGTGCTAGAAAGATTATTGCCAACTTCACTGGCGTGAAATTCGAAAGTCTGCCTCAAGATGCTAATGTCCTTCGAGAAGTTAACAAGGACCAGCTTTCACTGGAGTCACTGGGTGTATCTGTGCGCAAGTATCAGCAGGCAGTCGTCTTGCTTGCGACTCGAGACTCTTCGCTCCCCTTAAATGCACATCGGCTGATCATAATGTTATTCTACAACACCCTCAAGACCGCATTGAAACCTTCAACTGCGACCAAGTCAACTCCTGCTCACTGGACTCCTGCAAGGACTTCCATCAACTGCACCGCTCAACCACCGCATTCTTAGTCAGACACATCCGACCGGCCAAGATGCCTCACACACAATCTTCCCTCCGTGCCCAACTCCTTCAGCAAGCCCGATTCATAGCATCCGAAGTTACTCCCGAAACAGATCACCACGATATTGCTCAAGTCGACCGAGTCCGGGAGATCCTCCTCATAGCGATTCGTCTTATCGACGCTCGGATCGGCTCACCATACCAAATCGAAAAACTTGTCGACGAACGCATCGAGGAAATACAGGAAGAACTGCGCCCCTTCCTTCCAGACCCTTTCGCCGCAGAACCACCAGCTAGTGAGCCTGAGCAATCACGACTACCACCGTATTTCTTCTCAGGCGTTGTAGCAGTCATACACAACGCTCGACGCGTAAGCGAAGCAGCGCAAACAGCGGCATTGCAAGCCACACCGCCTAGACGCCCATTGTTCGCAATCGATTCAGCATCCAGCTCTCCTATAACTACGCTCGAAGACCCTGAGTCCCCATCATATGGCCGCGATCGAGTTGCTAGTATTCGAGCACAACTCCGTGCTGGACCACCGCTTACGCGCTCGTATCATTGGATGCACATACATACCCGACTCCAAAATATGCTTGATGAGCATATTGCTGCACATACAAACCAATATCGGGGTCTGGATTACCACGAGACAATTGCTTGTCTTGAAGATGCGATTGAGACGGCGGGTACTCGGCCGGGCAATTTGAGTCCGAGTATGTTCATGGAGAGGGTGGAGAGGGATTTGAAATCATTCGGGAGGATAGAGGAGAGGAGACGGGAGTTTTTGGAGGCGAGTCAGGATGAGGAGGGGAGGCCTGTTATTGAAGGTCAGCAAGAGGAAGTTTTCGGTGAACTCACTGATTTCGAGGATGCAGATGAGGACTGGGAAGATTAGGACTCGGATACTTCGGCAGATAGTCTGCGGAAGAGGGTCTTGAGACATGCGGTTCGAGATTGGCACTCGCCACTTGTTGTGAAGGAGCGGAGAGAAGTGCCTGAAGACGAGAAAGATGATGGCCTAAACGTAACAGCAGGTTCGCAGCAGAAGCGTGCCTCAACCACGGCAAGGACGATACCGACATCACCTCCAACCACAGACATCGCGACCGCATTAGGAAACTGGCACGATCCAGACTTCACCCCTCGACGAAAAGCCACCTTGCCGCAACCCTCAACCACGAAAGCAAGCCCTCCAGTCACGCCATCGCAGTTTCCGCCACACCCTCGCGCACAATTGCGATCCTACACATTCCTCCCGATCAAACATGATGGCAGCCCTATGCGCGCTACGCCGCCCATAATGCGGCGCTTCTACCGCCGAACAGTCGAGCATACACTCGAAGAGCTGCTCAACAGCACCGCCTCCCCCGAACTGCGCGACCTAGTCAACGCCTACTGGGCCCATGTCGAGGCCCAAGTGCCACGCGCAACAGACGATAGCAGCGCCGCAGGTGACCTATAATCGCGCGATTTCGATTAGCAGGATACATTGTTGAGTTTGCCTAAGTACTAGCCTCAGGACTGAGCAAGTCGATGTGCCAATGCGGAGGACGTGAGATAGTGTTAGCGCGGTTGAGTAGTGGCAGCATTGGTGCTGGGCGGAACTTTGTGGCGGGCGTGGCGGAAAGCTTGGAGCGGGRTGGCGGTCCGCTGGKCGTTTGGGGGGATGTGAGCTTATTTTGACATGATAGGATAAGATCTACGAATGGGTTTGAGCGCACATGACCCGCGCAGAAGAAATCATGTCACGATGGTTGAGAGTGCATGTGTGGCAAATGATGTGTTTAGGTCCAAGATGTAGGACGTTCTTCAATTTGTCATGTTGACTGGAATGGTACTGATATCAGCTACCATGTCGGAGACTCGGCGCATAAGTCGCAAGGATACATTGGTTACGGTATCCTTGCTTAAACATTGCGCTCAACGGTCCTGGTCTCGACCTTCTCTCCAACACCCTCCATTTCTCCGTGTTCGTGATTGACGTTGACCTGCTTCTCGACCGCACGGACTGCCTCGTCGGCAAGAGCCTTGTCCTCGAACACTGTTGCGATGTTAGCGCTACTCCATGAGCGAACAAAGCGAATGACTTACAGAAGGTCAGCTCCTCAAGAGTGCGGTTGTATGTCTCAGGGTACATGAAGTAGATGAACAGGAACTCGAAAGTGATCCAGCCGCAGTAGATAGCCAGGTACTTCCAGTCGATAGCTCGGAGCGCAAGGGGGTTGACGTTGACGCTGAAGAATCCAGCACACTTTCCGAAAAATTGCTGAATACCGATACCCATAGTGCGCTGTGCATATGGGAATAGCTCGACCAGGTACGTATAAGTGAGGGAGTTGTTTCCAATATTGTAGCAGGGCGAGTATGCGAAGTAGAAGAACAACGCAGCAATCTGCGCAGACGGGTTCTTGGTGTCGTTGTCGTCTGCCACTCGGAGGCGTTGGAAGCAGATAGTCATGGCCATAAACACCAGGGTCATGGAACCAGCGGAAAGCATAAACATCCATCGTCGGCGGAAACGGGTAACTACGAGCGCAATGGTGACACCATTGATGAGACCCCAACATTGATTCGCAATGTTGATCCTGGTTTTGGCGTAGCTTGAGGTGTATCCCATCAGCTCAAAGAGGAGGTTCTGATAGTATGACAGGAGAGTGTTGCCGCTCATCTGGGTGAAGAGACCAAGGAAGACAACAATGAGAACACGGCGACGCATTCCAGGAGTGCGAACCATATCCAGCCAGGATTGCTTGGAGTTTTCCATCTCGATCTTGATCGTTGACCGAATTTGTGCCATTTCAGCCTGGACCAGGATAGAGTTTGCGTCTCCTTCTGCGTGGTATTTGGTCAAGATAGCGAAGGCTTCGTCATCGCGATCCTTGCTCACAAGCCAACGCGGGCTTTCGGGCAGGAAGCTGCTGTCGTCAGCGAAGTCAATGCTAGCAGTAAGTAATACTTACAAAACAAAAACGATCTGCAGAAGCGACGGGCAGATTTGCAGCAGAGATGGCACGCGCCAGCTCCAGTCACCTGCGATATTGGTTGTCCGGGTCGCAATGGCGGCAGCGATAATGGCGCCGATAAAGTACGATGCGTTGAACAATGAAGTCAAGAACGGACGTTCCTTTGGATAGCCCAGTTCACCGATGAGGGAGGATCCGGCGACGATGGCAAACAGGATGCCAACACCAAGAAGCATACGGGCGATGATGTACATGCCGACTATGTAATGGATTAGCCATGCTGATTATGTCGTCTACCCGTTCGACTCACTGTGCTGAGCGAAACCCTGAAGAAGAGCGCCTACAACCATGATCAAGGATCCAGTCATGATCGACCAACGTCTTCCGTACTTCTGGTTAAACCATGGCGCAATGGGTACAGCGATGATCGAGCCGAGCTGGTAGCAGGAAGAGATGAAGCCGAGAATGCCAGCCTCGATGTCTGGCTTTCCGGTTTTGGGGTTCTTGTAGCCATTGCCAAAGTCTATATCACATTAGCGGTTTTGGAAGCTGGTACCGGCCGCCAGATCTTACACTTATTGAAGGGTCCAGAGAATTGCAGGGTGTTGATAAGCTGAGAATCAAATCCAGAAGTAATCTCGACACCCATGCAGCAGACGAAGAGATAAAAGTACATCACTCGAAGATTTGGCTTCTTGTACCACGGTACTTTGTCCTGCTCGATCATGCGGGTGACGATGGGATCGGACCCATGTCCGGTGTTCGGTTTGAAGATACCCATGATGGCGTTGGTGGTGAGGCTCAAGTTTGCCGTAACGGTTGCAAATCGTCGCAGGTCAATCCTGACCTTATACCTCGACCGTTTGAGTGTGAAAGACCCACTACCCCGGCTCTTTACCCCAGGCGCTCCGATGTCTGGATAGGCTAAGGCGGAGTCATTGACCGCAATACCGAATCAATCCCTTATATTAGTTAAGCGTCTGGGCGCATCTGCCGTGCATTGCTTGGCACCGGCTAAATTGGTGCTGAATCCTCCAATTACCGGATCATCAACCCACCGAAGATCCTCAATCGAGTCAAATGAGCGCGAACGAACGCCCTGCCTGCCGTGTTGGCATCTTTTTGAGGCTCGCTTTATCCTTCCCGAGGTCGTATCAACCCTGCCGAACAGCATGATGCAACCCCAGGTTGGAGCTTGGGACGTAATGTGGAGCACCTCCTCGTGTGCAGGCGATGGGTAAGCATGGGGCGTACAGAACCGAACGCCAGGATACTAATAATCAACTTATGTTGGGTTTAGATGTTCTTGTCGGCTTGGACCACTGATTCGGATTGATGGGAATTGGGTTGGCTGACCTGAGTCTTGCTGGGCGTAATTCACTGGATCTGCATGAGGATGAAGTGTACGTGTTTTTGCCCGTTTTCTTGCTGATTTCGCGACTCAAGTACGAGCAGAGTTACTCCAGTCGTTGTAGTCCCAACAAAGCTTGGAGCGGCAATAGTCAAGATGGTGATGCCGACCACTGAAGCGGGGTTCAATGTCGCGTAGAAAACCCACGCCCCGTACCCGCGTCTGCCACTAGCGGGGCATCAGCACCATAGCCAACGCGTGATTTGGTCACAATGGGAGGCCAGCGGAGCTTTGTGCATGAAGGATGAAGCGCATGCTTGTCAAACGTCGATGGTTTAGACAAGGTCCAGGAACTTGCCGAGCGGTTGAGGCTGTCCGAGCGTGGAGTACAGTGAGATGGTAGGCTGATCTTGTCTAGGATTAGCTAGTCGCACTGCATATATATTAACCGTGAAGTCTCATCCGGCTTCTCGAAGCATGCTTGGAACGTCTTGCCTGCACATGTGCATAGCAGTCCCAAGAGTAGGGTCTCATTTATTGGATGTAAAAGTCTTGACGCGGGACATCAATGCAAACGGGGTGCGGGAGCACCGTTCCAGCAGGAAATGTTGACACAGAAGCTGACCGGCCTCACCGCACTGCTGCACGCTCAGACGACATGGTAGAAACGGCGCTTGGGCGTCAAATCCATTGGTTCGGATGCGTGAAATGCTCGTGTTCCGTGACCAAAGCAGATGGGGAGCGGATGCTCATGGACTCTCGGGTTGCCGATAGAAAGCACCATGCCGCAGCGGCATCATGGAGTGCGAAATGCGTAAACAACGTGAAATCAACAGAACCAGGCAGTACGTATTGCTGTGGATGCGTGGAGATGGAACAGACCCAGGAAGCGCTATTTGACGATGAAGGGTTGGAAATGGTTGACTTGTCTTTAGACGGCGAGGCGGCGCTAAAATCACGCTAAATCGTCAGCAAAGTCTGAGGCAAGAACGCCCAACAGAAACAAACACTGCTGACGTTCCATCTTCGGCCCTCGAAACCACAGTCCACTTTCTGCGTCTAAAGCAGATACGAACGAGCCGCTGGCCCGAAGAAGTCACCTAAGTGCAGACAGGCCACGATGTTCACGGAGGGACTGCTGAACGTAACAATTCTCTGCATTATAATTGGATCTGTTTCAAGGCAATAGATCTTGGCCAGGGTATTATTCGAACACAGTGATGCGCCATCGCTTCAAATGACAATCTCGTAGATGAAAGAGAAGGAAAAGGGTATCATAATTCCGTGGACGATAGACACGTCGATGGTTTGTAACTTCTCCTAAGCGAGATGCGCTTAGACGCCGGCCATGTCTGGCGGGGGAGAGTTATCGTTGCGTGGAGTCCTGCGGATGTGCAGGGCAGCGAGAACTGTGGTAGCGACGAAAGTGAGCCTGCAACATGTTAGCACCCATCTAAATCCCAATCAACGAGGAGGAACATACCAAAGGAAGGCCGAGAACACAATCGCAGCAACACCACAGCCGTAGAAGGTGCCCTTGCCGCCGTATCCCCACCAGCTGTCACCCCAGCGTACAGCCACAGCAACGAATGCCGCGAACCAGAAGAGCATGGTCAAGAACTCCACTGCACCAATGGCAAACTTGTGAGCCGCACGCGGGAAGCGTGTGGGTGTGAGCACCAGATATGCGACGGCGAGCAGCGTCCAGACGGATGTGAACAGCATGAAGTTGACGCTGTGGGGCGACCAGTTCCAGCCGTAGGGGCCATTGTACCTATCAACCACTAATCGCAGTATCAGCAAGTGCACGATGCATGGAAGATGCAAGGTAACGTACAGTACGCAGTCAAGCCCAACACAATAATTGAAAACACAACTTGCACGCCACGCAGGCCGAGGACAATAGCTGGAGCCACCATTTTGCTGTCGAAAGTCGAACGCGGCGATATCTACTGCAGGGTCTTGCTAGGTGCAGCAAGCGATAGTAGCGGGAAGGATGCGGGCGAGGTATTTCGGTACCGGTATCTTTTTCTTAAGAGGCAGGTGAGTAAGTTGGAGACAAACAATCCTGCTGACCACCTCTGCCTCTTTATTATAGCGATCACGGCGCATCGTGTCAGGCTATGCCATCACCAGTGATGATGCCACGACGGGTTACGTCACACAGCGCCGAAAACAAGATGGCGCAGTGGCTCGTGACCTGACGTGATTGGCTTGACGCAATCGGGCCTATGCTTGGCTCTTCTCATTGAACACGAGTGATGTGGTGTGCCATATGATTTCGCGACCTTCGCGCCCTTGCAGATCTGGTTTGTTGCTGGCAGATCTCGAGTCGCGACTCTGCGCTTTCGATCAAGACCGCGATGGAGAGAAGAGATGCGCTGTGCGTGTTTGGAGACACTGCGACGCTGGATTTGCAAGGTGTGGCGCAGGATGTACACGCGCGGCGACAAGGGCTGGGTCGGGAAGAACGGCATGCAAAACTTTATGGCACACATCATTTCTTCGTACATTCCTTAGAATGCGCGCATACTGCAGCGATGGTTTCGCTCGTGGGCGTGGTCTAGATCTGCAAGGCCGTTGAGCGACATCTGGTGCCTGCTTGACACGGCTGTTTTGCATACGTCAGTGGTGCTTTGCAAGGCTATATCCGAGACACCAACTGGCAAGGCATATACTTTGCGCTATTGCATCGTTGGCCAGGGTGACAACGAATCGCACTGACCTCCGCTACTAGTCGTGCTCGACATCGAGCGCGAATGTCGCTGGAAGACTCCGGAGAAGACAAGATGGCTCGAGCTGTAAAGTTGGCAGAAAGGAAAGAAACGTCGCTCGCATGAGGCACTTGTGTTGTCCGAAAGACAATTTTCATTTGATCTTGTTGCGTAGACATAAGCACTAACTAAGGTCAAAGGTTGTAGCTACACCAGTCAACTGTCCAACCACTCAGATGTTCATCCCACGTGCGCGCATCTCAGCGTTCGCATCATCGATGAATGCGTGCACGTTGGCCATCTTTCGCTGCCACTGCGACACCACTGCCGCCTGTAGTTGTAGTTGAATATCCCGCGCCGCCAACTCGTCCTTCAGTCCTCGATGGCTGGGTACCATGCACTCAGGCCGAGCATTGAGGTTGTTGATCTCCTCCATGGCTTTCGTTGCAACAATCTGCCAATGCGTTGCGGCCGCGGTTTGCGCAGCATGGTCGTCTTCGCATGCTTGCATACCGGCGACTAGGTCAGCGACGAGCTCATCGGGACCAACGATGTCTAGAGCGGATTTCGAAGTGATGGTAGATTGGAGGCGCTTCAGGAAATTCCAGCTCTTCTGGTTGATGGGGGAGATATTGATAGTCACGTTGGCATCAATGCGCTTGTCGATGGGGAGTGTGTCCTGGGACGGCGGCAAGACAGCGCGGTCGTCTGGAACGTCCTGGGTGGTGGTGCTAGAAGTTGGTGGGCTTGGTGGGTGATCAGGGACAGATATGGTTCGTTTGAGAGGAGCTGCCAGAGTCGTGGTTTCGAACTTACCCTCCCGGCTGAGTGATCGATTCTCAAGCTCCTCTGCTAACTCCCTCCACTGGTCGGCTTCAGCCTGCCACTCACGAAGATCTGCCTCGAGATGAGAAATCTTGACTTCACCTTTCTGGGTGACGGTCTTGAACAGACTTATTTCTTTCTCACGCGCTTGGAGCTTAGCTGTCACTTGGCTGTTCTCCTTCAGCGATTCCGCGAGCTGCACCTGTAAGCTTGCGTTTTGTTCCTCGATCAAACCGTTACCTTCACCAAGGTGCCGGAGAGCCTCGACTTCGGCCTGCGCTGCGAGAACCTCATCCATCGCGTCTTTGAGTTGGCGTTGCGCAAAATCCTTGAAGTGGACGCAGTCTTGACCTTGGTGCAGAAGACTTAGTTTAGCAACATCCTCGTTGGCCAATTCAATCTCCCTCTGCAGGGCGCGATTCTTCTCCTCTGCATACTCGTTCGTTCCAGTGGCGTTCCCTGTGTGAGCAGGCAACTGGGAGTCGCGGAGTCGCATACGAGCCTTAGAGAGTTCATTCGAAAGGTGTTCAACTTGCCTTTCCTGGAGAACCAGCTTCGCCTCCATCGATGAGCACAAGTCTTTGGCAGACTGGAGCTCTCGCGCGGAGGCTGACCGTGAACCAACTAGCTTCAGCTTTTCTTCTTTCTCGTCGCGATATTTGGTTGACCACTCCTTGACCTCCTGGTCCTTGATCGTACAGCTCGCTCGCAGCTGCCGGTTCTCATCACGTAGTTTCACAAGCTCCGTATCGTGTACGGAGACTTCATCGCTAGAGTGAGAAGAGCTTGGGGAAGACATGATAAACGTGGCGAGAGTTGGTTCCTGGACAAGTGCAAATCGCTTGCTTGATGCAACGATCTTGCAGCCGGGGAAAGCGTGTATGTAGTTGTAAGTCGCTCATTGTATAGCTGATACATGTGTATGTATGATGTGTGTTGTTAGTAGACATTGACTAGATTATAGTAACATGTACGTTGTACTGAAAGAATGTCTTTCTATGGATGCGCATTGTGAAGGGGCCGCCAACCACAGGTATTGACGTGTGCTGGTCGTCATCGCGCCTGAGAAGCAGTGTGCTCCAGCTGAGGCGCATGAGAGACTTATCCTCTATACCTCATCCTAAGCGTACATCCTCGAAAGCCTAAGTTCGAGTTGCGAGGCAAGTCGCCCATTAAGCTGGCCGTAACGTGGTCGCGGCTTATCGGCCTATATGGGAATCCACCTTTGCCCACCTCGACAACGCTGCCGAAGTGCTGTGTAATTCCCTGCGGACTGGCGGAATTGCACTCGTCTTTGGGACCAATTTTGACATTGTGAGGGTGAATATTTGTGTTTCTTTGAGGCTTGTGGTCGAGACCTCAGCTCCGGAGTTCTCGGTGATGTCATCGACTCTGATTGGTCGAGCTGCGCTAGACTTGAAGCCATCGTGGTTGCCTTCAGTACCGGAACGCGCTGGTGCGCGTTAAAATGCCGCAACGTCGCCTTTCGCGGCGACGCCTCATATCTCGACCTGCCGCCTTGGAACGCCTTGTTTGTACGTGCTTAATATCGTCGCCTGCTGCACCAAGTACATCACCACACCATACCTGCAATTGCGCCCAGCCTGAGCTATATAGACACGTCCGAGAATGGAGAACAAAGAGAAATCAGGCGACAAAGTTCAGGACCAGCCTCAGGGTGCACGGTCGGAGCCGGCAGACTCGGTCCGCAAAATCAATGCCGCGAAGTTCTACTTCGAGTACAAGGGACACCCCGTGGAAGATCTTGCGCTGTTCCATTCCATTACTCGGGCGGAACGTCCAGACAAGCCCGTTATATTCCTTGCCGGAGACTCCTCACTCGATAACAAGTACTGGCTACATAAGACGGTTGAGGACCTCGGCGCCGAAGTTCCCAGCATATACTACCAGACACTGGATAAGCCCAAGCCCAAGCCCGACGTCGCATTTTGGATGAACCACGAATTCGGCGAGAGCGCAACATGCATCAATACCGCAATTGAGGAATCGATGCTACGAGAACGTGACGACACGAAGCTGCTACCGCAAGACGAGTTCATTCGCGACAACATCCGACCCGAGGATGTCTTGATCGTCAGCGTTGGCAACAACGATGTCGCCTACAAACCACTTCCGGCAACCATCTGGCATATGGTGCGACTCGCCTGGTTCACGAGACGCAAGTCACTTGAAGACCACTCGGCTGGATCATTGCCTTACTTCAAGGAAATGTTTGGAGTCAAGGTCCAACAGTACATCAACGCGCTGACGTACAAGACGAAGCCACGTGCAGTCATCATCTGCATGATCTACTACCCTCTTGAAGCGCAATTCAAGCAGTCGAGCTGGGCAACTCTACAGCTTAGATTGCTTGGTTACGATTGGTGGCCTTCTCAGCTCCAGACCGCGATTAGGGCCATGTACGAGATTTCGACTTCGAATATTCGTGTCGGAGGCACCGAGATCGTGCCATGCCCGCTTTTCGAAGTGCTGGATGGCAAATCCGCCGACGATTACACTGACAGAGTCGAGCCAAATGAAGAAGGCGGACGAAAGATGGCAGTCAGGTTCGCCAAAATGCTTCAGCAGTACTGGTGAACTTGTGCATTGTCTTCATGTCGGATATGTTGGAGATCTCAACTCGACACGTGGAAAGAGAGCTTTGAACAGGTGCATCCCGAAAAAAGAAGGCAGGTCCGTCATTACCACGGTGACGTCTAATGAGGGATCAAATGTGCCCTGCCGCTGAAATCACGCTTGAAAATGTTATCGGGCATTGGGAGGCACGGGTTATATTCATGAGAGGGTCAGGAGTAGTGGTACAATGTCGTTTGGGGATGCATCCACTTTTGCTCATGGTCATGCTTTATAGGCCGCTGGGCGTTCCAAGGTTGTTCCCATGAGTTGCCTCGGTTGCCGAAAACACAAGACACCTGTCGCATACCCCTAGATTCCAATCAAGACGATCTGACAAGTCTCATTCGAGAAAGAAAAAAATGCAAAAAATCAAAAACATACAACAGCGGGGATTCCCCAGTGGTCACCCACCTGAGTACTAGTCCGCCGGTACGTTGCTTAAATAGGGCTGAGCGAACGGGAAGCCTTGTTTTCAACGTCCTATGGTCGTATGTGGAAGAAGTGGTTGAAATTATGGAATATATTGGCCGTAAATGTGGCCTCGCTTAGCTTAGCTTGGGGACCGTGCGCCCATCAGAGCCGCACCCAGCGACCCGCAACCTCAAGTTCCCAGAACACCTGCATGATCATACGTGCTTTCCAAGCCTCAAGATGCGTAAGGGGAAAAATATAGAAGGTTGGAGAGCTCTGTGGTGTTCGAAGAAAAGGTAGCCACTTCCCAACATTGTGGCCACGATCTCTCTCTTCCACCACCAAAGCGCCTTCCTGTGTGCACTGGCAATTTTCCATCTTCATCCCGATTGCATCATGGCATGAAGTGGTCCGGACGATTGCTTTGATTTGCTTTTCTGCATTCTGATCTCGCTTATCACTACTGCGTTTCTTTTACAAGCGACTTGAGCATGTGCCATAGCGGCTTACCACCATTTACGAATATCAGCACAATCTTATGGCCATGTCGGACCATGACCTTCAACCATCTTCACAGGGCTGAAGTAAATGTGCAAGCAAATATTGAAGTACCGATTCCAAATCTTGATTTCACAGATTTACAGTTACAGGACACGAACGCAGTGCTGCAAATACAAGTCGGCCATTTGGTCACCAATGTCGCTCGCGAACAACAACTTAACATGCCCTCTAGCCCAACCGGCCCTTCGGCGAAATCGTCAGACTCTAGTCGCTTGTCGCGTCGTAACGTGCGCAACCAGCAGAAGCTACTCACACGCTTGAGCCCGCCAAAGGGTTCGCGGAGTAGTAAGCCCAGGCGGAGCTCAATGAACATTCCGGTATCGCTTGAAACATCAGGAAGGAACATTCCAACGAAACGGTGAAGCTACAGCAAACAAACGAGCAGTAGTGTGGGCCATTGCGACGTGACTTGAAGCGATCAGCCTTCCTGGTCCAGCAACTTAGCACGGATGTCTGCCATGCATTAGCAGAAATAAAGCCGACCGCGTCCTTCACTCCTATCGCATCGGTAGCGCCAGTCTTTCGCCGACCAGGCCGAAGTCTTGTCAAGTTATGAACACGACTAGGACAGCATAGATCAAGTAATAGATGGGAATGTTATATGCGGTTCGCCAGGGTGTGGTAAGGTCATGGTAAAGACGAACGACGACGAAATGCAGAAGTAGCCAAGAGCCAAGAGCCCAGATGATGTCGTCCCTAATCATCTGGAGGAGGGAGCGAAGGATCAGAAGCTAAGGTCACCTGCCAAGAGTCCCAAACTTGACTATCGCCGCTGGGAAAGGAGCAGTTGGGCCCCAGGATTGCGTAATAGCGGCGGCATGAGGAACAGCGGATACGCTCCGAAGGGTGACACCGGCGAAGGAAATGATCGAAAAGCTGTGGGTAGTCCTATCGACAACCAAGCTCAAGACGCCTAAACCAGGCCCTAGGCGCAGATGAGGATCAACATGTACTAATTCATGACATTGTGTCTGCTCACGCACAATGCTCACCAAGCGCTAATTGGCACAGCATCGGCTCATGAGTTATCCTCCGTAGAAATACTCGTAGGGAGCTGGGGTCTGGGCAAGTGTACGTGCGACGGGAAGAGTTGGTATCTTGACAAGATTCGCTCGACAGACAAGGAATCTCTGCTCAGTCTACGTGCGTTGAGTATGTGATTTTTCTTCCTTTTCAAAGTATTCCGTCTTTTCGTGTCGTCTCAAATGCACCACTGTGCCTCAGGCTCTTTCCTGGCAAAGTAGTCCCAATTCATTCTTTCACTCGTCCCAGTCAGTGGGAGTCATAGCAAGCAGATTGGCCCCCGACGTCACTTCTTTCATTCGTTTGACCGCAATTGCCAAATCTGGCCTGAATTTCGCATTCACTTTGAGCAGAATTTTCAACTGCTCGCGGGAGCCGCGAGCGGTCTCATAAATACTCTCTCCCCAACGATCCCCACAACCAATTTGCTCACCAAGAGTTTGGCCATCTACTCCTGCCCCAATCAACCCACATACCCTTTCAACCCTCGACTCAACTGTGATCACACCACCACATAGACACGCCCGCATGCTCCCCGCCAGCATGCGCGCCGACGAGCACCCCACCACCCATCCCGCTGCGGACCCTCTCGGCTGGCTCGATCTCATCTACGGCCTCATCTCACGCATGCCCGATATGCTCTCCACCAACCAACTCATCGCTCTCATCGCGCTACTCCTTCTGGGCTGCCTATACTTCGTGGTGGCAGGCTTCTGTAGCCACCGCCTCGCCGAGCGCAACCGCACCGACAAGCGTTTTCGCCAGATCGAGAAGATCATTCGTCCGCTCGAGCACGCGCCGAGCAAGATTAGCACTATTGAGGTAGCACAGGTTGAGCTGAGTGAGAAATTTTACACACTTGTGTCTACTGTTGAGGACGTGAAGAAGGATGTTGAAGACGTGGTTAAAAAGCAGAACGAGGAAGAGAAGCCTGCAACCAAGAATGTTTTCAACATCACGGCCCAGCAAAGCGGCGCGCAAAATTGGGGAATGAACACGAAGTTGACGTCGATCGAGACTAAGGTCGACGAGCTTATCAAGGATAAGGCCGAGAAGGCCAAGATTGAATCGTTGGAGAAGTCTACTCAGATTGAAGAGAAGGAAGAGCTTGCAGCCCAAGAGTCGCAGCTTGAGACAAAGCTTACCGCGATCGAGCAGAAGATCGACAACTTCTTCCAAGTTCAGGCCGGCAAAACCGAAGTCGCCTCAAAGGAGGACCTTGTGGCCCAAGAGTTGCAGCTAGAGACTAAGCTCGTCGATATTGAGGAGAAGATCGACAACTTCATCCAAGACCAAGCCGTCAAAACTGAAGCTGCTTCAAAGCAGGAGAGCAAACAGTCTGAACTTGACACTAAGCTGGAAGCAGTCCTGGAGAAGATTGAACAGATTATCGCACACATCAACAAGCCGCCGCCGCCGCCGGCCCCGAAGCTCACCAAGTCGGCCCTGGAAGTTCTCTGCACTGAGCCTCTCCAGCCTGTCGCCCAGAAGCTTACCTCGGTGGTGTGTGAGCGAGGTGTGGAGACTACACCCATTGAGCTACCAACGCCCTCATTGTCAGTCTCCGTGGTAGCATCTCAGGATGTTGCACCGATTGATCAGACACTGCCCAAACTTGGCATGTCGGCCGTCACCAGCTTGTCAACGGGGCCATTGGCTGTGCAAAAAGCTCCCATGGTAGAATCTGGTGTCCAAACGGATGATACAACTCAACAGCTCTCTGTGAGCAATATCACTACTACTGCGACTACACCCCTAGGGACTGATCCATACCTCGTCTCAAATGGCCTGGCCCAGGAAAATGCCGCGCTGAAGGCCAAGTTCGATGAAGTGACGTCCGATCATGGAATGACCCAGGCTGAGATAGTGGAAGCTCAAGAGCATGCGGCGAACATTCAACATCACAGGATGGCAGCGGAAAACGCCGTAGCCAACTTTTCGAAGGAGAAGATGCGGCTTGAGATCAACCTCGAGCAGACGGAGGAGAAGCTTCATGTCGCTAAAGAAGATCTCAACGCTGCTCGAACGGAGCTAGTGAAGTCCGAGAAAAAGGCTCTCGATATGCAGCACCTCATTGAAGAAGTAGGTGCAGAGAATGATGAGCTCACGTTCAAGAACTCGGAGATCGAGAAGAAGTGGCTTGACGCAAAATCTGAGCTTGCGACTAGTCAGACTGAGAACACCAAGACTACTCAAAGCTTCACCAAACTATCTCAGCAATATGCATCAGCTTGCGAGGATCTTGCCTCAGAGAAGAAGCAGGTCTTGGAGACGAAGGGTGCTCTGCAGGCCGCCGAATTGGAGCTCACAACGGCAAAGACGAAGCTCGGTGGAGCACAAATGGAAATTGGCGCACTGAATCAAGATCTTGGCGCAAACTCTGCCACTTTCGGGCGCATGGTGGATGCTGGCATTGATGTTGAGCTCTACATCAATGACACTGAAGGCGACTTCAACGACTATCTTGATGACTTTGAGGACGAACTCGCTCAGCGCGAGGAAGTCGGCACAATCACCGCCAAGGACGAGCAATTCACGAAGGGCCCTGTCGTTGAGGTTACGAGTACCATCGTGACTGGCCTTAACGCGGGTGCTTTGGACTTCAAGCCCTCCTTGCAGCCTTCCAGCACTCTCATCGAAGACCAGACGGCCAAGTCAGAGGTAGTTGAGGATGACAAGAAGACGCCTGTTCCTGTTGGTGAGGTTACGAACCAGTCCGAGGCTGGCCTCAAGGAGAGTGAACATGCGCATGCGGATGCATCCTCCACGTTGGATACCAAATCTTCCGACAAGTTGACTGACTCCACTTCCGCTCAAAGCGAGCAGATCATCGACACTGCTGTCGAGCTGAAGACACCTGTCAAGAAGCTGACCGGAATGGGCATGAGTAGGTACGCCGTCGAGACACCTACCGTCCACCCCGTCAAGCAGGACACCATACCACCTGTCAAGGAGGTAAAGGGTGCTAGGACGCCAAAGACGACCGAGAAGACCAAGGTAGAGAAGATCCCGGCGCCTAGCAAGAACGGACAAGCAGTTGCTGAAGCCAAGCCTGCTGTCAAGGGCGGGCTCGGAAATAGCAAATACGCATCAGCGCCTTCCTCCACAGCCCTCGCACCTCGTTCAACTCCTCAGCCCACGGCACTCAAGTCCAAGATCGATGATAGGGAGAAGCAAGCCCCTGCTGTCGACGATGCTAGCAGACTTCAACTGGAGAAAATCATCGCAGGCGCTGGCGAGGTAGATGGTGCCGCCGAGTTGCAGTTTTGCCGCGTCTGCAAGAAAGACGTCCAGGTCGAAGTTCACGAAGAGTTCGAATATGCGAAGAAGCAATTCTATGACGACGTTCCTGTTCCTACTGGAAGCAAGAAGGTGCATATCTGGGAAGGCCACAATTTTGACTTTCACGAGAAGTGCCCGGACTGCAATATCAACGTGTGCGCGCCGTATGACTCCAACTCTGGCAAGAACGACTTCACCGAGCACAAGAAAGTCTGCTCGAGACGTCGCACACCTACCCCTTCTTCTGGCCTCCGCGCCGCGCAATCTACTACTACAACATCCTCATCGAAATACATCGGCCGCCAGGGGCCCAAGCACATGCCCGAGCCCGAACACCCCGATGGCCTCCAGCGCTGCAGGAAATGCAATACATGGCTCGACCCAACAGACCGCAAGTTGTTCCACGCACACATCGACGCTTGCCGCTACAAGATCTGCAACCACCAAGGCTGCGGGCTCATCATGCACAGCCTATACTTCCACAAGGAACATCGCGCACAGTGTAAATCACGACCGGTGCGGGAGCGCGATGCGTACGTGATGCAGAATCAACCTGGTGGATTGAACTACCACCACCCGCAGCACACCAACKACAACAACAACACCGCTAAGACTGGCCTAGCGATCCAGTCTCCGGCAACTTCTGCACCGACAGAAGACACAAACAAAGCTACGCCGCACAAACTCTCCCGCAATCACACTGGCACATCGACTCCCCCGTCTTCATCGCCAGGTATGTTCGGCGATCGACCCATTATTGCTGGCTATGGGGCCGGTGCGATCCAGACTCCATCAAACAACACTCCATCGCAGACTCGTGGTCCGCAGCGGCGCGAAGGTGCTTTGTTCCAATCACCGTATGCGTCGAAGGGCAATGGGAAGAAGACGCGGGATAATGTGACGGCTGGGACTATCGCAGACGTCCCTGGGTTTACTGGGAGGGTGATTAACTATTCGAAGGACTATTGAGGGAGGCCAAGGATATGTTGGATGGTGGCATTGGGAATCTGGGAAGAGAAAGGACGAAGAATCGCCCGAGCTTCATCATCCAAGAAGGTTCATGTACATGTAGAAGAAAGATGATGGACACGAGAAGCGCGTGAAAGGTTATGAAATGGGAAAGTTTCACGTTCAACCGTATTTGTACATGATGAATTTTGGTGATATTAGCAGTCTTCAACCACAACACCCAAAAGTCTCATTTTCTCCATCTACTCTGTAAACCTCCTCTGCATCCTGCTCCTCTCCGTCCTCTTACTCCACTGATGTCCACCCTTCGAATCTCCAGTCCTTTGCTTCTCCTCATACAACTTCTTGCTCAACTGCCTGTACAAGAATCGGCCATTGTTGTGGAAATTAATGCTATGATCACTATCCGTGAAGAAAGTGTTTTGCATCTTCTCTGGCGTGACGCGGTTCACCATCAACAAATCGACTAGCGCAGCTCCGTTCTGGAAATGCACATTGTCATCGCCGGTCCCGTGTTGGATGATCACGCCACCGGCAATAGACTTGAAGCCACTGGCATCGTGTACGCGCGAGCGGTTGTAGCCTTCGGGATTGATGGTGGGTGTCTTCATGTAGCGTTCTGTGTAGAGAGAGTCGTAGAAGCGCCAATCAGACACAGGAGCAGTGATCAGTGCGAACGAGATAATTGGGTCGCCGACTTCGACGACCTTGGCGGATAAATAACCACCATACGACCAGCCGAAGATGCCAATGTGCTCGCTATCAATCCAGGAGTTCTTAGCGAGCTCCTTGGCCGCCCAGATCTGGTCTTCGGCTTCGAGTTGGCCGAGGTTGGAGGTGACGAGAGAGCGGAACTTGCGGCCTTTGCGACCAGTGCCACGGCCGTCGAGCGTGAGGGTCACGTATTCGAGTTCGGGGTCGGAGGCGACGTAGGCTTTCCAGTTGAGTGAGATGAAGTCTTTGTGGACCTCCTTCGCGTTGGGACCGCCGTACGGGATCAGAAGGAGAGGATACTTCTTACTAGGGTCGAAGTTCGGCGGCAGACGAAGCATGGCATCTAGTGTGTAGCCAGAAGGATGTGCCAAGTCAAGGTAGGTGATGTTGGGAAGAGCGTACTCCTGGAGCCTGTCGTATAAGACCTTGTTGTCAACGATAGTACGGACGGGAGTGGTGGAATTGACCGAGTAGAGTTCCTGGTAGGGAACGTCGGGACCAGCATAGCGGAGTACGTAGTACGAGCCGCCGGACGAGAATGAACCCGTCCAGAATGCAGTGACGGTATCATCGACCAAAGCCTTGATCTCCCCAGTCTTCATGCTGACGGAATAGATGTGCGATTCCGCGCTGTGGTGCTTGGTGGAAGTGAAGTAGACAAGACTACGCTTGTAGTCGACTTTAGGGATTGTGATGACTTCCCATTCGCCGGAAGTCAGAGCAATCTTCTCTCCACCATCGACGGGGAAGAGGTACAAATGAAGCCAGCCGCTTTCATCTGACACGTCGAGGTAGTACTCGGTGCTAGAGTTGCCGTACGTTGCGTTCGATCGCTGGACCGGGCCAATGTACCTGGCCTGGATGTAGTTCTCGAGCCAGCCATCGCTGCCATCTCGCTCGCGCACGACCTTGGACGAAGCAGCATTGACATCGACAACAACAAGCTTCTCCTGGTCTTGAACGCGGTTGTAGGCTCGGTAGAGGACCTTGCCGTGCTCTTCGGTAACCCACGTGACTTCGCCGATAACCAGGTCGTCTTCTGGGAAAGCATCGATGGGAATTCCAGTGACTTCACCAGACTCTACATCGAGAATATTGAAGCCTACGACCGGGTTTTTGGTTCCGACCTTGGGATAACGTAGCTCTAGCTCGCGGGGATAAACAGGCGGGTACTCTGCATCATCGTCGATGTAGTATGGGATGCGGAACGAGCCAACTCCAGTCTCGTTGAAAGTCAAAAATGCGATCTTGGCGCCATCGGGAGAGTACCAGAGCGTGTATCGGTCGCCAAAGATTTCCTCCTCGTACACCCAATCTGGGACAGCGTTGAACCAGTCGGGACCACCATTATCGGTGATTTGCGTGATGGTACCGTTGTTCCAGATGTACAAGTTGTTGCCCTTCACGAACGTAATCTGATCGGATGAAACAGGGCTCCACTCAGCATACTGAATGTCGCCCGCAAGGGTAGGATCAAGGGGTTTAGTCTCGCCGCTCGCAACTTCTTGGATCAAGTAGTCAGCATAGTAGCTGTGACGGTACTCTTTGGTGTAGTTGACAGCCCAAAGCACGTGCGTAGCATCTGGAGAGATGAAATAGTCCCAGTAGTCCTCAGGGACCTTGTCTGCGGAGAGGAAAGTTGTTGATTGGCCAGTCGCAACGTTTTCGAAGAGGAAGTCGCCGGAGGCTCCAGTGTAGATATAATCGCCGTCTTGACCGGTACCCACCCAGCTGAATGAGCGAGTGGATGGTGACAGTTGTCCCGGGGAGTCCGTAGTGAGATTATAGGTTAGGCGTTTTGTACCATTTCCGAGAGGCTGGTGTGGGAAGCGTGGAGGCGTGATCGCGCTGATCAGCGGCAGCGCCGCCGCAAGGAGTGCGAATGTGCGCATACTGAAAGCTGAGACAATCAGTCTGGTCAAATGACGTCGCAGTGCTCTGAAGGGCCCGAATAGGACGTTGCAGGGCCCGGATCCGCTTTAATGAAGAGTTGAAGCACGCAAGACCTCCCCGCTTAAGACCCAAAGTTAAAAATGCGTCGTGCACCAGATGAGACGACAGCACAGCAGCTCTTGCCACCTTCTTGCAGCACAGAGCCACTTTATGTAGCATTGCGCGAGACACAACAGGAGCCATACGAGTCTAATTGACACCAGCATGCGAGCTGCCTCATCCAGCAGGTGACAAGACCAGCGACGTCTTTGCCAAGCACAACCAAGCAACCGGCCACCCGGTTAAACAAGGCCCGCCAGTGGACGCCACCAGGTTCTGCCCAGATTGCGGAGGGGCATGGTGATCAGAGCGGAAGGTGCCAATGGAGAAGGAGTGCATTGCGCAAGATGAGATGATTCTGTGTTGATGAAGCCAATGATTGCCGGTGATGAGCGACATTGTTTTGGTTGAGGCTTGCCTTCTTTCTGCAAGGTACGGCGCCGGCTGGGTGGCGCTAGCCAGTTAAGCTTATCTTATCGGCTGTGCCACCCGCAATAGCATCCTTACTTTGCGCCTCCGCTCCTTAATCACGATCCTTTCAACTAACATACTTTGCAATAGAGGTTATCACGACATGCACCAACTGATGGCCATCAGCAATTATGGATACCGTCGGCGTTGAGAAGCGGGCTCTGTGACGCCCGCAATTCATCTGGCAATGTGGTACAACACGAGATATGTCGTCATCAGGGGGTTACTCCAGGGCCGTAGTCACCTACCCGGTGTGAAAGCATCAACGCAGCGTAGATTCTTCAGCATACACTTGGTTTTGGATACATCAATCCGTATGAATCACCGGTACAGCTTGCGACGCCTTCGTTCACAGCTCGCGACACGTGGAAGTCTGTCGCAACAACGCGTGTGCAATGGACGGTCAAATGATCCCCATACACTTAACCAATTCTCCAGGGCGCTCTTCTGGAAAAGACGATCTCGTATAATAGCCGCCGTCACATGCCAGAGTCGTCTCGATCCACGCGCGAGAAGTGGTGTCTGGTATTGTGCCATGCTCTCCAATACATATATTGCAAAATGTCTGAAACATCGTATTTTTTTCAAAAACTAAGTAAAATCACCTACAGAGACACCCGAAATTCGCGCGCTTGTAAGTATATTCAGGAAACCAACAAGGGAGCTTTCCACGCGAGGAACCTGAGTTGAGTGCGCATTTAGAGTCTACACCGACATGCTGCATGTCTTCAGCCATTCGCCGATGGCTACAGCCTATTCTGGACCATATGCGCATCGTAACAAAGATGATCCAGACCTTGCAGTGTTGTATTTCCGACAACCTCCACATAGCAACTTCCTCAGTCCGAACACTGAGAATGTTGTTCTGGGACAAGCTCCGATCTGAAACCAAGAGAACAGCAACTGCGAGGGGTGAGACTTTTGAAGGCATGCAACTTCAAGAGCCGGCTCCCAGTACTCCCAGTGGGACCGATCCTATCGATCAACCAAGCGGACCAACTGTTTTGCAATGTATCTTGAGGCGACCAAATTCCCCGAAAAACGCTCTTTTTCTGACACTTCAGCTCAGTAACGACCTTACCTTCCAATTTCCAGGATTCACAATGCAAATAGCGATGGAGATCAGCCCCATTCCCAGGGAAAGAAGCTAAGTGCTCATACTAACACGATGATGAATTTTCCTGATGGGCCAATTCATCGCGGAATGATTACTAGGATCTCAGAAGCGGTGCCCGTCTCCCCAACCGCAACTTCGGCTACCCTTCCTGTAGCCACCAGTGACCAAAATACCGGATCGAGGACTCATGGAGTTCCTCTAAGGATAAGATTGCTATCATAACGACCCTGGAATCACTTTGATCAATTCAACACGCATGGCCAGGTGAAAATGATTCTGTCCAAATTTCTGGAAGTTACACACTTCGTGGCCGACCAAAATTGTGCTACAGGCGTGCGACATTCGTAAGCACATACGGCCATTGGATACCTTGAATTATGAGTGCAGCGTATGCGAAACAATTGTACTGAATCCCCCAAACCCCAATGTTCTGTATCAACAATCTCTCCACCACCTCCTGCCTATTCCGCACTAGCGCCTCCCAATTAAGCTGCGAACGTCATCGATCCTTAGCCTATCTCCGGGACCGACATCATCGCACCTACACATTCCCAGCACCTATCGTGACAGCAGCCGTTGACCATCCAGCGGAAGCTATCTGCCGCACCAAAACGTCCCGATGCTACTGCGCACCACAGATCTGGTGTGAGGCGCCTCGGACCAGGGTTCATGATAAGGAAATGTGGATCGCGAGGATGTAGCATATCTGATAGGCCATCTTGGCTTCGACATCGGCATTGACGTGAGGGGCGACGGCATGTAGGTTCAGGGTGTTGTTGGAGCCGTACATATACCGTGCGGCATTCATGGGCGCGCGGTGATCCACGTACTGGAATTCAAAATCGCCAAGATGAACGTCGCAGAGAAGGAAACGATTCGTGATGAGAAATCTGGACATTCGTCCCCAGCACCGATATCCGACGTCGAGATCGGCAGCGTTGTGAATGCCGACGAGCCTTCCAAGGACGGTGACGAAGCGCTGCGCTTCCTCAAGAACCAGCATGACGTCGGTGAGCTCACGGTGGAGGGCGAGAAGAAATTGCTACGGAAGATTGACTGGATGATCATGCCGTTGATGTGGAGTTGTTACTGTCTACAGTATCTCGACAAAACTCTAGGTACAATCTACCAATATGTATCGGGATTAAGTTGGCTGACTACTTCCAGTCAACTATGCTGCTGTCATGGGCTTATATGACGACGCAAACATCACCACAGCACAATTCTCCAACCTTGCTTTGTTCTTCTACGTCTCATATCTTGCGCTCGAATTTCCCCATGGATGGGGCATGCAGCGCTTCCCGACCGCGAAGTATCTGGGCACGGCCGTTGCGCTCTGGGGTTTCATCACTGCCATCACATGCGTGTGCAAGAACTATGGTGCGCTGGTCGCGACTCGCATCTTGCTCGGATGCTTTGAGTCTGCGGTTGCGCCGAGCTTGATCTTAATCACATCCATGTGGTACAAGAAGAAGGAACAACCACTGAGAACAGGTATGCGTTGAATGAGCCTGAAGTCGAATATAATAGCTGATCATTCATGCAGGTATTTGGTACTTGGGAGTTGGCACTGGAACAATGATTGGCTCGTTGATCTCTTTCGGCTTCCAACACTACTACAGCCCGACCTTCACGAGCTGGCAGATCATGTTCCTTGTGGTAGGTCTCATTACCGTCGCAGTCGGCATCACAGGTGAGTTTCCGCCGACCAGTACCATTTCCAGCCATGCTAATGCACCTAGTCATCCTCCTCCTTCCGGACAACCCCATGTCTTCCCGTCTGACTCCAGCCGAGAAAGTCTGGGCCATCGAACGCCTGCGCGAAAACCAAACCGGCATCGAGAACACGCAGTTCAAATGGCATCAAGTCCTCGAATGTCTCAAAGACCCACAAACATGGATGCTCTCTCTCATAACCATCTCCTCCAACGTCCCCAACGGTGCCGTATCCTCGTACCAAGCCACGCTCATCAAATCTTTCGGCTTCGATTCCAAGCACACCGCCTTGCTTCAACTGCCCTCCGGCGCCGTCAGCATCATTTCAATCCTCATCGCCACATATCTCGCCGGACGCTTCGACCAACGCGGTCTTAACGTCGTAACGCTCCTGATCCCCGGCGCTATCGGCGGCGCTCTCATGGCATTCCTACCCAACTCCAACAAAGCTGGGAAACTTATCGGCAACTACTTGACCAACTGTATCGGCGCCAGTTTACCTCTATTGTACTCCTGGGTCTCAGCGAACATTGCGGGCCACACTAAGAAGGTCACTATGAACGCAATCCTGCTCATGTCGTTCTGTCTGGGCAACATCATCGGGCCATTGACGTTTCGGCAAACTGATGCGCCAGACTTTGTGCCAGCGAAGATCACAATCATTGTTACGTGTGCAGTGGCCGCCGGGCTTGCAATGGGGTTGAGGGCCTACTACACGTGGGAGAACAAGCGGAGGGAGAAATTGGGTGGGGAGAGGGTTAAGGATGAGGAGTTCTTGGATCTGACGGATAGGGAGAACAAACATTTTAGATATAGATTGTAAAGTGGGGTATAGTCTAGATATTGTGGGAGATGTACTGGTTCAGATAAAGGTTACAGTCTTGTTCATGGCCTGGGGAATAACACTTTTATGCCGACGAAAAGTATGATTCTCCACAGTGCCTGCCTGTCGTGAAATGCTCGCGCTCCGTCCAACCTTACTCCATTTGATGTGTGATAACACTAGTCAAACGCCATGCATTGCAAGATCCACTTGCTCACCTAATAGACACTTTAATGATCACTCGCACTGGAAGGAGTAGCCAGGATAATCATGAAAATATGCCATGCTGCACAGGTATTCTTCGGTCGTGCATTCGCATTCCTCAGCGCTCAGGAGAAGCTCCAAGAAATTGGATACCAATTTGTACTGCGGACTGTGAATATCCACGGCCTGGTACCGGTCGACTGCTGTCATGTGGATGGTCCAGAGCAGTGGCTAAGGCTATGGCGGAGCGCTTTCCTGAGGGCAAGCCATACAGCGTAGCAGAGCTCGACTGGTTGGAGCTGCGAGTGTGAGAGTGACCGGCTAAGTTTGGTATCAACTCAAAGCATCGTATACACTTGGGTCTCCCAGCAGTCTGGTGTTGATTACCTAGGTAGAACGAGCTCAAAATCGTCGAGATGATGAAGCAAAATCGCTGCTCATCTTGGATTTGAGACTTTTTGCTTCCAGTCTTTGACTTCGAACGTTGGCAGTAGCGATTTCTTCTTGCATGTCCACATGCGTACCAATATGCCATACCAGTAAACGCAAGCAAGTATCGCCAAGACGGGTATGACGATCGCCCAGAAAATCCAAGCCTTTGTCTCTCCGGGCAAGAAGTCGCCACCCATGCTGAATATGCTCGCGACTGTCGAGAGAGGGATGAACAACATCGTAAGGACTGTGATGCGCGAAAGGCTTTGCGCGCTGCCGCTGCTTGCATGCGCTTCTTGCACGGTGACGTACTGGAGATAATTTGTCGCAAAAGTGTCCAGCGTCACTTGGATCACGCGGCACATGTCGCGTATGGACCTCCAGCCATCAATCTCCCATCCAGGTGCCGATGGAAGCGCGACATCTATGCCCAGCGCGATCATGTTCTCTTCCATTTCGTGTGAGAACTCTTTCATGGCGGCACATGACCCAGTCCAGAAGTCGAAGTATTCTGTGCTCCAACATGACATGTTGCTGTCCGAAAATGTGGAAATGAAGTAGTGTCGGAGCGCATTTGTCCCTTGAGATTTGTGCACGTTCATAATATTCAGGTGGCGCCGGCGCAGGTACGCCAGCAGCGAAGACATGGCCATCTTTCGGGGATACTCGACTGCGCACAGGGGATCCAACGTGACTAAATTGTCAAATTCGCCAGATTGGTAGGCCTGAAGCGAATCATCGAACATAGAGATGTATGAAGGTCTCGAATGAGCTGCCGACCACGTGGATGAGTCTTCTGCCAGTTCATCTGGCATGTTCAATGGCGGATTGAGAAAGCGCTTCGGTATTGATGTGTCATCAGAGAGTTTATGTCGCAATGGCAACGCTCTATGTGTGGTCAAGCATCTCACGTAGTTCCGAGGCGGAGGATCGAGGAGCAATACCGCGTCCCAAGAGCCGTCAGCCTTGGGAGCACTCGTCCAGAATGACATGATGTGATGACTTTTCGGCTCATCAACCAGCAGACCGTTCGGGTTGTAGTTGTGAAGGTATCGGCAAACATTCGTGTCGAAAGCATACGGTCCACCTGTATTGCTCATGCCAGCTGGCACTTCGATTTCTACTCTGTTTGATGTGCCATAACGGAGCCGGAAATGAGGTAAAGAGCACCTTTGGAACGGGTCTCGATGATTGAATGTAGATGCAGCCGGGTCATCCCAATGACCAGCAAAGAAACGAGGCGGTATGCGAAGGCGAGATCCGAGAGCTAGTATGTGGTTGCAAGGAAGATCCTCCAAGATGAAGAGTCTACGGCGAGGCTGTACTTCTGTCTCATGGTATGCCGGTGGTGGAGTTCCCGCTAAATAGGTATTGAGCTCCGATGAACTCGCGAAATTAATCACTCGATGCTGTTGCTGTTCGGTGAAGTCCACCACGGCGCACCGGCCTTGCTCGCGCTGTGAGGCTGACTGCTTTTCGATGGCCGCAGCGAACGTAGGAAAGAAGGGTTGAAGCTCATTCTGGATAAGGCTCATGTATTGGTCCTCGTCCTCGCTAAGGAAGTGGTATGGTGACTCTGATCGTTTGGTTGTATGTTTGTGAACGGAGTCTTGCTTAGATGACTCCATTTTTGGTATCGCCGATGCTTTAGAGGAGAAGCAGGATGATGTGCATGTCATGAGATTCATTCGAGGAAAGAGGTGTGTTGAGATACTTGTTATAATGACCATCTAAGCCGCCTTATTTCCATATTATGTTCAAGCGCCTGGCGCTTACATCTCCTGCATCAAGCACTGCTACGAATGCAAAGTTCTGGTAGGTGAGTCGTCCGAATGTTGAGCCAGATCTTACAGTGAAACCGGGGCTCATGGCCCAGTGTGGAAAGAGCAGACGGTTTCCATACCAAGACAAGTCGCTCCCGAGATTCCACGTTCCATAGCAAGGATCGTGCTGTACTAGTGTGCAGTTGGTGTAAGGCTGAAACGCGTGAGCACCCGTTCGGTCAGCCACGTTTCAAGCTTCCGCTGCGCCCAGAATGCGCTGCGCAGGGGCGTGACACATGCGGCGAATCATGACGCATCTATGCAGATGGATAAGGACTCTGTGGGAGCGAAAGACGGCCATTGTAAAAACGCGCGCAACACGGGATGATTGCGAAGCGGGAACGGAAGACGGAACGCGATTCCTACTTAGCCCCCAGCCTAGCTCTCCGAACTCGGCATAGCGTAGCTCACCCAGCGATCTCAGATACCTCATGTCTTCAACACCAGGAGCACCGTCACACCACACATGAGATCTCAGCTGTAGAGGAAGAACAAAGTTTCGTGCCCACGATATGCTTATCGACGACATCGGGGTCTGAACGCGAAGTACGAAAGGATTAGGAGGGCTCGACCACGACGCGCTGGCTCAATAAGAGAGCCATGCTCATCAAGACGCGGACGATTTTTGCTTGGAATCACCATTTCCATCTCTCTTTCTGGTAACAATTTAGGCGCAAGATTTGACGGGTGATGTGGACATAGGGTTTACAAATCTCAAGCATTGCGCACATGAAAAGGGTTAGAAGCACTTACGATCAAAAATCCGGCCCTAGCACACAACGCATACTAGAGATGCTCGTTTGCTGTGAATATTCGAGATCGTGTGATGCATCGTATGATGCCATATGGTTTGCTCGGTGATTGCTGATGCAAGAAGTTGACATAGAAAGGCGTGCTAGAGGTCGTAATCGTCCGCTTCCTCACACAACTTCTCCTCGGTCAGACCGCCAAGTATGCCTCTCACTGCGATAGAGAAACAAGCCGTCATCGATCTTGTCTGCGATCTTCAGCTATTCATACCCGACCATCGCAAGCTCATGGAAAACCTTCTCGTGCCCATCGCCATTGCCGCCGTCGAGTATGGCAAGGAAAAACTCCTCGAGACAGTGCAATTCATGGAACCGCCCAGTATTGACAAGCTTAAAGCAGTTGCAAAAGACTTGGCGGCTGGTAAGGATGCTAAGGCCATGCTCGAGCGTTTCGAAGAGCAGAATCAGTTTCTGGTGAAAATGGAGACGATGTTGGCCAGCGTCATGGACAACAATGATGAATTGAGTAAGGACAATTCCAGAGAGAGGTTCAGTGGAATCCAGACAAAGATGTTGCGCACGTGCCACACCTACTGTAAAGAGCTGTTTGGAAGCTTCAAGGAGGTGCGCGTGGGAGAGGAGGTTGACGAAGTTGTCGAGAACTATCCGGTCTTGCAAATTTACTTGGACGATGACTTGAGTGACGAGACGAAGCTCATGAAAGAGCTGCGGACATGGAGTGCTTTGAACCGATAGGAACTGAGGACGTCATTGTAAGATCTGATATCGTGGGTAGGCGCATTATACAGTTGAAACCAGTTCTTTGACGCAGATTTTGTTCATGCTAGAAGTGATATGTAAAGCAAAAGATACGATTTACGAAAAGACCTGAGAATTATATAGGAGTTGATTTGAGGGTATTTGCATTGTAAACATAATGAGCGAAAAAATATAAGTCATAGAGCTCCTTCACGTAGCCTCAAACTTTCACGTCATCGGCAATCTTGATAACGACCGCTCCGACTCCCGCACCTTGATTCCAGGTCCGGTGAGCTTCAGGCACTTCTTCCAACGTCCACTCCTTCCTGATTGGCACCGTCACTTGTCCATTCTTCAGCAAATTGAACAATGTCTTTAGCTCCGGCTCAAATGTCTTCTGATCTTTGCCGATGTAGAAGAAAGTCGTTTTGTTGGGGCAGAATGGAAGATGGCCCTTCGCAATAAGCTTTGCAACCTGGGGCAGCTGGCTGCGTGGCTCTCCACCATTCAGAACATTGTAATTGCCTCCAAACCCAATAAGATGACCTCCTTCGGGGGCAAGGATGTTCCAGCTCTCATCCCAGGATTCGAAGCCGAGAGGATCAAATACAACGTGTGCGCCGCCCATGTTGTTCATTGCAGTCATCCAATCCTTGTTGGAGTAGACGAAAGGTGTCGCGCCGGTCTCGCGCACCGAAGCATGATTCCTCTCGGAGGCTGTTCCATAGACTTCGGCTCCTTGCATTTTGCAGAAGATGAGCGTTGCATACCCGACGGAGCCGCTGAGACCATGAATGAAGACACGCTGGCCAGCTTTGATGCTTGCAGCCCGATAGGCCATGCCATAGGCGGTCGTCCAGTCCGTGACCATGGCCACAGCTTGCCTCAGATCGACGCCCTCTGGAACCGGGATAAGGTACTTCTCGGGGAGATTGGATAGCTCAGCGTCGGAATCATACATCGTCAAAGAGGCGACGAGAGTGCCCGGCTGGAATTTAGAGCACTTTGACCCATTCTTGTGGACGCGTCCTACGAGCGAGTATCCCGGAGTGAGACCTTCCGGGCTCTTCTGCTGTGGATAGGCTCCTAGGCGCATTACGATGTCCGCTCCTCCCATGCCGGCATACAGAACCTTCACTTGAACTTCGTTGGCTGCAGGTGCAGGGTACTCGGTCGTGACGACTGAAACGACTTCAGGACCGCCAGCGCGGGCAAAGACTGCTTTGCGAATTGTGGTAGACATGATGGTTGAGATAAAGTGAATGAAGTAAGTTGCGTGTTCAAAAGTGGTGAAGTTTGGTGCTATGAGATGTTCGTGCTATTGATGATCTGTTGCGCTGTGTGTCTCCAAGAGTCGCCATGGTGGTCCTTCTTATATCAACTACCTGTACGGCCATGGCGTGGTGATCCTCAATGTTAGGCGGGCAATGGTTCGATGAATCCTGAGAAACAGCCCGCTGTGCGAGTGCGCGGAGGATTAGTTTGGTGTTGATGGAAGTGGTGATGGCCAAGCGGAGAAATGTTCGGTACACTCGGAGAGATGATTCGACCGACTTCGCATGGAGGTGCCAAAGCGGTTAGTCAAATCCTCTTTCGATGTTAGCGTGATTAGGCATCCAAGGGGGATCATCACCCCGCCTGCCCCAACATGGTCGATCACGAACATCACAGCCACAAAGGACTCGAGCTACGCACGCAATAGGCAGTCATCGGTGGCTTATATCCAAACTTAGCCTCCAGCTGCGCTTTTGTGCATGCGACTGACGACACTGTCACCACAACTACCTGCGGCCTGAGACGTCGTCGCGTCGTCCTGACGGTGTCAATTAACTTTCTCTAACAAACACTATTGTACAATCAGAAACCTTGTAAAGTACTTGACGCGGCCTGCCACGCTCGACCATATCCTTTGTCTTACAGCGGATTCAGTGTCCGTCCAGGCTATGGCAGACACGGGACCAAAACAGCAAAGAACCTTTTGATCCATCCATTTTTCGTTGCCGTATCCACACGCGCCGCTTCAAGGGATTCTTCTTCCGACAGTTTCATCTGGCTCCTGTTGCTGTATTCAGATTTCTCTTCGAACTTCTTAGAGACTTGCCCTGCATCACATTCGCGATCGACGAGCCGTTCATGGATACACCTGACGATGCTGTCGACATCCTGGAGGGTATTCATCGCGCCGAACGTGATGCGAAGCATGCCCAAGATTGCGCCGCCGGCAATGATATCATAGTCCCGATTGCATCGAAAACCTGCATCGAAAGCAGCTCTCATGTCGCTTGGACGTGTGCCAAGCGCGCAAGCCATGCCAGCTGGATTGCAAAGACTCCCTGATCTGGTGTGGATATTATCAGATCGTAGAACCGCCCCAGCTGCGTATGGCCCCATCCAGGAGCCATCACTATTACGGAAATTAAGCGCGATGGTTGCGCCTTGTGTCTTCGATATGCCATATATTGAGTTTGGCGCTTTGTATACATGGCATACTGGGACCCCGTTGGCGTGCGTCAGCGAGCTGATTCGATCGTACAGGGTTTTCGCCAGCCAGCCAGTGTGCTTGGATATATCTTCCATGCTGATGAAGAGCTTTGCATGATTGTCAATTGCGCATTGCAAAGCAAGTATACTTCGTAGTGCAATGCTGCCGTCCTCCAGCCGCGCATGAAGACTCGCCTCTTTTCGCGCTACCCACGGGGTTTCTTCCATGCACGTGAGCATCTCGGTTGTTCCTCCACCGAAATATCTCCTATGCTCAAGTATATGCGATGATGCATTCCGTACGATCAATGCGCCAAGATCGGGAAAGCCAAAGATCTTGTAGAACGAGAGGACAATAAAGTCGGGGGATGTTTGATGATTGCTAAGATCAAGGGGAGTAGTGGACACCAATGCGGCAGCGTCCAGAATGGTGTACGTGTCCGGATGACATCCCGACTTGCGAATTTGATTCGGCCAGTTCAATGGCAGTCGCTGACCGTTCATATTTGATTGTGCAGAGTATGCAAACAATTGCGGTCGGTGATTATTGTCCGTTTCTTGCCCGTGGTCAATCCAAGCCTCTGTTTCTTCGTCAGAACCCAGGCACCGACTGGAGTCAGCAAGCTCTCGGATGCCGACAAGACTAGTGTGACAGTTTCGATGATAGTGGTAATCGAACCCGCTATCCAGTCCCGAAAAGCATTCAGCCACAAGCTTTGCGCCAGCTGTAGCATTTGCAGTGAAGACGACGTCGAAATGCTTCGGGTCCGCGTTGAAGAACCCGAGTACCTTCGCCCGCGTTTCTGCAACAATGATACTGGATGCGCTGGGGTTTGATGCATCTGAATGTGGGTTGGCTAGCAGTGTACTCTGCATCTTCTTACTGAACGTATCCAGCAGCGATTTGCTCGCAAGAGTAGTGCCGCCATGGTCAAGGTACGTTTTCCCTACTATCTTTAGCCGCTGGTGCCATTTGGACCGAGAAGGAAGAGACGTTTACCCTTCAGCATAGGATATTCAAGTTTTCGGAGACGCTCCACACGGTCATTATATGCAAACCTCTCGCCGTAGAACGTGTCAGATCCTTCCATCCTCCTTGAAGGCCAACAAATCCCCATGCTTGAGACTTTGGCCCAGGAACGACAATAAGCTTACACCTCCAGATTTTGACCGATGAGTTCGAGATGTTAACAATGGCGGGTTTCCGTTGCGGGAGAAGTTGAAATGGTAACGCAGCGTGCTTCAACCTAACTGAGACAGCTCCGACGTTTTATGGCTCCAGACAAATAAACCCACGAACCAAGAGCTCAAGAATCCCAAAATGACTGCACACGTCGCTACGCACTACCAAACTCGAACAAGTGCTCGATCCTGCGCCCAGAAGGGCTGGTAAACACTTTGTGATATACCGAGTTAGGCATCATGAAACCAAGCAACGGCATTATTCTTATTCGCAAAGTCTCAGATATGCAGTGGTAAGCACTGGTGAGGGTGTCCAGCCCCGTACGCCCGTCGCATTCTTTGTTGATGGTTGGCCAGGGAGTGCCTCACTGGGGCCGGGATACGACGCCATCCTGATACTAGAACCCGATTTAGATGAGTTCAAGAGAGTTCGCTTGCTTTTCGATATCCGGAATGCGTTCAGGATCAAAATGGCTAGGCCAGTGTAAAATCACGAAGGGTAGATGCTCCGGCTCCGCAGCTACCGCATAGAGGAGGCGAAGCAAGAGAGGCCTCGCCACCACTATGTAGACGTGTACTGAAAGAAGGAACACCAAGGGCGGCGCAGTGCTTACAAGGAAACAAAGAAAAAGGCATCTTCACAAAGCTAAGCGATTACGTTGGTAAGTGTAGAACAATGACCACATCAGCCACACAGACTTGGCCCCATGTGCCAAAGCGGTTCACAGGATATGCAGCCCGGCTGACTGCAATACTCGTCAACGCAAGAGGCATCTCCAGAATGAATCAGACTACCATGATTGGAGGACTGGATTCTTTTTTTGTATGAAAGCACTGCCTACTTCGACCTGCTGACCATATACATTCAATCGTGCCTGAACTTCGCTACCGATTCCCGGTCCAGCGCCCGCCGTCATTATACCGACGCCTGTCCCGATTAGCGAGACCGACCGCCAACATATGTGCTGGGCAATAGGCATCCCCGACGCCCAATGACACGACGCATCGTGTCGTGTAAGGCTCGCATGCCAGTTCTACCCAATAAACGACATAGTGCACGATAAGCCCAACACAGATATCGGCCCGAGCCTCGTCGCGATGTAGCTTACGGGCGTAGCAGTTACAGCGATTCCAGTGACTATCACTTTGGTTTCCGATTCTTTTGCTAGCATCTGTCTATTATTGTCTATGGAAGAAAGTATTGGCGCTTTATGCTCTTTGTAAAGTCGTGAAGCCGGCCACAAGGAGGTAGTCACCACAATGCGATTCCAAAGTCGTCCTCGAGGAAGTGAATTTTGGCGATCATGCAGTGATGCGGCTACGCCATGCAGTCATAGTTGAGGCTGCTGCCTGCCAAGAAGGCGTTCGTGAGCCCGATGGTGGTCAGCAACCGGGTAATGTAAGCATAGCGCAAATTGTGGCGTTTCTACACAGCTAATGGGGCGCTTTTTGTACCACTCAGAACCTGCACGGTATTGCTGTAAGCGCCGGGTGTTGGTAATGGGGCCAGGGTAGATTGTATTTCGTAAGAGGCGTACATCAATGGCGATTAAGCTTTTTGAGGGCGCGCATCGCGTTCGTGTTCTGTCTGGGTCTCTGACGCTTAAGGTCGACTTTAAGACATACTGGACGTTTCCGGTCGATGCATCCTTCTCAATTCGGTATGCCAACTGCCCCGCTTTCAATGTAGTGATTTACTGCGACCTGTGCCGCACTAGTGAATGGTGTGGACACCTGCGCAGTCATGTTGGGGTTGCGCTTCCGTATTCCTTCTAACTCCAACAATTCGTTGAGAATTGCCAACACGATGTCGTATGAACGTGTAGTTTGTTCCTCCCACGACTCATCATGCTTCATGGGTGGTAGTCGCGTACAGAGATTTTCGTCCATCCGGCGGAAGAGACGACGGCAAACGGTATCGAGAGTCAGATAGTCGAACTGTATCTCCTCTTGCACATCTTTGAGTGCAGGTTCGAGCGCATGTAGGAACGAAATCGTGCCATTCTCGATATACGACTGCCAAGCACCAGTTGACTTCCGAATGATCTCTTCCATCGGATAAAGTATCTGTAGAAGTGATTTTCTGCCATGAATATAGTCGCGTAGGAGCTGCATGAGCTCCGATGGTTTGGCGTCCCAGTTGCGCTCGTTCTTCTTGATATGCGATGTGACTGGAACGTGTCGGCCGGTCAATCCAGCACGTCTTCCTTCCATGATGTGCGCAAGCGAGCGACCAACAGCAAGCTGAATGTGGGTATGTAGCTTTTCGTTTTCGGTAGGGATCTCTTCACCAAGGAAGAAGTCTTTGCAGTGACGCTTGGTCACGATCTCGATAGCTGACCATGTTCCGCAAAGCCGATCATTGATCTTCAGAGATTGATATAGGTAGCACATTGCAAACACATGCGGTGAGAAATTTGCAGTTGCCATGCCTAACTCCGAGTATAGGGCGAGAAGACTCAACTGCAGGGTGCCGCACATCGCCGAATTGAGCTGTCGCAGTACGGGGGGGTTATTGCCTGCTGCGATCTGACTGCTTGTGTAGGTTTGCCTCCTTTCATCCTCATTCTCAGCATAGAATTTGACAAATGGGAAAGTTCCAACCCAGCCTCTCAAGGTGCGGAGCTGCTCGGCGAGTTTTCGGTTTTCGTTCAAGATGACCGTGTTCGCTTTGCCAACGGCTTCCACCTTGGAGTCCAGCTCCATGTTGACGTTCAGCAGGAGCTGTAAGGGCTCGCTATCCTGGTCGTATACTTGAATGGCGAGTTGCTGCAGGGTCGACGCAGCAGCAGCGGCTTGCAAGGTAGCGCCTTCCCCCTCGTTGATCTTTTGTAAGACGTGGCAGATGCTATCGCGACTGGATGGAAGCAGTTCTTCTTCTAGAGTGTACTTCGCAATCATATCCTTTTGCTCCCACACCGTCGCGTGCAGAGACTGTAGATGACGTTAGCCAGGTGAGTCGTGCATCGGCATCAAGTACTTACCGTCTCAAGACCGAGATCCATCATATACTGTGCCAAAAACAGATCTGCCTCAACAGCTTCCTTAGAAGTATATATATGGCGTTGAGATAAGAGCGCCAGTGGGAATGTATAGCCAGGATAAATCTGTCGGACCATCGCAATGTCCCGAAGAGATACCAGAGCCCTTTCGATTGCGCTGTCATAGCCTGGTTTTAATTCGTCTACGATAGACAGGTTTGTGTCTGAAGCTCGTTCCACGAGCTTGGATTCTTTCTCCCCAAAAAGCTCGATCGCAGCATTGACGAGAAAGCTGGCCATTGCAGGATGCACCTCGCCTTCTTCGCACCTCTTCATAAGGCTCGCGGCGTAAGTTCTCTCTTGATCGGCCTCCTCCAGCAAACCTTGTCGTTGCAGTCGAAGTTCTGCTTTTTCATCAAGCTTTAGACGGAACACCACCTTGGGCTTGAATTCGTCCTCCTGGAAGGGCTGCAATGTTACCGCAGCTGTATGAACAACTTCCTCTTCGGGCAGTAACGACAGTGAGTCGAACACATTTGAGAGCAGAACATCTGTAGCCTCCGTCTCGCCAGTTGTTGCACTTGCCACCTGCTGGACTCGTGCGATGCCCTTGATATACTCGGCCGTCGTCTCGAGAACTTTAATGAAGGCAACGTGACCGTCTTCCTCTTCGACCTCTCCATCATCGAGAGTGTCTCTCGCGTATCTTGCGGCATATTCCCTGCGGCCAGCAAGCGCTTGCTTATATGCTTGCCATACGGTGCGAGGCATTACGACTGTGGTGGCTAGACGCGACAAGTATTCCGCCAAACGTAAGATCTCTTTGCTCGACACGAGGTAGATGGGTCGCCCATCTGAGGTGTTGTTCGCAGCATTTGCCACGGATGCCGCTTCTTGCTTAGCTTTATACCTCTTTCTTGATTTGGCGTTTCCCCGACGCTTTCCAGCCCGCGCGTTCACCGGGTCGATGGGACGGGAACTTTCGACCTCGGCGCCGTTGTCTGTCGCCGTGATACAAAGCCAGGAGAGGAAGACGTCGGTGGCAGGCTTGTAGACGTCGTACCCAACCATGTCTCCTACGATCGATATCGGGGAAGTTCGCAGACAGGCAGAGTTACGTACTTGTATTTCTACCGCTCGAATACTTGTAAGCGATCCCGAGGGGTATGTGGAATTGAAGATCTCGAGGGGCAATCGATAGGTATGATTATCGAGAAGTTAAGGCACTAGGTTGAACAAAGTTGACTGATTGGAGTGATCGAAAGTCTCCGTAGTGGACGTTGTCAATAAATAGATCGAAACTGGAGTTCTAGAGGCCAAGAGTGAATATACCCCTGTTCGATGTAGCACGTGCTCCAGCATTTCAAGTTGCAACGCTTGGCACATCATCGATGTTGATGCTCGGAGCTTCAGTGAATTCTTCCATAAGCGGCAGTGCTCATCTCGGAGCGAAGTGGGCTGCACTTATTATATCAGGAGAGGAGTGACCATAAGCGAGAGGATGTGCCTAATTCATGAGTTGTTGAGAGATGAGATCAGGGTGGACCCAAAAGATTGCGGCTCTCTGTATAGATATCCCGGCAAACAATATGGAAGCTTGGCACGATAGCAAGCAAAGTGCATCCCAAGCTATTATAAGCCGCTGGCAAACACGATATCCGCAATGCGTGCCGCCGAAATGCTAGCTTTATTGCTGTGCTGAAGCAGATTCCTCTTGGCACTATTCTGTCTTGTGATCATAGGCAAGAATTCGAAGCGCCTCAACTGAGCGACTAATCAGCAAACTGTTATCAAGCCAGCAGAATGGTGGGAGGATTGACCACCTCCAGGATTGTACCAAAGGTAAGGCCTGGGCATTGGCCCAGGATTTCGTTAATAGGTTCGCTGTCGGCTTGCCAGGTTTATGCAAGAATAAAATCTTGCACTTATGCAAACAGGTTGACAAGACTCAGGGCCTTGATCTCCACATTGTGTGTACATCTTCTTGGGAGTTTTGACAATGCGTGCTGGCGCTAGCCTACCCGAAGTACTCAAAACCTTGGACAGCAGAGTTCTATCTCATCTCTGTACTATGTACAAATCTGTTTAGAGTCCTTAGCAGTATCTCCATGTGAGAAGTGACGTTCAAGGTACCCGTCAACCTCGTTTGCTGTTGTTCTCACTTTTTCCCCCATGCAATCTGCACTTCCTTAAGTCATGGGAAAGGCTCCTAAATTGGGACAAATTTCTCGCGTTCAGAAATCGAAGAATTTGTTTGGACAGTGTAAAGGTTGAAATACCTCTGCATATCTAGAGCTTTTTAGAAAGCCCATTCGGACTGTCGTGACGTCGTCCTTCAATAGTAGTTGTCATACCAACGCATTAGCCTCTGTGGAAATACAGTCTGTATACCTGAGACGAGTCAGGATATCTCTGAGATATCCCATGGACATACTTATTCGACTGAAAGTTCTTTCAGTGGTGTCACAGGTGTATGCTACCGAAGGATGCTTTACGTTTCGTCTGGGGGCACGGCCCACACACATCGGATCACCTGGTTGGCGTGCATGCCTTCGCGAATGCTCACTTAATTAGATAGCGCGCCACAGGAATTCGTGGCGTCCAAATGGCAACGAGACGGCTATAAGATGTTGTGGTATTGTGTGTCTTGGGCGAACTTTAGCTGCGCATCTTTGCCATATTGTTGGTCGCTTAAGCTCGACTCGTCTTCATCGATTCAATCTCTTGGCGTTCCGCCTACCCTTGCTCCCCACACTTGCTTTTGTCACCCCGGATCTCGGAAACGCCTTGGCAACTGGGGAACTCAAGCGTTGCCAAGCGCGCTGCAACCAATAACAAGATGTGACTGTACTGCACGGAGACTAGTCGGCCTCGTGTCGATGCACCCCGCTGACCTTATTTGTGTATATCGGGCCCCATTATCCAGGACGACGACGATCATATAGCCGACATGGTGGTAATGATAAGGAGCCGCATCTGCAAAATGCGTGTTGGATCGTCGCTCTAGTCTACCGTTTTTATTACTGATCAAACATCACAAGTATGGCTGGACACGACAATCTCGGCGAAGAAAAGGCCGACGTCGAACGTATGGAGAAGGCATATGATGTCACTCCGTCAGAGAGTGATTTGCATCCGGAGCAAGATTGGACGGCGGAAGAAGAGAATGCAGTAAGGTAAGTCTCTCAGTACCCTCAGATCGTGGCCGTCACTAATTGCATCGTAGGCAAAAAGCTGATTGGCGTGTCTTTCCTATGCTGTGCATAGTCTTTGGATTGTCGCTTCTTGACCGTACCAATATCTCAGCTGCTTATATTGCTGGGCTGGCCGTCGATTTGCGTCTTTCCATAGAGAACCGCTATAACATTGCATTGCTTGTATTTTTCATCGGTGAGTTCGATTGCGTTGTGCTTCGTAACAAAGTGCTGATTTTGTCTAGGCTACGCACTCTTCGAATTGCCTTCGAATTATGTCATCCGACGATTAGGTGCACGCGTCTGGCTTTCCTTCCTTATCATTGCCTGGGGAGCTTGTGTGCTGGGCATGGGATTTGTCCACGACTGGAAAGTCTTGACCGTTCTGAGGGCGTTTCTCGGAGTATTCGAAGCCGGACTGTTTCCAGGTAATGATCTGATGTTAATTACAGCGGGATAGCGTAACTCACATTCATAGGTGCCGTGTATATCATCGGTTCATGGTACAGACAGTACGAGACCGCGAAGAGGGTGTCCATCTTTTACATGGCAGCACTTTTAGCATCTGGCTTTGGACCAATCGTAGGCTGAAGGATACTATCTCCCGAGTAATGCTGACTTGATGTAGTTCGCATACGCATTGTCCCTCATCAGTGTTGGCGACGGAATGTACAGTCGAGGGTAAGTCACTCCCCTGAATTTGAGATGCCTTCACTAATCATCGTGGAACTTTCTAATCGAGGGCTTGCTCACGCAAGCCTCGATTAGAAAATTCCATTTCCGTAAACAGCTGGCGATGGATCTTCATCATTGAAGGCATTGCGACGATTGTTGCCGGCTTCGTTGCGCCATTTTTCCTCGTCGAATGTATGTTCCCCTGAACTTTGTTCTGCGTGCATTGCTAACGGAATTGAAGTCCCCGAGAAAGTGAAGTGGCTGACTGAGCGTCAAAAACACATTGCTGTCACGCGTGTGACAATGGAGAAGAAAAACGCGCACACAGATCACGCCACCTTCCGCGAGATGCTGGCCATGTTGGTGGATTGGAAGCTTGGCTTATAGTCAGTACGATCTTGATAATTCTGGACCATCTGCTCACCTTTAAAGTTGCGTGCAGTATTTTGTGGCTGCATCTAGCGTATATTCGCTCGCCTTCTTTCAACCGATCATCTTACGCCAGGGCATGGGATTTCCATACGCCAAAGCACAGCTACTGTCATCGCCGCCTTACATCTTTACGGTATTCGCTTCTCTCGGTATGGCCTGGCTTTCCGACAAGATTAGGATGCGGTGGCCAATTTTGGTGGCACAGTCTGTCATCGCCATTGTCGGACTGCTGATTGTTCTTTACGGCGGCCCACCAGGACCTCGCTACTTTGGTCTATTCCTTGCAACATGGGGCACCCAAGGCAATGTCCCAGCGACCCTGGCCTATGGACAGAATCAGACTGCTAGAATTCAAAAGCGAGCTGTGGTCGCAGCAGCCATGATTTCAGTTGGTGCGGCCGGTGGCGTTACAGGAAGCACAATCTTCCAAGCAAAAGATGCTCCAGTAGGTGTCCATGAAGATTCTTCCGTATTGTTTTATTGATCTAACCGCTCTTTAGCAATATCTTCCGGGTATGTGGGCCACCATCTCAATGCAGATTGTCTATTCGATTGTGACAATCTGCTTGTCCATGTATTTCAAGCGGCAGAACAAGCTGGCGGACGAGGGAAGCAGACCCGCGCTGGAAGGAGTAGAAGGCTTCCGCTATGCGCCTTAGTTGGCGGAACTCTCGTGTGAAATGGATGTATAGCCTGTCCAGTATAGAGGGGCTGTGGCAGCAAAGCCGGGAACAGGTTTTTCACCACACGTCCGCCCAGAATAAGCAGTAATGAGAAAGAACATATTCAGTACTCTATGAATATCTATCTGATTGTCAAATTCGTAATATAAGTCCTCACGCTCCACGGACCAATTCATTGGACCGTAGTGTTGCTGCGGCCGTTTTCAAAATGTCATGAAACACTTTGTAGATTGGGCACCGCGACTCGGTGCCTGGCACAGCTGGTAAGAGCCGTCTTGCTGGCCTAAGCACTCTGTGGGTAGTGGCTCACGCGTTGCAAATGGGAACATAAATGGCTAGGTTGGGGATGTTGGGGTGAAGCGCATTGCTTGGCATGCGGGGTAATTCTTGAACGCGAAATCGGCACTCAAATTGGCATGAGTCTGCCAAAACTGACCTCCCAAGCCCGCTCGATTAGGCTAGCGCTGGACCACCCACTTCCCAATCCCGCGCACCAGTTAGGTCGGCTAACTCTACTGGCTCAAGAGACGAGAAGTCGAATCTTGAAGACATACGGGCTCCTCGTCGCTCATAAAGATATGCGCCAGTACCATCGGCTGCAGGGGCTTCCAGGTCGTGGCTTACCAATTGTGACCTTCGAAACTCAGTGTGGCGTGAATCATGGTGATCCTTGCGTCTGGTTCGCGAGGTTCGCTGCGGCTCGATCGGACTGTAGACCAATCGTTGATATTCCTTCTCTTTCTCTCGTCTTGACCGCACTACTTTCGATCATTCAGCTTAGTTGCCTCCGCACTGTCTAAACACATGGCGGAGCGGCCGAATTGTTATTATCAAGCACAACTATTTGGGCGATGACCAGAAGATCCCCATGACGATCCGCAACATGATCTTTTTAGGAAACACGATGCTTCTTGACTACGGGCAATAGCTTTCGCTGTATAGCTTCTAAATCCAATGGCGCGAAAAGAGTGATGGCAAGAGCTACTAGCGAGGTGGTAACAACCTTGGAAGGCTAGAATACTAGAAGAGTATAGAATTGCGGAACTCGAAGAGATATAAGAACAGTGTTCCCTCCACATAGCTTGCTGGTCGAGGTAAGAATAGCTCTGTCAAAAAAATAGTACATGGTACATCTAGAACGCCGCCGTGCCTTCGTAATGCTCCTCGCGCCTCACATGGAGCTATAAATGAATCATTAGCACAAGATCACGCAAGAGCTGGAACTATGTACTTACAGATTGATGATACCGCAGGCCACGCGAGCGCCAGAGTTACCCGTCGTATTGCTAGTATTCACGCCAGTCTTGCCACCATCATCAACGCCGCCGTGCATAACGAAAGTGAGGCCTATCACCCGGTTTGGTCCAGATAGCGTGACGAGTCTGGCGCTCAAAGAGCCTTTGGCATTGCCCGAGCCGTCAATCGCGATGTTGCCCAAATCTCCTGCGTGGCGTTCGGAGTTGGTCAACAGGCCGTGGCTCATGTTGAAAGGGTTGACTACTAGTGTTAGATATGTTCATGTAAATAAACAGGGTCATGTCGTATCGTACAGTGGCCCATAGCGAGTGTGCAGTTGGTGTTGCCAACTTCGTGGATGTGTATTCCGCGTTGACTATTAGGGGTATTGCCAGTGAGATCGTATGTAATATTGGTCGCAGAGTTCGTATCCGCCTGTTGGAAGGTGACCGTCCCCTTCACGTTTGAAACACCGAATGGGGCGAGGGTTGCCACTATAGCCTCCTGTCAATCATGATGATTCATTTGCGAGAAGTCTAATATCATGCTGCCGCTCGATCATTGTCTTTCAGGACTGCTATCTACATACCTGCTCTGATTGCCGCGCCAGTACTGGTACTTGCGGTACTGCTGCGCGTGGCCGACGAGGATGCCGTGCTTGAGCGGGTCGATGAAGTACGTGGAGTCCCCATGTTTGGTATCGCTGAGGACGGAGTCGAGGATGCCAGAGATGTCGGACTCCTGATCGAGGACGTCCGGGACGAAAGACTGCTTGCAGCCATGCTTGTGCTAGGAATCGCGGGCGCAGAGTACCAATTGTTTACGACTGAGCTACTTTGAGCAGCCACAAGCCCAAACAGGCCGGTCAACAGGCAGAGTCGATGCATCTCTGTGAAGTTGGTGTTTTTCGTCGTCAAGAGCTGGATGAGTAGTGAGCGGTAGCACCAAGTCCTAGGGCTGCGAGGTCGTCTAAGCAGGTAATGATATGGATGCGGAAGAGAGTATGGGCAGTGGCCGCTATAGAATGGCATGAGGATATGATCTGGAGTACACACATATCGGCCAAGATCTCAGCCAGAGCTTGTTTTGCACTGACCGCACGCCATTGCCGTCCATTGGCCTTGGCAGGGCATGTTGGCTAGCTGACTGAGATCAGATCGGTCTGTAAACTAGGCCCCACATGTAAAACATCTCGTCTGCTGGCGTTTTCAACAGGCAGACAGGAGATCTTGGCAAACAGCCTCTCGCTTACGTCTGGGCTGAACAGCAACACCACATGTCTGAGCTGAACAGCCCACACCGCGGGATATTTGAGGCTGGCTGACGAAGCGGTATGCGCAGCTACTCCAGGTTGAGCACACTGCAGTTCTCTTGACAATCCAGCCATATCACCAATCAATTCCAAAATTGGTAACCAATCAAGGAAGCTCAGAAGTTGCATGGGAGCACCACATGTACACGGAAGGAGACAAGCTTTTATCGTAGTTGCAGATCGTCGCACAGTGCCGAAGTTAATCGCTTTTGTCTCGGCGAGGCCAGAACCCCGTCGACCATGCGACCTTCACGTAGGAAGGCGGGGAAACAGTTTTGCGCAGTTGCATCGCTGCGAAAGACGAGAGAAAGAACGCATTCTGTTTTTGTGTTGTGGGTGCCGTATCAATCCTACTACATTGTCGCGTATATAGGTTTCTAAAGTAGTCCCTTAGATCACACAGTACCTAGGTAGCCCGGTGTACAAGTCTACCAAGCGATTATATGCATATATAGCATGGTAGATCGGGAGTTTTGCTAAGATAAAGCTTGTTTTTAAAAGCTTAGCGTTACCGAAGCTTTGGATGGCCTAGACCCCGACGTGGTAGGCGGTTCACGCTAACTTATCATGAAGGGTATTTAGTGTCGGCTCGCACACGAACTAGTACCACCTGGGTCGACCATGACATCCAGAGCAGTTCAGCTCGACGCCAAGCCAGTCACAGAAGCTGGAGCTAGATTCTAACGAAGAGTTGAGTATTCGGCGACGCCTTTAGAGTTGCATCTCTATCAGCTGAGTACCGAAAGCCATAGTCACTAAGTTGGCCTGCGCCCTTCTATGGCTACAGCCCCAACTACAGAGCATTTAGTGTCAGCTCACACCGTTACTAGTGCCAGATTACACGATCGGAATAAGCGCCTTCGGCCGGTGTGATACAGTTTGGTGGCTGGCTGGATCTAGCTTCAGTTGACCAGCAGGACAGTCCTGTACGTGGCGTGCGACTACCCTATATGGCTGCTTCAGAAGTGAGTTTGCAATGATCTTCATCCCGTATAACAGTCCCAAGCCTCGCCGCTGCCCGACTCGTCGGCTGTTCGTTCCACGATTGTGTTTTACATTTGCTGTCTGTGACAAGCCACTAAAGCTTCCATCCTCACTCTAGGGAAGGGTACAGCTTGAAGACTACACCAACGCCAACAGCAGCATCGTTCAAGAAGCCCTCACCTCGATCAGCATCTTCATCAACGCCGCAAGCATGGGTAAAGCAGCACGCGCCGCGTGCATCTTCACACCCTGGGCTCTTACCATCGCCTCCTTCGCCTGCCTCGTTCTGATCACAATTCCTGGATGGGGTTTCAAGGGCACACTGAGCGACGATCTTTACTTCTTCAAAGCCAACTTCACCGAACTCGATGTCACGGCGACCAATTTACCAAGCGACGATTTAACGGCCGCACTCAAGTACTCCGCCGAAAGCAACAAGCTCGCACGGGTCTACGAAGTCCATCTATATAACTTCTGCGAGCGCAACCACGTGGAACGGGTTGTTACCTACTGTTCACCGAAGATGGGAGATTACCATTTCGATCCTATAAGGATTTGGAGTCTGGTCATGCCGACGAACAAAGGCTCTGGGCAGCAAAGTACTATGACGAAGGAGGACGAGACGAAGCTTCTAGGCGCGGAGGCGCAAAAAGCGCTGGATGCATATCGCGCACGCGCGCTTCCGATGTTCATTCTCTACCAGATTTCGTTTTGGGCGACGCTAGCGACCATTGTGTCCGGTATGCTTGCCGTCTGCGTCCGTTTCGGGAGCTTATTGACTTGGTTCCTCAGCATTGTACGTGCTGAATCTCTGCTGCGACATACTAGTCACTGACGAGCTTGATACAGATTTCTTCAGTCTCCACCGTCGGCGCTGTGCTTATCAGCACAATAACCTTCTCCTCTTTCGTCGGCGCCATGAACAAGATCCTCAAACCCTACCGAGTTCATCTAGCCGTGGGCAAGCAAGCACTTGGGCTCGCCTGGCTTGCCGTTCTGTTCGGCTTGGTCGGTACACTTTTCTGGCTGTTCAGCGCCTGCTGCTGTTCCGGTCGCAATAACCCACATCATCGTTCGAACAAAGGCGGATTATGGTCCTCGAAGCCAAGTGACTACGGCCGCGGCAGCCGTGTGCACGTGGAGAAGACGGGCGGCTCGTATGAGGGTGTCTCGAATCCGTTCCTGGCGGAAGACAAGGAACCGCTGGTGACGGAGTATCAACGTCCTGCTAGTGGCAAATATGAGCCATTCAGGCATCGCGATGGCGCGTGAGGTAGGTGACGGAAAGGATTCGAAGGAAGCTGAACAAAATCGGCGTGAAAGGAGAGTGTGAAGTCTACGTTCTAATAGGACCGCCATTCATGCGAGTGCGCTGCGAGCGGACGTGCTGGATTGTGTAGAACACCAGCGCTACGAAATCGCGGATGATGTTTGTACTATAGGCCTTTTTTTAAGCCAGCAATGATAAGATCTGCCTGCCTATTTTGACATACATTATACCAGTGTAACTTTCTCGGGTTTGCTGCCGTCCAGTCAAAGACCATCGCGAGTCCATTCGTGCCTGTCGGAAATAAGCGGACCCCAGAGAGCAACAACACAACATCCCTTCCATCCGTTCTTACATAATAGTCTAAGAGTCAAATTTAGTAATGTTTCGTCTGCAAGATATTGCTTCTCTCGGCATATAGTCGGTAAAGATTCCCTAGACTTGTATTTTAAATTCTCAACGCACGCAAAACCCCACTTTGGAAGTCTGCTTGCTTTTGCTGAACACGTGCTTGGCTGTGCCACAGCCGCCCGCCCGCACCCCGCACTTGCGGTGCCGACAATTCATAACCTGACGTCTCCAGGTCAATGATTAAAACATTGTATAAGTGAGGGCCATCATTTCCAAAGGCACATCAGATCGCAAGTCAGCATTCATCTCGTAATCTAGGACATTCCCGTCCACGATCTAAACCAACCCAGATCCCCGCTCGACTATTCTTAGCCTCAACGCCATGGGTGTAGGCGACGAGTCGATCCCGTCTAGCGAGCGGCCCGAGCACGGCTCCGTCAATATACCGCTTGGAGAGCTCCCCGCTACCTCAAACAACGCGTCAGTTGATGCGGCCAAAGTGGTCAATGAGATAATTTCAAAGCTCAGCGAAGCGCTGTCGCGCAATGACAACGATGCAGCCGCAAGCCTCTTTCTGGCCGAGAAGGGCTACTGGAGAGATCATCTTGCACTTACATGGGACTTCCGAACCATCAAGGGTAGCCAAAACATCAAGAAGCTCCTGGACCAAGCAAAAGTACGCGGTGTAAAGATTGAGGTCGACAAGAGCTCGGCTTTCCGTTCGCCCAAGTTTGGACCCATCGATGCCTGGGGCGAAGTCAAGGGACTCTCATCTTATATCACGTTTGAGACCGAAGTTGGCCGCGGTGATGGCGTCGTCACCCTCGCTGAAGAAAACGGTCAATGGAAACTGTTCACGGTGTACACCGCGCTGAAAGAGCTTAAAGGCCATGAGGAGCCCGTCCGACACCGTCGCCCCAAAGGTGTCACGCATGGCGGGGACCCGCATAGGAAAAATTGGCTTGAGAGACGGCAGGCTGAGAAAGAAGACATTGATCCAACGGTGTTGATCATTGGCGCTGGCCAAGGCGGTCTTACTGCTGCTGCACGACTGAAGATGTTGAATGTGCCAACCCTCATGATCGACGCCAACGAGCGCATCGGTGACAATTGGCGTAAGCGGTATCGCCAACTAGTGCTACACGATCCCGTATGGTACGACCACATGCCATACATTCCATTTCCTCCTCACTGGCCCGTTTTCACGCCCAAGGACAAGCTAGCAGAGTTCTTCGAAGCATACGCCACCCTGCTAGAACTCAATGCCTGGACCTCGACTGATCTCAAATCGACGTCATGGGACGAAAGCAAAAAGCAATGGACCGTAGAAGTAGTGCGTCGTAAGCCTGACGGCAGTCTCGAGGAACGCACACTTCACCCAAAACACATCATCCAAGCAACAGGACACTCCGGCAAGAAAAACATGCCAGACATCAAAGGAATCAACGACTTCAAAGGCGACCGCCTATGCCATAGCTCCGAGCATCCCGGCGCCAACCCATTCTCCAAAGGCAAAAAAGCAGTCGTCGTCGGCTGCTGCAACTCAGGCCACGACATTGCGCAAGACTTCTACGAAAAGGGGTACGACATCACCATCGTCCAGCGCAGCACAACATGCGTCATTTCTTCCGACGCCATCGTAAACCTCGGCCTCAAAGGCCTCTACGACGAAGACTCGCCGCCAACCGAAGACGCAGACTTGTTCCTATGGAGCATTCCCAGCGCGTTATTCAAAGCGCAACAAGTCAAGCTCACACAAGCGCAAGCAAAATACGATGCGCCCATCCTCGAAGGGCTCGCGAAAGCAGGGTTCAAAACCGACAACGGACCCATGAACGCGGGTCTCATGATGAAATACTTCCAGCGCGGAGGCGGGTATTACATCGACGTCGGCGCATCCCAGCTCATCATCGACGGCAAGATCAAAGTCAAGCAGGGCCAGGAACTCGCGCGGATCCTGCCACATGGGATTGAATTCGCCGACGGATCGACGCTGGATGCCGACGAGATTGTGTTTGCGACGGGGTATCAGAATATGCGCACGGAGGCGCGGAGCATTTTTGGCGATGGGGTTGCGGATCGGGTGGGCGATGTGTGGGGGTTGAATGAGGAGGGCGAGTTTCGGACGATGTGGCAGCGCAGCGGACATCCGGGGTTGTGGTTTATGGGTGGGAATTTGGCGATTTCGAGGTATTATAGTCGGCTTTTGGCGGTGCAGATTAAGGCGATTGAGGAGGGGATTGTGGGGGCTTAGGGTGGGTGTGATAGTGAAGTTTTGTAGTAGAGGTGGAATTGATTGAAATTGCCCAGGGATGTTGCAGTAAGTAGCAGATCAATCTCTATTTGGTGCAGACGTTTTCCAATTTCACCTTAACTTCAATTCCTGTGCTATCTATTGGTGGCTGAGAAGTTGGACGTGGATCTCATGGTCTTATGTACTCATACGTCCAGCTACGATTACCACCCTGCAGAGACACCTATGCCTGCGAATTTCGGTAAGCTTGTGGTCCCGGTTGTGCACACGGTGATTACTAGAACCCATTCATCCCTCCACCCGCGTCCTATCTTGAACTTTGCCGCCATTGACAACTTTCACGTACCCTCAATCCTCTTCGGCACATGTTCATCATAATACTTCGTCTCTCCACTCTTCCCCCCCTCAAACAACCCCAACGCCAACTTCGCCACAGCCTCTGCACACCACTCCGGCGGCTCAACCATCTCCTCGCCCATGCGATCCCAAATCTTAAACCTCTCGAGCTCGTGTTCCGCCATAACGTCCTCGTACATCCTATCTTCTCCCACTAACCCATCAATCATGCTCGTCCGCGTCAACTTCGGATACACGCCTTGCACACCGATTGCTGGCTCCTCGTGCGCTAAACACGCCAAGAACCGTGTGAGCGCTGCTTTGGAACTGCAGTACGAGCTCCAGCCGTGGTATGTGACTGTTTGATCGCAGGCTGATGATAAGACGAGTAGCTTGCCGTATCCGGAATTCAACGGGTGTGTCCTTCGTGCAGCTTTTAGATGCGGTAGAACTAATTGCGCCTGTCAAACCCATTAGCACCCAAACCCTCGATTGTCACACGGCACATCGCATTCATAGACCTGCACTTACAACAGCCATGACCCCAAAAACATTAACCTCAAACGCCCCCCTAACATCCTCCAACCCCCGCGCATCCAACCTCCCCACCCTCTCCACCGGCCCCAACACACCAGCACAATACACCACGGTATCAATCCCGCCCAGGATATCTTCCCTGCAACACAGCTCGATTGCTTTTTCCCGGTCTGCTGCAACGGTCACGTCGCCCTCGTGACCGTACATGCGGTTTGGGTAGGATGTTAGCGCCGCGAGTGGGCCGGTGGGCGAGTAGTCTATGAATTTGTCCATCATGAATACGAGGGCGGGGGAGGTGGTTATTATTTTGATTGTTGTTGCGGCGCCGAGGCCGGATGCGCCGCCGATGAGGAGGATGCGTTGGGGGGGCATGGTGGGGATGGAGGGTTGGGGTGTGTGGTGGGTGTTAAGGCACGTGCATGGGTGATTGGATTGGCGTGTGAGTATGAAATGTGATGGTAAGGTTGGTAGGTGTAGAAAATAGTGGCTGCTCAAATGTCGGTCGGTAAATGTTGCTATGTCATCGGGCTTGCATGCCAAGATATAAGTGGGGTGTTTTGGGTACATCCCTGTCATCTGTGCTTTCCCGATCGGGTGTGTGGTATCAAAAGATGATGGGTGACTGCCTAAATAGGCTATTGTGGTTGTATTGGCGTACTCGACTGCGGCTAGTAGTTCTCAGTCGCGGTGTTCATCCGTAAGTGCTCTCTCATCTCCAACCTTACACCGTAATCAGCTTTGTCGAGCGCTTTCAGACGGGCGTTTCAAGTCCGCGAAGCACCTTGACCCAATGGCGCACATTCTTCCTTGACAGATCCTCCGTCACGACGAATGGCATCCGGTCAGCCAATTCGATCTGGATCCTGACTTCTGCAAACGCACAACAAGACTCGAGCTGCTCTTCCGCTCTCTTGATGACCTGCAATGTGTCGTTCAGGCGCTTCGCAGTGTGTTTAGCAAGTAACGTCGGCGTCATCGTACCGTCACCCAGCTCATATATGGGCGTCGTCATCCATGGCTTAGTGTTGCTGATCAAGCGCACGATCAGCTCAAATCTTGAGGCGAGCTTCTGCCGACCGTCGTAGAGAATTGAAAGCGAGTCACTGAGGGCCTTCGGACCAGGAACGCGATGAATCGTTTCGCCTTGAAGCTCTGTTACGAGGAGGCTGCCGATAGCCATAGGAGCAGTGTCTATACCAACATCGTCGATAGAGGCACAAATAGTGAGCTTGGAAAGTCTGCTTGAGCTAGGGGTTGAGCCAAGACCTAGATAGTCTTTTGTAAGAGATGCTGCGAGCGCTGTGACGTCGAGGACAACAAAGCCTCGAAACCTCTCGTAAAAGATTTCCGAGAACTCGCGAGCGAAACGGTGTGACACCATGCCAGGTCTGAGGAAGGAAGGTAGAAGGTCAACTGAGGAGTCCTCGTGAGAACTTTTCGGTATTGCGAACCTCGAAGTCAATGTGGTCGCTATGTTATCGAAGTCGTCAACGTCTATGTCGTTCCAAATGATCTCATACACGATGTCGCGGATTTCGCGTGGTAAAGACGACGCGAGAGCATTCGTGAGCTGCTGTAGTCTGTGTGAGGTCAGTCACTATTAATGCCGCTGCCTCTCCTCCTGTGAAGTACCTTGTGCGACATTGGTCATTGCGCATCTTGCTGAGCGCTCGGTCGTCTAGGTCAGGTGTGAGACTTGTCATTGCTTCTGACGATTGACCAGGCGCTAGTGTTTGTTCTTGCCAGGATATGAGGGCAGGGCCACAGTTCTTGAGGTAATCGGTGTTGCAACGAGGAGTGGTGCCAAGTATTTGTAGGCAACAGAGGCAAGCTTAGAGCGGATTTCACGACGCCCTTTCTCGCCAAGATGCCAAATGCGGTACGAATACGTATATCATGATGCGCAGCTTCTTGAACGTCAGCGCCTGTTATCGGTGGTCGTGCAGCCCAAGTCAAGGGCTCGACACACCAGCAAGGAGGGCGTCAGTGCTGTGGAAGACTAGTGCTGAAGGTGTAGACACGTCCAGGACCTCTCAGGGGTCCGACTGGAGGTGTCGAAGGGAAGCAGTCGCCATTCATCTGGCAACATGGGCGATGCGAATATGTGCACACATTTAAGAAAGGAGTAGTATGGAGTAGACAACCACGATGAAGTATGAAGCACGTGCTTGACTAGGATCACCGTGGCGGGGGGCTTGGCGCTTCGTCATTCGCGGCGCAACGTCCAAGCCACTTCGTGAGCTTCGAGGTGGAGCATACAAAACACAACCGCGACACACAACCCCACAGCGCCCTTCCCCTCGCAAAACACACACTGAACCTACACACATCGCTCGTAACTATGGCCGAGAAATCCACGGCTGAGAAGGTACACGACAAGAATCTGCGACACAGCAACCCCCACACTAACAGCTGCAGCCTCCAGAGAGCCCGACAACGGCGCGTGAGCTCGACTTTGACGACGACAACGATGCGCCCACGACCTCGGCCCATGAAACCACCACAGCCCCTCCTCCGCCCTCAAAGTCGCCAAAGCCTGGTGTGCGCTTCACCGATGAGGCCACTGAGATCCCCCCACCAAAGCCCCCGCGGCCCATGTCCCCGCAACAGCAGGCGCAGAACACGCTGATCGAGGCCTTCCCCGACATCGACAACAATGTGATCAAGGCGGTGCTGGTGGCGAGCGGAGGCAAGGTTGAGCCTGCCTTCAATGCGCTGCTGAGTATGTATGCGCCTGCCTGAGGTTGAGCTGGAGCTGATGTTTGCAGGCATGTCGGACCCCAACTTCAAGGCCGAGGAGACACCCCCGCCGCAACCGCCACGCCCCCAACCCCGGAGCCAGCTTGAGCAGGACGAGATATATGCGCGCCAACTGGCCGAGCACTACCAGAGCCAGGGTGGCCAGCCCGGCGCACACGCTCCACGACCGCAGGGCGACCAGCGGCGGCAGCACCCTGGCCAGCGACCCAATGAACCTGACCGGGAGCACAGCTTCTTCGACGACGACCTGCCCGAGATTCGCAAGACGTTCGAGCAGGGCTTCAAGGAGACGCAGAAGACGGTCACGGGATGGATCAGCAACCTCACCAAGAAGCTCGACGGCGAGCCCGACGAGTACGACCGCTACGGCAACCCGGTGCACCGCGACCAACAGAGGCCTGGCGAGTCGTCTGCGCCGCGCCAGAACTTTGGCCCCTCGCAGTCAGAGCAGCTGTACGGCATCCGCAAGTCAGCTGAGCAGCGCCGCTCCGCCGACCACAATCGCTACGACGCAGATAATCGAGTGCTGGGAGACGACTTTGCGCAGCTGGAGCTGAGAGACAACGAAGGTATGCGAACACTAACGGCGTAGTCTCACATGTCTTGATAGCTTACATTTTTCAGGTCCTGGCCAGAGGACATCGAGTCGCCCACATGCAAATCCCGATCTCTTCAAGCCCACGCCGGTCGCACCGCCGCAGTCTGGTCCCGTGGACGAGGTAGATGCGCTGTACCGCAACCCATCGCCCAACAACCAGTCTAATGCCCAGGGCAAGTCGGGAGGCAAGAAGTGGCAGCCCTTGACCTCGGTCGCACCGCACCCGGAGCCAGATGACCATGACCCGTTCAGCCTCGGTGATAGTGACGACGAGGAGAGCAAGACCAAGGACACCAACCCCTCAGATACAGAGCGTCTGAAGAAGGCGGCAGCGAGCAAGGATGTGACGGCGCCAGGTGCCGGTGAGCTGAAGCCTGCCGAACGCAGTGGAAGTATAGGTCAAAACGACGCAGCTGCAGAGGCGCTGCTGAAGGATGCGAAATGAGCTACATCTCCGATTGATTGCGCATGGTAGTCTTTGAGCGTTCAGGCACCTCATAACTTCAATCCAGCTTTTCTGCTTTCTTCGTTGCCGCACTTGTCGCACCTTCCATCTTGCTCGAGGTGACGTGGGTCGAGCGTGCCTTCCTGCAATACATCGTCGTTGGGCGACAACTCTCAATCTTTCCCAAACTCTCTCTCCTCATTCTCACAGCAGACATGCACGCGTCATCAGATGCAATCCAGCCACAGCACACATGCTTTGGTGCCCGACGTCTGTCGATGGTCGCGCGCAGCACTTGGGCATCTCATTCAGCTCGCGATAATAATCTTCGATCTGCGTGGCCGACTGGCACACATTCCTGCAGTCTCGAGGTCACTCGACATGAAACAAATCGCACCTATGCACAGAAACGCCCAGCGAACTACTGAAGGTTTGGGGTGGGTGTCAGCCATCTTATCGCATTCAGCTCAGCCAACGCCACATCCTCAAGCTCCCCGTGGTCAGCCACCACGGAAACTCTCTTCCCGGAAGTCGAGCCTCATCCAATCACTACAAGGAGATTTCCACGCTTCAAGCTTACTGTGTATGCTCGCAAGCCCAATTGGGAATCGTTCATGATGGCTGACGGAATACGGAAGGTTATGGCACGCGGTCCGCCATGCAGGTACAGAGTCCGTGGAAGGACCAGACCTTCAGATGCTCCCCCACGGTCGTGATAGCGCAGTATGGTTGGAGCGATGTGACAAGAACATAGTCGCCAGCGACTAGCTGTGGTTATCGCACTGCCAATATTCGCCCAACAAGGTTGACCTTGGGCCATGAGCGGCGCGATTACGCACGAGTGTCAGTACGAGGCGAGAACCGGGGCTAACCAGGGGCAACGGAGCGCCTTCGGTCAAAGCAGATGACGGCTATCTCGACACGACATGTTCGCGCAATACTCAAGCCCCGTGGGTCTGGCTGTCGGTGTCATTACTCACTGCTTGATCCTGGACAACGGACATGATCATGCAAACAAATTGCTTGAGAACCAAAATACGCAATCGCGCTTTCATGGGTTGGCTGATCATGTTCATCTAGTCAACGATATCGCCGCCTTGGGTGTTATTTTTAACCCACGCAATGCTCAATCAATTCTGCATTGCGTGTCGCAATATGCTTGAGACCAACCGATCAGCTCCTTTGATTCCAGATCGACCGTCTACTGGCAATAGGAGCGATCTCAATTCTTGTACGAAAGTTTGAACACATTCGCCGCGGGCGCCTCCAAGTCCAAGGAAGTCATTCGGTGCAGGTGAATGAAACACTCCCAATGTGGGGTGGTTGGCAGTATGGAGGCTGAAGATAAGTGCAGATCCTTCTTTGCGAACCCGAACAGTGCGACGGGTACCCAAAGCGTCTTCGAGAGCCTCAAGGACCCCTGCGACAACATGCAATTGAGGTCATAGAGGCGACGCGAAAGGATGGTGCGACACTCTGCGAACCTCAAGCATGCTGTAGACCTCATTAACCCCCACCTCTTCAGCACGCTGTCAAATGCATCAGTCTTTAAGTTTCAGACCGCATCTTTCTCACAGTCACCAAAGTTCTGCTCCACCCCTCAAGATGGTTGTGCAGTACAGCCTGACAGGGAAGCTGAGCCGGACCAATAGCCTTCTCGGCCCTTTAAAAGGGCCGTTTCTGGCGACTGGAAGTACATACTCCAGATTTTCGACAAGCATCGCATCGAGAACGCAGGGTTCAAGTGCACTTCGATCCTGGGGTAAGGTTTCACAAATCCAGCACACTCAATCGACAAACGCAATCAAGTTGTGCGTGCGAGGAACTCGTACGATGGTAGGATGATGTCGCGAGAATACACTTTAGTGCAGAGCTTTATGCGTAGCGCACGTGTGATTGCGGGTTTCAGGCGCACCCGTGCCGTCTATTCCTACTTGGGTTCCTTGCACCCGCGAGGGTCCCGGCGCCGCGATCCTCGTCTCCGAGCTTCAGAGGTCGACAGCGGCCTCCATGTCAGCGTGACGATCCTGACCTTTGAGGCGTTAGCTGTCAGGCACGGGACACGTGGTTGACGAAGTGATGAAATTGATGGCGTTTTCACTTTCGCCCAATGTTCCTTCGCTTCCAGGCTCGCCACGCATGCAGACAAGCATCAAAAACCTGGAGACAAAGTTTCCGAACGTTAGTGGCGACGTCGACTTTATTTACTTTTTGAGGCAGGTCTAAGGTTTTGCTTCAGAGACTGGGTTGAGGTTTCAATCATCTGGAGCTCTTGATGCCTTCACTGCCCAAGGCTGCCATGTTCAGCGCCTCGCCGATCGTCTGTTGCTTGACGTGAGTCGGGATCTGGGTAGCATGGCAGATCCTCGGGGCACCAGTTTTGCACATGGAGGCTGAAGCGGGTTGCGAATCATGTTGATCGGAGATCCCGCCACACTTGCCGCTTGCCTAGAACGGCATGATTCAGTAAGTGCACCCGTCTCGAACACGAGCCCGGCCACGCGACAGATTTGGGCTTCGAGGCACGCTACAGGTGGCTGCCGCGTGTGCCGAACCGCAACCGCCTCACTCAGTTGTGTTGATTGGGAGCTCTCAACTTGATGCGAAGCCTGTGGTTGAAAGCGGGGTTCGTGACGGCTCACAATGCTCGATGAACCACGGACACAAGATTGCAGGATCGGTAGTCAATCGGAAGGATTAATCCGGGGGATGTGAGATCCTTCGCTTCCCAACAGTCGGTGGCGGTGGGTACATTTTGACGCCGCCAAGTCAGAGCCCATGGCGTTTTACCAAGATCGCCAGGATGGGCCCCAGCTGAGATGCAGGTCATCACGGAACTTTCCTAGAATAAGTCTAAGCGTCAAGTCTGTTGCAGGGACGTCGCCTTACTTGCGGCGCGGGTTTTGAGATTTCGAATCCGGGTGCTTGCTTACGTCCTCGAGCGAATGATAGTGCCCGACCTGTCGACTTTTGGTAGCCAAACCCTCTGCCCGAACTTTATCTTGACTCGGGCAACTCTTCGACTCGGCGTCTGTCTCCTGAACCCACCTTTAGCTCCCGTCTGCTGGGTTTTCGGACATGAAAAGACTGGAGCAATCCTTCGTGATTGACCTCCGATGTCACTCGCAATTCATCAAGCATCTCATGTTTTTCGGCTCCCAGTGACCGACTCGAAACTAGTCTTCGACCGCATAGGCTAGCTCTGCTCACTTCGAGCGTACTCTTGCTACAACATGAATGATGAGTTCAGGGCCAACGTTCGCTTTGAGCCCTGGGGCCCTCTCATCTCGCCGAACTACGAAAAAGAGCCGATCACACATTCCGATATCATCGTTGCTTCGGTAGTCTGGGCGCTGACGCTGGTCAATGCTATCATCGCAATATGGCAGGCTCTTTCCCAAACAAAAAACTCGAGGAATCCCATCAAGAGTGTGTACGTTTGGATGATATGGCTGGAGCTCGTTGTCTCCTTTGTGATGGGCCTCGAGTGCTTTATGCATCTGCTAAAGATTATTCCTCCAAGTATGTCAAAAGCCGATATCGAATTGCAGCCGTAATCTAACCATCTCCAGGTTTTGCTTTCTACTTCACCATTCGTAAGTTCAAACTCAGCTGTTTGTACCCCGCCAAGCATATACTGACCCCCCGAAGTGTTTTGGTGGTGTATCCAAGTACAACTACTTCTCCAGATCATCATTAATCGTATCCGTGTCATCGTTCCCGACCGTAGGCGCTCGTTCAACATCATGGTCGGCACGGCAGTATTCGTCACGGCAATCAACATCAGCGTCTTCAACATCTGGATCCCGGCTCGTCTGCAGATTAGCCACAAATACCACGTTATCAATGAGGTATGGGATCGCATCGAGAAAGGACTGTACTTGCTCGTGGATGCTCTGCTCAACTGGTACTTCTTAAAGACCGTCAAGGCGAATCTCATCAGCAACGGCCTTACCAAGTACAACAAACTCGTGCGCTTCAACCAGCGTATCGTTGTTCTGTCACTGTGCATGGATGTCATGATCATTGGCGCCATGTCGATCCCGAACTCCTTCGTGTAAGTCTCTAACCAGTGCAGCATTGTGGCACACAGCAACTGACCCAGGAACAGATACATCCAATTCCACCCTCTCGCCTACCTCGTCAAGCTCAACATCGAAATGACCATGGCCAATCTCATCAAGCGCATCGCCATCTCAACATCCCGCCGCACCGGCAAGGCCGACATCGCGCAAGAATTCAAATCCTCATCCAACCTCAGCACAACCGGCAAAACCGGCACGATTCCGCGCCACTCGCAACGCGGCTCACTCCACGAGCTCGCAAGCATCGTATCCTACAACGCCGAAAGCAAGGGTCCCACCGACCGCATCATCTCCTTCGCCCCAACAGGCAACCAGATCAAAACAACGCAAGAAGTCACCGTAACTTCCGAACCAAACCCTTTCTTCGAGCGCGGCCGCCGCGGCTCAGAAGTCGAAATCACAGGCGCGTATAACCACAATAAAGCAAATATCCCTGGCGTCATCGTCGAAGAAGCGCCTGATACACCGCGCTCGAAAAGCATCGATAGTAATACCGAGGTCGCGGAGAGTTTGAAGAGTACGGATATACCGAAGCGTATTGATGATAGCGATGATGAGGCGGCGCTTGTGTCGAGAAGTGGGAGGGGGTGGGGGAGGGGGCCGGGCTGAGGGTTGTGTGTGGGTGGGTGGGTAGGGTTATGATTATAGATAATGAATGCGAAAAGCAAAGGGTTGGATTGGACTTGATGGGAGGGGGTTTAGAGTATACTGGCTGTTAAATACCACTGTCCTTTTGATTTAATAAGACGAATATCAAATGTTCTTTAATTCGGTCTGGGGCCTATACGGAAGTGAGTGTTCTGCGTGGATTGGCAGTAGGACGGATGGGGATGACATGCTTTTGATGGGGAATGGGTACTGTTACCACAGCAAAGCTCAAATCGACACCCTTCCTATCCCTGCGGAAATCGATGGTATTTGCAGGTGTTGCTCCGTCAGTGGTATGGTCAACCACCCCTCAGCTTCAATGCGGTGGAGCGAAGCGTGTGGTACAATGTGCCGTCGCAGTATGTTTCTAACACAATGCACGCATGATATTCTGACTTACCACAGTCTTGCTATCTAATAACATAGTTTTGATTGAGGGTATTTACTCGGATGGTAATCAGCGTATGGTCTTTATCGCAGCATGAATTTGTTGTGTTCTTGTGAATATGCTGAGGACTCAGGGGGGAATGAATACCCAAAAGGAAAGTACTGGAAGGAATTGCAGGTCCTTCGTGAGAAGTGTGGAGTGGAGACATGATTCCAACAAGCGGAGTGAAATCTTTCATGCCCTCGAATTCTCTGGCCGCGAGTTGGAATACCTTCGTTCGGTAAGCCATTCATTTTCAGTCCTGTGTCAGGATCTTGATCCTGACCTTGAACAGTCTGGCCCAGTGCGACATAGTTCGAGGAGCACAACTTAGATGAGTTTAATGATATGTTGAGTCGAAGGATTGTTTCGCAATTCCAATTGGTATGATGCCGCTATATGCGCGGAGAAGTGAGTGGATGACGGTCCTAATGAAAGACGCGGGTTCGGACATGACTAGGGGCTGTTCTGCTTCCTAAGCCGTGAGCATCGTGAGCGTTGGACCTTATTTGTGGTTGTGCGGTAATTTAATTGGCTTTTGAGATAAATGAATAAACGTCCATATGAGGTTGCGAGACTCTTGGAAGACGACTTGGTTTACCACTCTTTCCATATGGTGAATTGATGGCTAGAGTAGGCTAAGCCCAATTAGGCATGTATAGCCGGATACCTTACACGGCTTCTACGACCCCCACTACTTGTACAGCGACAGCCATCATCCGGAAGGGATGCATGAGATCCGGATCCTGTTTCAATAGTTTCCAAATCTCTCGACAGCTACTTTCGCCTCGCACTGTCACCACTATCACGACGTAGCATACCATATACTTTCCGGTACCATGGAAGCACGCGCCCGCATACCAGTTGGCCCACCAATTTCCAACCCACTTCCATCATACTGGCAAACTCCGAAATCTTCTCTTGCCAATGTCATTGAGCCAGAATCCGATGTAACCACTTCACTCTACACCCACGCCATCATCGGCTCTGGCATCTCTGGCACCATGATTGCGTACAACATCCTCAAAGCCCGACCAGATGCCCACGTCATTATGATCGAAGCACGTGAGATCTGTAGTGGAGCTACGGGTCGAAACGGTGGGCACACCAAGGCCGCGAGTTATCGGAGTTATCTTTCGCATGTGGAGGAATTTGGAAAAGAGGAGGCGTTGAAGATTGCACGACTAGAGTATGCGAATATTGTTGATACGCATCGGTTAGCTGAAGAACTAGGTATCGCGTGTGAGAACGAGATATGTACGACTGTGGACGTGATCTATGATGAGGAGACGTTTGAGAATGGTAAGAAGGCAATCGAAGCGTTGCGGATAGATGCGAAAGATGAAGAAAAGGAGCCAGGAGAGATGGCGTGGTATCAGATCTACGAGGGCAGAGGCATATGCGAGGCTGACTTCCATATTCCAATCGGAACAAAAAATGGGAACCCCGCAGTAGCAGAGGAGGAGTACCCCGTTGGCATGATCGACTACATCGCAGGGCGAATCCACGCATATCGCTTCACAACCGGTATGCTCAAGGAGTGTGTTAAGATGGGCTTGGTGTTATGCACAAACACAACAGTCAATACTATCGTTCCCAATTTCAGCCACGCAGACGACAACCCCGCACCTTGGACTCTTCAAACAAGTCGCAATACCATACAAACACATGCCGTCATCCTCGCAACAAACGGCTACACACCCTACCTGCTTCCGCCTGTGCAATCCGCTATTGTCCCTATGCGCGGCCAAATCACCGCCCAACGCCCTGGACCAAACTCAACGCTACCTTCACCGCTTCCCAACACGTACTCGTTCATATACCGCGACGGCTACGAATACATGATTCCCCGCCCTCTCGACGATGGCGGTCAACATATCATCATCGGCGGCGGTCTCGGGCGCCTTCCCGAATCAGGCGCAACCGAATATGGCACCGTGGACGACGGAACGCTGAATCCTACTATCTCGACATACCTGCACAACACCCTCACCGGATACTTCGGCACTGAAACATGGGGCGAATCCCCGTTCCCGTCTCCTTCCACACCATCCCGCATCGTCCAGGAATGGACGGGCATCATGGGCGCTACCATCGATGGTCTTCCGTTTGTCGGCGCAGTGCCTGATATGCCGGGCGTGTGGATGAGCGCGGGGTTCAATGGGCATGGCATGGTATTGTGCTTGAAGAGTGCAGATGCGTTGGTGAGTATGTTGTTGGGGAATGGGAAGCCGGTGTGGTTTCCGGAGAGTTTCGTGGTAAGTAGGGAGAGGGTAGACAGGACGAAGAGGAGCGGCTTTGGGGGTAGAAGGGATATGCAATCTAATGATGCCTGAGAAGATGGTAGTTCTTCGGGCTTTTGGAAAGGCAGGTTGAAGGCGACGAGATAGAGGTGACTTCAGCGTGCTAGACTTCGAAGCAAATGATCTGAATGGGGAGAAGTTGAAACGATGGATTTCACGATGTATGCATATGCCCAATTTGGACCGCATCGCTCAATCCGATGCTCGGGGGTAGTTTCGAGCTATGGGTTTTCCGCACTAGTCGTCGGTGTTCATACAATGCATCTGACGAGAACATCTGCTGCACAGTATTTTTGACTCGAAACGGCTTAGTAAGAACAACCTCTAGAACCTAAATTTAATGTATCAATTAGTAAGAAACAAGTAAGAAGTAAGTATAAAGTTCAAATATTATAACTAAATAAGATATACGTAACAATAAAGCAAACAAGAAGAAAGGTAAAGACTTATATAGATAGAGCTGAGGCTTATAAGAGACCTATAGTTATTAGTAGAATTACATAATTTGACTATCTGTAAGCGCTTTGGAGCATAAATGCATGCAAGCACTAAATCATCTTGTAACGTCAACTCTTCTAAGTGATAACCCCATAGTCAACACCATATCTAAGAGGAACGACTTCTTCCTCAGTACCAAACCCTGCTCGTCTCGATATTGGATTACCAAATTCGCTCCCTCTGAGTTCTCCGAAGCGCACTTTCATCTTCTTTAGACCCTCGGGTACATTCTCATCCCCACCAAGACAACCTCCAGCCGCAGCATTCTCTAGCGTCTTGCTTCCTGTAGTCGTCATAAGAATCTGCATAAAGCCGCCGTCGATCGCAGACACTCCATTCCACCACAAGCTGGCTAAACCCAAGAACAAAAATGGTAGAGACAGCGCGAGGCATGAGAGGTATGGGATCAAGATGGTCTTTCGGGATGTGAACGAGTATTGTTGCTGCAAGCTAGTCGTGTGCACAGGAACGGTCGTGTTCCAGAAGCCTAGTTGGTACGCTGTGCTCATGGTGGCGTTGAACAGAGCCTCGTTCAGTACATCAGCTGAAAGGACGAATTTTGGGCCGTCGTCCAGGGTTCTCGTGAGGTTGTCTCTTTGAACGTTGAGTCGAGTATCCGCAACGATTGATCCATTAGTTGGGCCTATGTGGATATTTAGTCACTCGATTTGGCATCGCCTTCTTCTGGGTTAGACACACTTACCACAGCTGTATTTGTCACTTCCGCCAACCACAAATTTCTCGTTTCCGAACATCGTGTACCTTCCACTGAGTGGAGTGATTACAGCGTCTATGATGGCGAAATCGTTAAAAGCCGCGGACGTTTCTCGAAATGGTTGTGAGAAGTTGGCCGGCTCGTACTCCTGACAGGCATAGTATGACTTGCATGCTTCTTGTTTTGTCGCTGGATTCGCCACGTGACCCGGTCTATCAAAGCAGGCGTCCATGAATCTGTCGCAGGATGGGACGTTTGGAAATGTATCGTGAATCTTCTCTGTGATCGAGCCTAAATAGTTGTGCGAATGTGTGATGGTGCGCAGGCCGCCACGATAGGTGACCGTGACATTGTACGAAGCGCGCGACGGAATGCAGGACATGAAATCATGCTCATAACTGATATCGGAAGTGTTGAAGGTCCCATCAGGTCTAGTGGTTTTCCGAGTCGCACGATAAGCCGTCATGTTGAATGCGTGCCCGATGTGGAACTGACTACTTTGAAGTTCAGTTTGAACTCCAGAGTACTTGACAGTCGTCGCAGTGAAAGCGTTCAGATAGCATACTTGCGTCCCGCCCATTCCATCCTCGTGACCATGGCTGTAAATGCCATGGCTGCACTGGAGGTAGGGCCCGTCGAACTCGGTCGTGTACGTGCAGTCCGCTGTGCATGGCGAAGGTGAAGTAATGATGTCATCCATTTCTAGCACCATTCGACCAGTGCGCTGTACTGCAAGGGTGGCACCTCTGTGAAATCGTCAGCCTAGCGAAGCAATTCGACGGCACAGACTTACAGGTATTGCCAGTTTCCGCCGCCAAAACCACGAGCCGAGAGAAATCTTGGCCTTGCGTCTGCCCACGAACCATTTCCAAAGAAGGAGTTATTGTAAATTGGAACGACCGCATCGTAGTCGTTGTGAATTTGAATCGGTACAACTATCAACGCACCAGGAGGAAATGTGACAGCGATAGGTAGTATCCAAGTGAACAGGGCCAGGGCGAATAGAAAAGGCGCGGTTCTCGCAACTTCTGGTATGGTGAGCAGGAATGGATTCGACATGATCTTGAACAGAAGCTCCACGCTTGACACTCGGACAGCCTTTGTCCTCAACAGTCGCCACAGGCACTGAGTGAAAGCCACGGCGAGAGAAGCGCATAAGGCTGTCCGGATGAACAGGCTCAGCAAGTGAGAGAGCGCAGCTACGTAGCTCTGTGACAACGCGCCAGGGCCGTCAACGGGCTTTCCATCGAGTACGACAAAGACCACGACGTGAAGCGCAGCAATTACCAGGGCTTATGTTTGACGGTTAGCCGCATGCCTACAGGAGCATACGATATCAGAACGCACCAAGCACGAAGAGAAACAGCATAGTAGTCTGGGTCCACCAATAGCTTCTCCATGATGAGCTGAGTGTCGAAAAGCTGTCGGACTTCTCATGTCGCAGGGGATTTTCTTCGGAACTTCCTGCCACGAGGCTGTAACTGTTCGCTTGTGGGTGTTTGACAGGATCACTCGGGTTATCCAGCGAAACTGGTTGATAAGACATTGCAGGAAAACAGCGCGATAGCTCAGTAGTGAGATGGTCGACACCAAGAACGCTGGGGCATTTGAACAAAGCGATGCCCTATAATCTCCGCAAATATCGTATCTGCACCTCTGGAAGCTGTACCAAGGCTAGATGGGGCCGATCCTGAGGCGCAGCCTGCAGAAGCCTCGCAGTTTGCATGTCGAGCGCGCACTTTGACCTATCAGAAAATCAAGCTAAGGTGAAGAAACGTGTTTTCCAAGGATAGGTAGGTATCCACGAATCGAGGACGCTCGTTGCTAAATGAGCAACACCATTCAGTGAAACTGCTGATAGCTAGGATTTATAGCAATCTTTCCATCCTCTTGCGCTCCAGTAACGTTATTATTATCATCAGTGGAGCCTTTAAAGCAAGGCTGAAAGAGGACCCTTGCAGAACTGGGTGACGCGGTAAGCCGGTCTCAGCTTCAGGACGTCCGCTCACACCCCGCTACCCAGCCACACTACCATGGTCCTTAGAACGCTCGCGCGATGACGTTGCCACCTTCGCCTGAGCACTGCAGCGCACAGCCTACAGAGAGCGCCGAGATCAGCCAACGTGCAAAGAGGCGACTGGCGAACAAAGAGCTTCGAAAAGCCTATAAGAGACGGCGCACTCTCTATCGAGACGAGCAGGCCAAGTTGTGTGACAGACATGGTATCAATATCACCAGCGCTCTGCGTGTCCATGTCGAGGAGTCAGTCCATCCTTCTCGCACACGGCAAAAGGCTACCGGAGGGCGTACCAAGAAGATGCCGATGGTCCGCGGAGGAGAGTGGGAGCAGCTTACCCTCCGGCCGCTGAAGGCCCTCCTGGAGACAGGCAACATCAGCCACGCAGCAATCCCAAATCCCAATTTCAAGGCAGACGCAAACTCATGCCGGTTTGCTGCTCTCCGGTTCAACAACTGCGTGCGTGAAGATCAGCAAGCAGCGCTCATTGAGCGGATTGAGGCTGTTAAGGAAGTACATTTCACCTTGTCTCGGCTTCTTCTTAGCTAATATGCTTGCTGTATCCATCTCGACGGCCCAGGGCACGAGGTTTCATTATGACAATAATGACGACGGCCGTGTCTACTCTGCCATTATTGTCCTTGGCGCAGATGGCAACCTTCATCTTCCAGACGTTGGCTACAAGTAGATAGAATGGGTTTCAAATAAAAGAAGATGTCTGACACAAAGGGGTGATTATAGTTTGTGGCTCTCGAGACGAGGGATGCAAAGTGTTAAGAACGACCTAGACCGGGTTCGATGCGTTTCGAGTGGGTGGAAGGCACCGATGAAACACAGACCTATATACAAATTGTCGCAGATGGGAGATCAGGCTGACGGAGGCAAGAAAGATTCCACTGCATTTTGACATTTGTGGTTGACCAATGAAAGCACACATGCCTGAGTAGTACAAGCTGAGTAATTCTGCCGAGGAGCTCAGCTGAAGACAGCAGAGTACAACACGAGAACTCTGCTTAATTATCATTTGATGCTGCCAGAACACGAGCGTTATCTCGAAACCACTATCAAGCCTCTCGGTACAGAATAACTCAGTCTTTCGACGCGAACATCGCCATGTCTTCGCCAAGTAAAATCGCAGCGGTCGTAGCCTACCCATCAAAGCATCCCGAAACCGGCGAGGCACTCAAGTTCAACATGGACTATTACCTTGCAACTCATATGCCGCTCATTGAGCGCGCATGGGGCCCATACGGCTTGAAATCGTGGTCTATCAACACATTCGCTGATCCATGCCCAATCTCTGGCGCAAAGCCGCCCTATTCGGTGCAAACGACCTGCATCTTCGACACATTAGCCGACTTTAAGAATGCGTTGGAGAAGGGCAGCAAAGAGTCGGGCCCGGACGTGGATAATTTCTCGAATGTGTTTCCGGCCATTTGGGTGGGCGAGACGGGTGGCAACAATGTACTTGGCGGAACTACGGAACCGGCATGAGTTACGAAGGGAACGGAACGGAATCTGGCACAGAGCCATTCTAGCAGTACCTCTGATGTATCTGAGTTTAATTGCATATGATCTTATGAAGCCTCGAGTAGACTTCGCGCCTGAAGGAGTGAAATGCTGCTACCTTGAGAGTACAGCGAATGAGGTACCTTTGTCGTGTATGCGGACTGGAGACCAGTGATCAGTTCAAAGGCTCTTTCCGTTCCGCTTTTCGATAGGTTCCGCTCCGCAAGTCATCACCATAATGTACTCCGGACGGCGGACGTGCGAAGGTACGGCATAGTCATAACGACCGAACCGGGTGGCGCGTCGATACGAAAATGATGGGGAAAGAATGTTGGGTGATGGAAGTTGTCGTAGTTCGAAGACAGCGTCGCGGCTTATAGTCCAACTCCTCGCGATCGCTTATTGGCGGATAGATCGGGTCAATGTAGACCGATCTAATTCGACGCCCAAAAACGACTTCAGATATCTTGTCGACTGTCACATCTTCAATGCAGAGAGTAGCACAGCTTGCATCACATCTCGCGCAGAGTCCAGCTGGAAACAGTAGTGTGAGGGTGTCCAGGTTTACCCCGCATCGGAACGACCCCGCAACCACACCCACAATCAACATGGCTCGACAAAAAGTCGTCGTGACGCGGCAATTGATTGATGAAGCGCAAGAGCTGCTCGATGCGAAGAAAGATGATCTTGAGATAGTGCAGTGGAAGTCGGAGAAGGTGCGTCCCCGGAATTATGCACGCTGAACCAATGACAACTGATATCCCTTCAGCCCTGCGATCGATCATGGCTACTGGAAAATGCAAAAGGAGCGACCGGAATACTAGTCATGCTGTCTGACCAGGTCAATGAGGAGCTCCTACAGGCAGCCGGTGACCAGCTCAAAGTTATCGCATCCTTTTCAGTTGGGACGGACCACGTCGAACGGGATGCTCTCAAGAAACGCAACATCCGCCTTGGGTACACACCAACATGCCTCACAGACGCGGTGGCTGATCTCACGGTCCTGCTCATCCTGATGGCGCAGCGAAGAGGAGGCGAAGCAATGGCAAAAGTGATCAACGGAGAGTGGCCGCAAATGCCATGGCACCCGCTACTGATGACAGGCCCTTCAATTCGCGGTGCCACGGTCGGGTTCCTTGGGTTTGGAAGAATCTCACAGGCATCACTGCAGCGACTGCTGCCGTTCGGAATCAAGCGCGCCATCTACCTTACATCAAAACCGGGCCAGCCTGTAAAGGAGGACCATTTCGGGCTCCTCAAGAGCGCTGGTATACCCATCGAGCCCGCAAAGAGTGCAGATGAATTGGCTAGCGAGAGTGACGTAGTCGTCGTGGGATGCGCACTTACACCGAGCACCAAACATCTGGTCAGCACGGACTTCTTCAAGATGATGAAGAAGCTTGCCGTGATTGTGAACATCGCACGCGGCCCGATCATCGACACCAATGCGCTCATCAAAGCACTGGATGAGGGACAGATCTTCGGTGCCGGCCTAGATGTTATCGAGAACGAACCGAACATTCAAGCAGATCACCCGATCCTGAAACAGCCGAGATGTGTCCTTCTACCACACGTCGGCTCGGCTACCATCGAGACTAGAGAGCAGATGGCGACCGAGTCGGTCAAGAATCTGCTGGCGGGTCTGACGGGAGATGCGATGGTGAACGAGCTAGAGCTGTGATATCAGATAGACTCGAAAGTGGGCTGTTTTGAGCAAATTAGGATTGCTTCAATGTTGTAAAATGTAGAGGACAATTAGAACTTTATGCGTTGGCCTGGATGCTATAGTCATTATTACAAGAGATCTTTAAGTGACGAAAACAGGTCCAGCATATCTACAGCCCGCTATTGATAGATGGCTTGACGGTGAACCTGTAGCCTAGCATGCGCGGGGATCGCGGGTGGAGAAGTGGTGTATTTCCTGCCCCGGAATGGTCGTTGGCGAAGCTACTCAAGCTTCAGTCAATCTAAGGATGATTTCGGCATACATGAAAATATTTGGTCTCCAGCTTCATCAGCCGCGCATTGCCATCGTCGCGAATGGACTGGATGTCACGCTGAATCTGCTGGACTTGGTCTTCAATGCTGGCGCCGCGGTTTTCGATGTCGTTCTGCACGTATTCGTCTCCGCCAAGTTGCTCACTCAAGCTAGCAAGCTGTAGGGCGATGGTACCGAGGTCTACGGGAGCATTCGCCATAGTGTGATGATGAATCTGCGTGAATTAGTGTGCTGTGACTACTACTGTGTGTTCTGGGAGTGGGATTGAATAGCGAAGGTTCAAGGATATCGGGAATGTCGTGTAATGAGCAGCGCAGATTGCCAAGTTGTTGAGAATCACGGAAAGATTTAGAGCTCACAGCATGTCTGATTATGGATGAGGGAACACATGTCATTCAGCGTTAGGCTACAATGTGTGTTGGCGTTCATAGGTGAACGTGGTAAAGCGAGAGCTAGGATAGCTGCGAACATGCTGGAAGGGCACGTTTAGCTGCTGTGTGTCTTTTATCAGTCCTCCCGGGACCATCGCCACACGTCCTGGCGGAAAGACCGCATCAACGTCCTACTATGATATACCAATGGCTGAGTTGAGCGTGTTCAGATTCTGGCTAGCGTTGCTAGTGACTTGGTAGTTGAGTGCGTCCAAGATATTGGTGACCGTAGCAGCTGTAATAGTCAGCACCTGATTGTCGCACTCTATAATCACTATGCATGAGCACGAGCATGAGCATAGCCGTCTACTTACCGTCGAGGTGGCGAATCAGGTCTCTGCGGGCGGGAAAGCCATCGATGCTCGTGTTTGTGAGAAAGTGACGAAGTGGAGTCAGTTCGCCCCATGCATTGCGGTTGTTGGCTCTCGCTGATGTGTTCCAGGCCCTTTCTATGTTAGTACGCAAAACATCTGGTCATACGTGGGCTGATACTTACGCTGCCTTGTCAGCAGTAATCTGCCGTTCACGGGCGTCGGCGCGATCACGCATATGCGCAACCTGGTCATGCAGATCCTTGATGCTCTTGTCGATATTGCCCAGGCGGCTGTTGATGTCGTTCAGCGCCTTGACGAGAAGGTTACCTTGATGGACATCAGGACTGTCAGCAAGGAGCTTGAGGTGGGCGCTGGTCTCCGCAAATTGCTTTGCGAGCTGGTCGAAGTTGGGAGGTGAGGGGAAAGCCATTATCGTTGATTTGCGGCGAGGTTGATGTGTGTCGAAGAGAAAAGAGCGGCGGAGACCGAGAAATCTTTCACAATATAACTACCGCTGGAAGGTTTGCACGCTAAGAAAGCACAAATAAACGGGGTTCTAAAATTTTCCGGCCCGCGATTGCGTGCCTTTCACTTCCCTCGGAAGTTAGACTTCCGTTTCGCAGCATCACGTCCAGCAGATAGATCGGAGAAAATCGCACTTTGGGTATGAACACGTTATCGAGCGCATGAATTGTCTCGAAAGCGACGACCATATGGGCGTATTTCATTATCTCAACCATATACAAAAAAAAACCCTTGACATGGTCAGAGCTAGATTGGGTACTTATCAAGAATGCCTCATATGTTCCGGACCTTCAGGTACATGTCGTCTCCGTCACCCCTCAAATCCCTTCATATACTCCATTTCTTCTCGTCGACCACCCTTACAGATAAGTCCTACTGCCCCCAAACCCCAGCGCATCCAACAAACCATCCTGCATCCTCCTCAACGCCCTGTCCATCTTCTTAACCTCTGACTCCCTCTTCCTTACAATATCGACTCCATCAACTGCCCATAGACGCACTCCTAACTCCCACTCGATGGCACGCAGTCGCTCTTCTGATCACTCGGATATCAGCATGGCCTTTGCTTCGCCGTAGTGAAAGGATCTCTGTATGTGCTCACCGCTGAGATATCGGACCTGAAATGCATTGAGCGGGAAGCCATGAATTGGTTCGCCGGTTCGCGCATTCACGAGCGGTGTGAGGGTTTGCCAGTAGTGTGTGCGGAGTCTGTTTGCGGCTTGGGCTTGGAGATTGATTTCGCTGTGGGGAAAGTGAGATGAGGCTCAATGAACGGAGCGCATATGGATTGAACGTACGCGGCTCTGGAGGCTGCGGTCAATGCCATCGTAGTAGTAGGTTGTGATTGTGATGAAGCGTACGGCGCGTGAGCGTCCTGGGTGCGCGGTAGAGATAGCGCTTGCCCGTTTGGCCGTCGTGACGTTTGACTGCTAGAGCTCCGTGAGAGGTAGGTCCGATGCGCGGCGGGCGGTCGGTTTGTTTGTTCATAGTGCGGGCCAGTCGTGACTGTGAGCCGATAGTCGGCGCATATGGTATCGGGAGAGTGAAAAAGAGCCATGAGGTATTCATGCTCGCCCGACAGATCTGGCGCTCCGTCCCCTGCCACGGTGATTCGAGAGCCTTCAGAGGAAGCGGAAGATTCAGTCGTTCCGTCACTTCACCCTCACTCAGCAAGATGGATATCAAAGCCCCTCGACCCTTTTCGCTTCTCTTCTTCCACATCTCCCTCCAATACTTCTCTCAGATCTTCAGCCTCGCCTCATTGACAACATGCGTCTCTCGCTCTCTGCACCCATCGATCCCGTCCACCTCGACATGAAGGTGCGCCTCGCCATCACGAGGATCCTGAGCAAGCAGTCCTGCTACAAGCGCACTCACGGGCTAGAGTGGATGAACGACGAGGCTCAGACGCCATCTTCCTCGGAGTCTCCATCCGACAAGGCCGACAACGTGCGCATCACCGTCCTAGAGACGCAGCTTTACGAGTCGTGGAGGGTGGCGAGGCGTATGCGCACCGAGTACGTATCCTCATTATAGCCCCAGATATCGACATGACGTTAACACGGTGTAGACTGCGCAACCGCGAGGCCATGGAGTACAACAGCATGGTCGATAAGTTTGCGCTCTTGCGTGCTCTTCGCGATCTTCAGACCCACCGGCCCGTCGCCAACTTCCCCAAGAGCATCTTCGCGATGCATCAGATGGACGGTATGTCGCTTATGAAATCTCAACTTGGTTCAGAGCTGACTCAATTCAGAAGCTGAAATCGATCAACTCCTCGTCGACCTTGGTGTAGACCATGGCATCATCTTCCTAGATCTTGCCACCAAGCGCGGCTACCTGGAGGACTTCGTGAAGGGTCGCAAGATGCGTTGGATTTGAGATGAGGAGTATGCCGCTTCTTGTTGTTTGCACTGGAGATGTCTTGGCCAGCTTGAACTTTACGTGTTGCCAACAAGAGATTATGTCAACGCGACCCTACAAGTGTTGGTTAGTGCTTGTCAAGCAAATACATTGGTCGTAGATTAGGTGGTGAGCATCGTGTTGTTCATCTCGACAGATCAAACACAATATGAAAGAACTTCATGAATGGCTTGTGTAATATTGTCCATTTATCGTGAGATTCCCAGAAATACGTCTCCCGCTTGGATATTTATGATGCTATTTGTGTGGACTTTGAAAGATCGCCGCATGGATCGGAGCGTTATTGGCCTATAAGCAGAATTAGAGTGTGAGCATATGTGAGCGTGAGCGTCAATGGAGGTTTTGAGGAATGTTTGAAGGCTAATTTATTGATTGAGTGTCTAGAAAGTATGATCTGAGATACGTGTAAGCCACAAGCACAACTACTCGTTAAATTTCGTTGCCAGTTCGCTGGCCAGCTCAGTCAAGTGAGGATCGACGGGTTGCATGTTGGCTTCGTTGATCTTTTGGCCTTTTCCGATGGTCGATTCTGATGAGCAGTCCGCTTCGCGCTCGCCCGTGTTGATTGTCGTCAGGCCGGGGTCACGACCGGCAAATTGTACTTATGTTGAGTCTCAATACGTGATATCATGGCTGCGTTTCTTGATCGCTCCGTCACGTCAGCGCCTCGGTACACGAAGTAGTCAATGTGATTTCCCTCACCCATTATTGCGGCCCACAGTTGACCGGGAGATTCAACCCCCTCGCTGGTTCTCGCGCATGACAATGAGGGGCTTGGCGTTGCTTGCTGCCTTCACCTTTCGATCGACCTCACTCATTTCGCCAGCGTGGAGGGCGCGCTCGTGTCCGTGTATCATTATGCGCGACGACTCTGTTCGCTGAGGCCAAATCATTGACCAAGCCTCCTCAATCAGATTCCAGGCGTAGTTCGCAGCTCCCTGGATCATGGGCCAAATGGGTTGGTGGTGATGGTCGTCCATGCCCAATTTAGTAATTGTGAGCGGCTTTAGTGATAAATGGCCACAGCGATTGCAATGCGTATGGTTTCGATTCAATGAGGTCGGTGATGATTTTTGGTGGGTCGAAGGTGCTTGCGGGAAGAATTTGGGATGTGGCTTGTGGTGTTGAGGAAGGTTGGACCGAGCCAGGGTTGGCTAAGCCAAGAGATAAGGGCTCAGATAAGGTGAGTGCGATGTTTGGGTCACAACAGTACACAATGGCGCGCTAGAGCGGTGGAACTTCGGACACATGACATTGTTGAAAGATATTTACGTGGTGCTTGTAACACCGTGGATACATACGTGGTCTCTGTAGGCGTGGTCACCTCATTGAAATTGACAAATGATCCGTGGGTGACACCCATGCGTTGCACAATGCACGATGTGAATCAGTGGTGTCGACCTTTGGATGGGTCGAGATCTTTCACATAACCTTGCGCCGTCTGACTGTCGCGTATGAGCTAGATGGTAATAGGGAGCTTGACTAGACATGATCAAGGTGGGAATGAGACTGGCTTCGCACTCTCAATGGTTGCGGAATGCGTCCTTACCTTGAGCCCTAGTTCGTGAGTCCAGAAAGAAACTCAGCACGACATGATCCGCATCTATATCGACAGGCATGATGCGTCGCTAGCTGCGTGTTCAAGCACTCCTCGCAATACTCGTGCGCACACGTCAATTTTCGCAATGTGTTGTAAGCGTCAAAACAAATGACACAGTCCATCGCGGGGTCATGAGAGACAGAAACGCTCACCTCATCAATATCAACGATATCAGGTCCGACTAGGTCATCCTCGAGATCGTCCACTGAGTACTCTTCGAACGCGTTTTCCTCCAGATCGTTCTCCGACGGCCAAAAGTCGCTCAATAGCGGTGAGGCGTACGAAAAGAACTGCGCAATGTTGCGGTAGAAGATCTGGAGATTTTGCCCGGTACGGGGAGATGTCGCCGAAATGCCAATACCAGCGAAGGCTCCGAGGCTTCGAAGGAGTACATCGAGAGCAGCAAGAACATGTGTACGAAGTGCAGCCTGGATGGCTTCAACAAAAATATCGACATCAATATCTTCGGAGCCGAGGCTGTGAGACAAGATTCCCGTCTGCTCGCGTATGAAGAACTCGATGTTGGTCGACAGTACAACTGCTTCGTCGCGCGCGTATACCGCAAGTTCCGCCTCGAACTCATCTTGTCCCAGATTCTCTCGCATTGTGTTGATTGTGATGAACACCTCGGACATTCTAGGCTTGAGAAGCTTCAAGACTTGATCTGCAATGGCACAAGCCATGCCCAGCGCACCGAAATTATCGGCGGCGTATCGAACGCGGGCTGCCTGTATCCTGTTAGGAAAGGCCTTGAAGATCGAGCGTAGGAAGGTGAACTCCTCGTCGAGGCCCTGATAGTAGTTCAGTGCGGTTGGTAGGAGCTCAGAGATAAGTACCGACGCGTGATCGGGGTCGAGGGCGTCCCAGACCTCTGGCTCGTTCGGATCAGCAAACCCGCGGACAATTGCATCGAAAGCGTTGCGCAGTCGAAGAGCCCATAAATCGTTGTGATTGGGAAATAGATCTAGTGCCTGACTATCAGGTGGGAGCTTATGATTCAGCTTTGCTAACGCGAGCGTAGCCCACAAGAGACACGTACCGTCCTTGAAGTGCTCGAGCTGATGTTCTGCCTCCGCCATGATTCGAATGTGCGGTTGATGTTTGAACCAGGCAAGTTGGGAATTACTGCGGTAGGCATGTATCACTTGCTGGGCTCGGAGGCAAATTAGCGTGCGCACACAATGCAACTGTAGTTCATAGCACCTCATCGCGATCCGTGTACCTCTTTTTCAACCATTTAATGATATAATGAAAAAGAATAACACGATGTGTAATGCTGTCGATGATGTTTGAGGGAGGATCTCGCAATTGAGCTTCATCTTTCGCCTGATGGGTGTGATGAGCATCGTATCGCGAAAACATGAGTTTTACTGTTGCTGTATTGAGATGGAGATTGACATAGCGAGATACAATTGAGTGGTTGAGTTTCGACCATCTGGCTCCAAGACCAGACGCGCGAGGGGCAGTGGAAATGCCAAGAAGCTAACATTCTGCCCGTCATCAGCCGCACCACCATTCGACCTCACCCGACACCAACAGACGAATCCGAAGATGCATCTATGTACCACCAACTGTAGGGTAGCTCCCCAATTTTCCGATTGTGCGACGGTCGAAATCATCTCGCGCTTCGGAGGACGAGAACTCTGACCTCGGCTGCTCAAACGCTCGATCGACCAGACCCAAGTCGAAACTTGACGACTGATGCGCGAACGGCGTTCCATCAAAATGTCAACTGATTGAGTGCAATTCGCATTCGAGCTGCACCCAGCTCTTTCTTCAATTCAGAGACCATATTGATTACACTATGTCGGCTCAGCTCAGCTTTGATTCGGTCGGGATCTGTCTGGACGTGCTGGGGCTCTTTAACAAGCCAAGCTTTTCAATCGACACCCTGTGTCCAAACTGCCACCTTCGAGTCCTTCCCTCAGCACACAGCGAGTTACTTCAAGAGCCCCACGCCGCTTGTGTGTCATGTGCAGTCTTCGAAAGGTCGTTTATTACCCCTGGAAGCCGCGGCGTATAGCGTATCGAGAATACACGTCCGAGACGCCTTGATGGTAAACCTCGGTAACTCGCCTTTGTGCATCAAACATGGCTTTCATGCATCCGGAAATTTTCTAGTCGCTCATCTACACAACTTTCGATGTTGTACACTACAAGCAAGGTCCTAGAAAGCAGTACAGACTACTTCTTCGCTCCGCGCTAGGAATTTGTGCCGGCCTTCACCGATTGTTCAAGCTACGTCTAGGTTCCTACGCGGCGCTCAGCCGGCCGGAATGCATGTTCGACCACCGAAGATCACCGCACACTGCCGTTTCTCCACATCAATTTTGTGCGCCCCAGCGTCGCTTCGATGCAAGATACTCTTGCTGAGACATGCGGAAGTGCTCAAGGAGGGGTTGCACTAAGCCACACAATGATCATGCCAGCACCCCGCGATCATTCTTGGCCCTGAAGCATGCTCCTAGAGCCAGGTGGGTGGATCAAAACACTACACCAATGGCGTCCCGCTTTAGTCCAATACTAGCCTCGCCGTTAGTTCCGGATTAGGACCACGCCGCGCGGGGCCCCGCACTTACTCCAAAGACGAGCATCACCACTTCCCGCTTGAAGATCTACATGCTGTCAATATGGCTCGACGGCGCTCCTCCTAGCTTCCGTCTGGCTGAAGGGCTAATCGACCCTTGTCAATTGGCCAATGAGCCCCGCGCGACACATTTCGTTGCCGCGGCAGCTTCGACGTTAGTGTCGATTCATTGTAGCTACCATCACCATGGCTTCGAACGTGATATAGGGCTCGCTGGGCGCAGCCTCGAGGTCACGTAGGGACGAGGGCCCATATCAATTCCCACTTGTCGATTCTACTCCTTCCTCCACGAATGTTCTCGCAGCTTTACACTGTCAACAAGATGCAAGACACACCGCGGCCACTGAGGCCATCGCATGATTTGGAGAAGCACGATAATGATGTCACCCATCTAGAGAGGGTGGCTTCCCAAACGCCGCCAAGAGAGGTCGAGAAGGCGCAAAGGTTGACTCCGACTGCCAGCAATGGACCTGTCGTCCACGAGAAGGTCAATCTTAGTAGTACTTTCATGGTCACGTAGCTAACACGCTTCAGATGAATGGACACTTGTTCATGACCTTGACTTGTATGTCATTCTTGTGGATTGGCTCGCAGATTCCATTGTACCTCTTTGGCTCCGTCCTTCCTCTCATCTACCAAGATATCGGCGGCGTCGATCGCTATGTGTGGTTTGTGGTCGGATACCTCATTCCCAACGCCGCTCTTTGTCCCTTTGTCGGCGCCTTGTCAGACTTGTTCGGGCGACAGAAGGTTGCGATAGTAGGACAAGTCACCCTGATTGTTGGCCCAATAATCACAGCAACAGCGAACACAATGAACGTAGCAATTGGTAAGCTGCGCATACGGTCCTTCGAATGCAATGTGCTAACAAAGGGAAGCTGGTCAGGTCTTCTCTGGCATCGGTGCTGGGCTTAACGAGCTCATAGCATTAGCTGGAACTGGCGAAGTGGTACCGGTCAAGGATCGTGGCAAGTACGTCGGCTTGGTGGTCTTCACGATCCTGCCATTCTGCCCATCAGTCCTGTACGCTCAGATGATCGCGAAAAGCAGCAATTGGAGGTACAACGGCATCTTTGTCGGCGTGTGGAATTTCGTGGGCCTCCTGTTGTGCATCTTCGCCTACAAAGATCCGTCTCGTCTCACTGAGGATTACACTGCGCGTCATGTTCTGAAGCAGGTAGACTATATTGGCGGCTTCCTCAGCACCGTTGGTGTTACGTGCTTCATGATGGGCCTGCAATGGGGAGCTTCTCAGGTTAGTCCCATGTGAGCACCAATTAAAACTCCTACTGATTGTCTGTAGTATCCCTGGGGTAGCGCCCATAATCTGGCGCCGCTTATTATTGGCATCGTGTTTATCGCCGCCTTCTTCGTCTGGGAATTCTATGCGCCATACCCGATGGTGCCAAGAGCGCTGTTCAGCAAAGCAAAGAAGACCATGGTTGTCATTCTTCTCATCACCTTCCTCAGTGGCGGGAACTACTTCGTCTTGCTTCTCTTCTGGCCGACACAGGTTTACAATGTCTACGGTAGGTACCTCCGTGTTACATATCAGCCCAAGCTCATGTCATACAGGCGACGACCCTGTCGGTATTGGCATCCGGTCTCTACCTATCGGGTTCGGCATCATCGGCGGAGCAGTTATATGTCTCTTACTCATCCCCATCACGAAGGGTCGCATTCGCGCGCTCATGATCTTTTTCACGGGCATGATGACAGCATGCACGGGTGCAGTGGCCGTCTCGAACCCGCACAATCTCAACGCCGTATATGCCATCGTCACTTTTGCTTCTATCGGTGTCGGCGGCGTCATCATCCCATCGTCTATCATCGCGCAAATCGCATGCCCCGATGAGCTCATCGCAACCATCACAGCAATTACGCTCTCCATTCGGTACATTGGCGGTGCGATCGGCTTCGCGGTTTACTCGAATTTGTTCTTCCGCAAAGTGACTTCTTCTCTGACCGACATCGTCGCAACCAAGACCCTCGCGTTGGGAGGCATCATTAACCCCCTGACGCCCGAAGGGCTGGCTACTATTGCGCATGTCACGGAACTCATCGGTAATGCGAGATTTGCCGAGATTAAAGAGATCATGGCGACGAGTCCTATGGTGTTGCAGCGGAACGCGTATCCGGTCATCATCGCAAATGCGCAGGAAGCTTTCGCGCTTGCGTATAGGTGGCCGTACTATGTTAGCATTGCTTTTGGTGGTGTTTGCTTCATTTTGAGTTTCTTTGTGGGAGACATTGGGTCGCTTCTGACCGCGCAGGTGGCTGCCCCGGTGTAAGCACCATGTTCAAGGGCTGGGTCTGTGGTACTCTCACGAACCAGAATGAAAAAGGATGCGCGAGGCTTTGACGGCCTCACCTGCTGTACGCCATCTTAGCATAATTTTTTTGATCACATTACCTACAGACTTGTTTTGAATTGTACTGAACATTGAAAGCGGTGCAAAAATTATGCGTGACGTTTCCTGCTGTGCGAGGGACGCCATAGCGCATGCGTGTTCTGAACCATGGTTTTATGTCGCACGTCACGCCGCATCTACATTGAGTCTTGCTGCGCACCCCATCAAGAGGAAATGAAGAGGCGCTTTTATTTTCAACGTCTTACAGAAATTGGGCTGACGGAGGTGCCCCAGGACCGTGAGTCATCACTCGCTTCGACCAGGCAGCCGCGCTAGGGGAAAGATATCGGTGCGAAGAGCGTCCACCGCAATTTTTTCTAAGCCTTCATCGTCGACACACTTTCATTGGAGTAAAGCATAGTTCTCAATACCGCTACAAAATGGAATCAAAAGAGCGCAGCGCGGCGATCCCTCGTGCAATCCGCCCCTCTAAATCCGAAGAAGCTCCAATAGACATGACTACGACTCCCTCTAGTAGAAAGGTGTCAAAAGGCTCAGTGTCCAAAGCGGCAGTCGCCCTCAAATCCAAACAAGAAAGGCGCAAATTCCGTGGATCAAGTATGCCAGACCCAGCAATCGGCATATCACTCGGCGACTTCACTTCATTCACACAGCACCTTCAATCTTCGAAACGAATCTTTGCGCTACTTGGTGCCGGTCTCTCTGTGTCATCTGGCTTATCTACATTTCGTGGAAATGACCGACGCTGGCGAGGTGCCGAACCGCAAACTCTGAGCGACATCGATGCCTTCTGGGACGACCCAGTGTTGGTCTGGTGGTTCTTTACGGATCGCATGAAGCGAGCCCAGGAGGCGTCAACGAATAGAGGACATATCGCGTTGGCGAAGCTAGCAGAGGCGAAAGAAGGATTCTTCGCTGTGAACCAGAACATTGATGGTAAGGTCACAACCATTATGATTAAACGTAGCTAATGAAAATTGTAGGTTTGTGCCAGAGAGCTGGCTTTCCAAGTGACCAGATTGCACAGGTTCACGGCACATTGTTTAATATGAAGTGCAGTCGCGATGTACCTGATCGGGTGGAGAGGTGCGACTACGTGACCGCGGCCACATATCCCGTCAACAAGGCACTCAAGATACCAGCGGACACAGATATCAGCGACCCAAGCATAACTCTACCCAAAATCACACGCGAGCAGCTGCCACAATGTCCAAGATGCGCCTCAATCATGCGACCTGCAGTAGTCATGTTCGGTGAGGCAACGCCAGAAGATATCACCAAACGTATATACGACTTCACCTCCGCTGGGCGTATCGACTTGATGCTTGTAATTGGCACGAGTGCTGTCGTCTTGCCGGCTGCGATGTATATTCCACGAGCTCGTAATGCCGGCGCAAGAGTTGCGTATTTCAACATGGAAGAATGCGAAGAAGAACCGGGTAGGGTCGAGGACGGGGACTGGATGTTCAAGGGCGATGCAGCGGAGACGGTGCCGGAGTGTTTGAAGGGTGTGATCGGGATGACAGCGAGTCAAAAATGAGGCTGGAGGTCCGCAATATCTGGAAAGCCGCGCAGCGCATACGTCATTGAGACAATTTGCACTTGTCGCACCGTTTGCTTTTCCAAGGTTGTGTCTCCAAAAATTGCACGTGACCACGCGTGCGCACCTACCCTTTGCGCACCACCAATTACTTGGCAACGTCGCGCTTGACCCTGCACCTCGCAGTCCTTACCTTCACCCACCACCAGCCACATCAACTCTTGCACGTCAACTCGGGCAGTCCGTCATATTGGCGAGAGCATGAAGACACACCGATTGGGTTTTCCATCCTTTGACTCCATGGGCGATGTGCAGGCCTGCCAGGGCACGGCGAGGAAATGGGAACAGCCGGCAGTGGCTGAGAATGCAGAAAAGTGCCTCACAGTTGCATTGGCGCAGTATCCGATCCTAGAGGTATGCAAGGCTAAAAGATCGCGTTAATTTCTTCTGACCGTCATCCAGGCTCTTGTCTCGCATCTCAATCCGGACGACTTAGTCACCCTCACTACAGTAGCGCAGGTAGTTCATGGTCAGATCCGCATGCATGAGGCAGGCCCAAAGTCAAATCTACTAAGCAAGACTCTCTGTCCTGGCCTGGGGCTTGACATTCGGGACACCGTCCACTGTCCTTGCCGAACTCGCCTCTGGCATAAGAACATCGGCTGTGCAGGTACTGGGTACGACGCTCCATCGCGGCCATGTGCTGATTGCGGTATCAACACGTGCGATGAGTGTCGAATTCATGTCACGTACCAGGTCTTTATGGATGAGGAAGGGCCAGATCACCATCGCTGGTGGGCAGGCTACGCGTTCCTGCATCAAACTCCATTCGCGATTTACCCACCAAAGGACGTCAACACAATGGACTGGCACTTGCCTCCTAGCGCGACGAAATCGCATCATGACCAAGGACGCATCCACGTACCTCTGCACATCCATGGTCTTGCCGACCCCGAACCCTTGGACCGAATCCTCGACCTCAACCTTGGACATCGTAGCATCACTCCGTGTGGTCGCACCGAGGCGCCTTTCGATGGGGAAAGCCTGCTGGGCATCTTCGACATGTTTGCCATGAAGCGGAAGGAGCTCATGTGTCAAGCATGCTTCCGAGACCACGACGCTAAAGGTTTCGCGCCCTGCTCCTGCACATTCAGGAAGCGGTTCCTGGATCGATGGCTATGCATCCCATGCTATGTCAAGGAGAGCGACGCGGAATCCCAGCGCCGCGTGCAGGCTGTGATACATACGGAGCCTGGACACGTTCACGCACTGAAATGTCGTTGCGGGGACGCAATCGCAATAGACGACGATTACATGGCGATCTGTACCTGGTGTAACGGAGAGGTGGATTATGAAGATGAGCCAGACCCTGAACAAGCGGAAGACGCCAACGAATATATCGATAATGCCCACAGCGTTGAGGACGAGCACGATGATAACCTCGCGCCGGCGCCTGTAGAACAACTACCACAGCACATGTATTCTGCTTATAACAAAGACGGGACTGTATCGGTATTCTACGAGCATAAGCGTATCACGGGCGAGCCTCTAGGCCATGCCATGATTCTGCAAGAAGCGCATCGTCGGGGAATGGATCTGCCATGCACATGCTGTAAATGCCCTGTTCCGGACCACGATTGTGGCCATGGCCATTCAATCGAGATGAATGAAGATGAGGACGACACGGAAGATATGGACATGATGGAGGCAGAAAGCATGGAGGCAGGGTCCGATGACGAGGTTTTCGACTTTGACGGTGGCATAGATTTTGACGAGGAAAATGAGGCGGGAGTGTACGAGGAAGATGATGCAGATTCGGAGGACGAAGTCGAGCCAGATTTGTCCGAGGAGTAGGTGGTTGAGGAGCAACTGTACCCACGGGTCGCTGGTATCGTAACGTGTCGCCCAGATCGATAGCATTGGAAGGGACAGAAAGTGCACGCTTCGAGAACGCGGCACATTAGTGCATCTAATGCAATGAAGCACCGATTCACATTAACCTTTGCTATCGCGTGATGCACCTGCTGTTGCCAGTTCTAGATCCCCGAAAACACTTGGCATCGAAGCTTTCTCTTCCCCAACATCGCCGTCTCGCCTCGTGTCATGCACACATCATCGTTCTCATTACCCAATCGCCGGGCTCTCACGCCGATAGCTGCATCGAAGGAACCCGATCCCAGAAGCTGTCGGGCGAGGCTGCCGCAGTTTGCGACGTCACTTCCGACGCTGATGTAGTGAAGAGCGCAGAATATTCCTTCGCAACTAAATGGCGAGCAGATGTGGTAGCCTATTGACAATACCAAGATCTCAACATCTTGTCGCGACGCTCGTGTTTAATCGCTGAGTTGCTCAAGAGCATCAAACCCGCGGCCGGTGTTGCAGCAATGCGGTGAGGTCGTGGCTGCAGTAGTACTGACATCCTCGCGCCAAGCACTCTCGCCCGAAAACTCGGCCTGTCGGCAAAGTTTCGCGACGCTGCGAACAGCGAAACAGATACCACGGCTGCAGCAACACGAAAGTTTGCTAGGCGAGTAAAGTCGTGAATACTAAAGTCTCCAGGTCCCCGAGTGGGGAACCTGCAAACGCACCTCCCTAGATCACGCGCTCAAAGCATCTCTTATCTACATCCTTGATCCCAAACGCAAACACTTCCTTACAAAAGGGTCTCTGCTACCATCACCCATGATTTACATCACCTCGACAGCTCTGCTCGACTCCTGGCCGCACCATGAGTGGAAGCAAGATAAAGACTTACCTCAGCAAAAAGGCGACGACGGCCTTCGGCATCTCCTCGCAGGAGCGCAGCAGGAAGACCGCTTCACTGGAGCAGATTGCAAGGGAGACGATCAATCAGACGTATCACGAGGACGACCCGAGCGTCGCGGAGTGGTTTCGCGGATTGGTGCCGTCTTCAGCAGGCGTCGCTGAGTATGTGACGGAGTTGTTTCCGTCGGCGCAGTGGGTGCGGAGGTATAATGTGCATTGGTTGGTGGGCGATGTCATTGCCGGTATGTTGACAGACGATGTAACTTGAAGACAAGCTGACCTTTTGAAGGCGTTACTGTAGGTCTCGTGGTGGTACCGCAGGCTATGGCGTATGCATTGCTGGCTCGGCTTTCGCCGGCGTTCGGTCTCTACACTACGTTCACTGGAGCATGTATTTACTGGATATTCGGTACTTCGAAAGACATTGTCATTGGTGTGAGCAGTCTCAGTCCATTCATCACCATCGTTGAAAGAGTCTAACATGTTCGAAGACCACTGCAGTAGGGTCACTTCTTGTCGGCAGTGTTATCAGCAAAGTCGAGGCTGAACATCCTGGAGTGTACAAGCCAGAGGCTATCGCTCATGCCCTATCTTTTCTTGCCGGAGCCATACTTCTTGTGCTTGGTGTCTTGCGTCTAGGATGGCTCATTGAGTTCATCCCGTATGTTCCAATATCTGCTTTTGTTACATCAGCAAGCATCACTATCATTTCGACACAACTTCCTACTGTCCTCGGTATTACCGGCATCAAAACTCGCGAGGCCCCGTACCAGGTCTACGTCAACACGCTCAAAGGCTTACCAAGAACGCAACTTGACGCAGCCATCGGCCTCACTTGCATCGTGCTTCTTCATGCTATACGAAGTGCATGCTCCAAGATGGAGTTGCGACAGCCGGCGAAGAGGCGAATGTGGTCTCTGCTTTCCTCTCTGCGACTTACGTTCGTTATCTTGCTGTATACCTTCATCAGCTGGCTTGTGAATCGCAATTTGCCTGCCGGCCAGGAGAAGTTCCGAATTGTCGGACACATTGACAAAGGTAAGCAATTCCTTGAGCGTTTTCTTGATCTTCGCTAAACTTCATCAAGGATTTAGCCATGCCGGTGTACCAAAGATGGATGGTGAGCTCTTCAGTCACGTTGCTACTGAGTTGCCGGCAATTGTCGTCATTCTCATCGTAGAGCACATCGCCATCGCGAAGTCGTTTGGTCGCATCTTCGGCTACACAATTCAGCCTTCCCAGGAAATGATTGCACAAGGCGCGTCGAATATGCTTAGCCCATTCGTCGGAGGCTACGTGTGCACCGGCTCATTCGGCGCCTCAGCGGTGCTCTCGAAAGCTGCCGTCCGTACGCCTCTTGCCGGTCTCTTTAGTGCCATGGTTCTGGTACTAGCGCTGTACGCATTGACAGCAGTCTTCCACTACATCCCCAATGCCGCTCTCGGAGGGTTGATCATCCATTGCACCTTCAACTTGATCACACCGCCCAGGTCGCTGGTTAAGTACTGGCAATTCTCACCATTTGAACTCTTCATATGGGTATGCGGGGTCGTCATCGCCTTCTTCACCAATCTCGAGACGGCCATATATGTTACAGTCGGTCTATCATTCGCGATGCTTCTCATCCGGATGTCGCGAAACCCTGGAAGATTTCGAGGGGCGGTAGGCGTGACGCGCATCGTCCGTAGCAAGCCAACTCACGATGCGCCAAAGTCTTGTTCTAGCTCAGCTATGACGGTTCAGACGCACACAGAAGAGACGCGTCAGGTGTACCTCCCGTATGACACCAAAGACAATCGCAACCCGGAAGTCAAGGTCGAGCCCGCTTATCCCGGCGTGTTCATTTATCGATTTGCGGAGAACTTCAACTACATCAATCAAGCTTCTCACATCAGCCACTTGACAACATACATCAAGTCGCACACGCGGCGAACGCAAACCGATGACGGCGTCCGCCCCGCCGATCGTCTCTGGTGCGAAGCTCCACCATCGAGGAAGGTTCTAGAGAAACAAGCAGACCTCCCCATCCTGAAAGCCGTCGTCCTAGACTTCTCCACCGTCAACATAATCGACATCACCAGTCTCCAAGGCCTTATCGAACTCCGCAGCACGCTCGACCGCTACGCCTCACCGGCGCTAGTCGAATGGCATTTCGCCGGCGTACACAACAGCTGGACGCGTCGCGCTCTGGCATTCGCTGGCTTTGGCTTCCCCGCCGGAAACAGCCTCGACGAGCTCGGAAACTGGTGTCCCGCATATACTGTCGCGACGAGCTTTGCTGGCGCGACGGAAGATGACCAGCGCGAGTTGGAGGGCTTGAGAAGGGAATTGCAGGCCAAGGACAACGAGAAGCAAGGTCAAACGACGGTGACGCCGGTAGTCGGTGAGACCGAAAAGGCGAAGTTGATACCGCTTTATGGTGTTGATCGCCCTTTCTTTCATATTGATCTACATGACGCGGTGGATGCGGCGGTTCGAGATGCGAAGAGGCCGGATGAGAGGGGCAATGTGAGCGAGACCGAAGTGTGCGACGGGTCGAGCACTGGGCGAGATAGTCCGGTTTGAAGCTGGGTGATTCGGCTAGTTGCTCAGGATGGCGTTTGGGGCATGTTTGGCGTTAACTTGGGAGGCGATATTTGCATAACGAGATCATCAACATAGACCTAATGAGCACACAAGTATGCATAACATTAACCCTTGTGCAGCATTTGTGAAATACATCATCTCTCGATTTCATTCGTTGCGAGTCGAAATCACGACGTGTCAAAGGAAAGACGCAATCCGATTTCATGCTACCGCAATGGTACCTCTCCGCGATCGATCCTCATCTCCTATCCCCCATTTTATTTTACTCCCTTACTCGCCTCACCCACTCCTTCTCCCTCTTCATATCAACAGCCAACATTATCTTCCCAACGCCTGCAATCGTCACAGCGTCTTTGGCATCTATCACCGCAAACTCCTGGATCAATGCACTGAGCTCCTTGTCAGTCTGAGTCAGCTGTTCTTCGCCGCCGACTGTGTGCGCTAGTCGCCGAATGTACTAATTTAGGAGATCTTGATGCTCAGCTGGGCGTTTTCCAGTCCTTTGGTTCCGATGGAGTGTTGGATGGGGGGGGGTAGGCTTCGAACGAAGGAGGTCCGTTGGCGAAGATGGTGAGGCTGGGTTGCATTGTGGGCGAGGAGGAGGTGGTCTAATGCGAAAGTGTTGAAGGTATTGGAGAAGGGTGGATAGATCTTTCGGTACGAGCAGTGCGGTATGCACTAACGCACATCTGGGGAGGGGTGGTTGGCAAACAAAATGGATGTTTCGAGTTTGCCCGGTAATCACCCTCCTAGATCTTGTGCTTGAGTGGGAATCAAGTCGATTGTGCCATGTCATGTACATCACAAGACCCTATCTCAGAATTTATGACAATCTCGCAAGTATCTCAGGGGTGTATATATAGAGCTCAATTCTATAGTCTCTTGAGATGCATTGTTACTTTCCAACACAGCATATTCTCCCTACCTTGATCACTAAGTAGCCTGATTATGTCCTCCACTTCATCATTCCAGAATTTACAACAACTAAAGAAAAGTCGCGACGACAATGACATACGTATCCGTCTTTGGAAAAACCGAATCGACCTTATGGCGGACGATCACGCAAAGCAGCTTGCACTGCTGCAAGTGAGACATGAACATCTTCGCTTGAAGCTGGTGGTAGAGTTGGATGACATGAAAGTGAAGCAGGAGGAGTTTTTGCAGCGGATCGATAGAATTCTAGGAGGGCTGACGCAGGAACAGAAGGATGAGTGGTTGAAAAAGGGTGTATAGATGAAAGTGACGCTACGACGCGAAGGGCTCGCCTTACCCTCACCTGTTACCCTGAGCTCGCTACCCCAACCCATCTTTTCCTTTCTGTCCAAATCGGACGCACATTCACTTTGATCAATATTGCTACATCAAGCGAAGTTTGTATTTCGCGTAGATATATCAATCAAATTTTCGACGATTTACAATCAGGACAAACAGATTACACTCTGGTCATCCTTCGTTGTATCTCCTGGCTGGGCCCGGGAGGGTCCGATGTGGTGGGGGAGTAAGTGACCGGCGGTTCGAGTCCGTCTGTGGCCACCCCCGTGGCTGGTTCTGATTTTTGCTCTTTTTTCTTGTCGATGATGAACTTGCTGGTAGATGCGAATGAACTAGGAAATGTAAATTACGCAGTGTGTAAGATGCCGACGTGATAGCCCATGCATCGAGCATGATCTTATGGAATCTTATGTAGAGCCGATACATGGTGTATGTTTCTGGACGGACAAACAACGTGTCTGACTCGGCACTGAAGCCCTCAGGACACGGCATCTTCGCTACTTCAAGCTCGGGAAAAGCCATAGCGTCAGATTGCTTGACTTTTGCTCACGAAATGCACCCATAAGATTCGGGCACAGAGCTGGAGTTGTACTGAGTATTATCGATTCAATACGACTCGAGGTGGGTCTCATGAATCTGTGGCTGGACTCCACACCACTCTTCTGCTATCAACGTCTTGAAAAAGATAGAAGAACAAGGGTCATTAAAGCGTCCCCATATTTTCATCTTCGACTCCTTACATATTACAGACAGACCGATCGAAGTTCTTCCCACTGAAGCGCTGTGCCTTCAAAGTGTATACAACCCCAGGTTGCCATATGAGTCTGCGGCACATTCCCCATTGCCCTAGTCTCACTGCCATTGGAGTTTTCGCACCATGCATCAACTCTAGATGGCGGATAAAATCCTCGACTATGAGATACACTTCCTGATTACAGTCACGAGAATTGTGAACTTCTTCATGCTCCTGCCCTGCCTTGGACATTTGTAAGTCTGTGCTGGAACAAGTTCTCAAATAGTCACGTTTACTGTAATGGTCGCGAGGGGTTCTGCGCGAGCGCAAGTGACTGATTAAAATGGTGTGCGGATCTTCAAGATTTCCACATGACCACGTGATGCACTGGGAATGCTCCTTCGAAGCGACTCGAAGATTCTCGAGCTGAATGCCACAATGCGGACACTTGAACGAACCTTCAGTGTTGATGTTCGCCGATTGGTACTTGGCCAAAGAAGGTCCTTCTGGCCACCAAGCAGTCTTGCCGGCTCCTTTGCGAAGATGCTCAGCAACATGTGGATGTCGCTGTTGCCAAGAATCGCTCACTAACCCACAGAATCCGCAGATCAAGAAACCTTTGTCAAATGACGGGTTGTCAATCTTCCACGACGACAGGAGGTGCTGCGCAACCATCTTGCTCACACGTGTGGTTAGATGAACCCCGTTGATATGTTGGAGCAACTGATCTTCGCGAAAGAACAGTCGATCTTCGTGTTCTTTTTCAGTGCAAGACGAGAAATGATTAATGACGAAGTGGTTTGCGGTGACATTGAGCTCGCCACAGATCCAGCATAGTGGCAAGATTTCGAGGTGATTGGCAGTCGTGTCCAGACAGCAAACCCAGTGATATGGTTGACAATGTAAAGCTTCCTCATGGCGAAGCCATTCGAAGCGGAACATGAATCTTGCCTCACAATTTTGGAAGGTGCAGAAGTATCGGCGGGACACTTCATCGCCAGTAGAGCTCAAAGTTGCTTTGCCCTTGACGTCCAATGCGGGATCAGGATATTCGCCATCATGTCCGTTTGGCCCAGACTCCGGCTCTTCGACTCCTTGATTTATCGAGTGCGACCGCCGCCAAGCTTTACGACCACGACGGGGTCCTCTGGCGTCCGCAGATCTGAAGCTGCAGCGACTCATAGAGGAACTATCGGAGCCCCTCGAACTACGTGAGCTGGCGGCGCTCGATGCTTTGTATGATCTCGCCACACCTTCCGCATCCGGTACGGGCGACTTCGTCCAGAGAGGGGACTTCTGTGGTGAATAATCGTCTCTTGGCACCATCGGGTCGGATAGAGTATACTGGAATTCGGCGTGGGATATTTGGGGGGACAGCAGTGTTGGGGAGAGGACAGCGTCCTCATTAGCGGGTGTATCGAGCCATCGCTGCAGAGAGCTTGCGCTTCCTGAGGGCGAAATCCGTTCAAGTGCCTCAAGGCTGGTTCTGGATACGCCTCTTGTGGATCGTTCGTCCTTCTTGGATTGTGAAGTCTCGGTAGACATACCAACATTACGTGGCTCACTGCATTCCCCTACAAACATTCAGAGATTGTTCTTGCATCATTTCGCAGATATGTTTGACTCACCGTTGATGGCCTTGATACGTGATCTTGAGTTGGTGAACCAGGTCTTGATCGTTCGTCCAGTGAGCTTCGTAGCTTTCGACAATGACAGAGTCTCCTCTTTGTTTGGATACGGATTTGTGCGAAAGTGTGTCTGAAGAACGTTCTTTGCTTGTTTGCTGATGCGAGTCCGCTTTGACAACGGCAACGTGGGCGTTTCCAATAAGTCTGCATTGCATCCGTTCACTGTCATTCCATGAACCTCTGCGGGCGTGACGGTTTCCATTTCGATCCCACTTGCTGAACCTAAAGTTGTATGAACGGGATCACAAGGAATGGGGCCATCCTGGCGCTCTGCTGAATTGTCGACCGGCGCTTCATCATCTGGATTTGTCACACCCGGCCAGTCCTGTTCCATGTCACGTACCCACGGGGACAGGCGACTGTCGTTCCATGCCAAGGTATCTGGATTCGCCAAATCGACAGTCTGAGTACCGCATAGCCCGTTGCAGCTGTCAACTTCGAAGGAGTGCACATCATGGAACGACTCGAGACCATTTTCATGAACTTCCAATGGTTCGAAAGAACGTTGCGCGGTTCCAGCATTCAAGTCGAGTCCTACACTAGGCCAATTAGGTTCAACGAGCTGATCCATCTGAATCCATGCGTCGAAGTCGAAGGAGTTGCTCGTCTCATCGTTCACTGGCTGTGTACCGATTTCGCCGTGGAACTCGTGACCGCAGTGGCCTGTAGCGTCGCTTGTGGGATTTTGGAACACCATTTCTGGTCAAGTCCGTAAGTATGGAGTAGGAGTAGCGTGGAAGAGGCATCGTGCATTTCTGCGATGATGTTCAGCTTTTGATTGCGAGGCTGAAGTTCAAGGTGAGCTGCTTGATGTTCTGGGCAACGCTCTAAGCGAAGAGCAGGGGTTAGCGTTGGCGATCAGCTAGGTCTAAAGCGATGTTAGCGTCATCATCAGCCGAGCGTTGAGCGTCGGTGGCCAGATGCTGTGGGAATCTCACATTGGCTCATAACAGGAGATTTGGGCATCAGAGTTGTTGGATATCTTGTTATGGGACGTGTTCAGGATTACATTTCATAAATACTTCCGACTACATACCTTGTACAACAGAAGCTCTCAAGGGCTAGCAGTCCATATGCATTAATCAGGACGGGTTGTATCTACCAGCCCTCCTACCCGGTGTGCGCTTGAGCATGTATTTGACTCTGATATAAGACTCGAGGGAGTGTCTCATCCCCAGCCATCGAAAGAAAGTCACAAGATCTACACTGTATCCTGTATGGCTCTCCGGGACTCAATTTGAGGTTTTGCGGATCGCTTTGCGTCTCTGGCTCACGACACAACCGCGATGTGCAGTCTGTGGACGATGGCACTTCTGGAGGTGGCAGTTGTGTGAAGTCTTGCTCGCAGTTGGAGCAGGTGATGCGTAGAAGCAGTCTCCTGTTGTAGAGGCGCCGCCGTAGCCAAGAGACGCTTGCGAGGCGGATTCCCTCTATTGTCGATGACCTGTCGTAGCAAGGTTTGGCGGCCGAAGACTGGGATGATTGCTGTTTAGGAGAATGTCCGCCCACAGAGGTCCCGCCATGTTGCGTGGTCTCTGGATTCCATTGAGACTTCCCCAAGCCGGCTTGGAAGTGTCGAAACACATGATCATTCCTGGCAGCCCATGTTGGAAGCCTGCAACCACAAAAGCCACATCGGAGTGCAGCTTCACCTAAGCTGGCATTTTCGCACCTCCAGGACTCCAGGAGAGCATCGGGTGCTGCAAGATGGCGCGACCCCACAAACGTTAAATGCCGTTTGATATGCTGCTGGATCTGGTCTCTCCTAAAGAAAATTCGCTCTTTGACTGGCTTCTTGGCGCAAGTCGAGAAATGGCATTCGTGTATATGTCGTAAGGGCACGTTCGGCTTGTCGCAGACGAAACAATGTTTCATGATCTCGTCAACCCCTTGCTCAGAGCAGCAGGTCCAATGATAAGGACAGTAGTGCACAGCTTCTTCGTGACGTTCCCATTCAAAGCGATGGTGGAAGGATCGGTCACATCTTGGATAAGTGCAAAAGTAGCGGCCTGCCGGCTTTCGCTTTGCTGGAATGGGTGTCCGTGTCGCCCAGCTTCGCCGGCCTTTTCGCGAGCCTCGTGAATCGACCGATCTTAGGCTCTCAAATGATGCGATTGAACCCACAGAGCTAGCTTGACTGTTCTCTCTCCGCGTGGCAGGCACGTCAATTGGCGGGGTTGGCGTACGACCACGCCCGGGCCACGCCTCCTCCAATTTGGTTGTTGGCGTGTCTGGTCGTTTGTCGAACGCAATGTTGGCGGGCGGAGATGAGATACGGTTGGAGTGGTTCAGAGTGGGAATCGATGCTGTCTGAGATGAAGATTCTATCGGCGTTAGCTCAAGCCCCATACACGGTCTTCGGCTTTGATGACACACCCTCTATTTTATGACATCGTGATCTTGTGTTGACAAACCAATTTCTAATGGTACGGACTGGATGTCTGAGCTGCTTCGAAAGATCTTCCATCGCCTTCTCATCCGGGTATGGATCATCGCGAAATTTGTCGAGCAATTGTCGCCGTTGTTCGGGGGTTATGATTGTTCGCTTCTTCGTTGTTGGCATTGCATCAATAGATGTCGCTTCACCCTTTCGGACACGGGTCTTTTCCGCCGGAGTTCCACAACCATCGTCCGCGGTTGGTGGGTTCGATACATGCTGAAGCAACTGCTGGTTTGGCGGCGTCAACCCAAATGCCCACGGGCGTTCCCCTTCCTCAAAAACAGGAAAGTCATCGATATCAAAGAGCTCTAATTCGAAGGGGGTAGTGTCCAGATGTTGGTTGGTCTCGAAGGCGAAATCATCCTGGTTCGAGACAGAGAACATCTCCAGGACTATGGCTGCGGAGTGAATGCTTACCAACCAAAACCATGGGCAAAGTTTCGGAAAAGGTCATTTTGCGAGTGAGTTCTGGTTTATACAGTATGCCAATAAGGCTGCAGCTGGGAGTTGATTTTCGAGGTTGAGCAGGCGGTGGGCACGGGCCCCTTGGTGAGCCGACCGCCGATGAGCGGTGAAGTAGACAACGACGTAGACGCCGCGGACACAGCCCGGGGCAAACTGCGCCTCGACATGTCCGGATGAAGCCCCTGAAGGCCTTTATGGGAGGACTTCAGCGCTAAATGTATGATACTACACGTGGAATGCGAGCGGCGACTTTACGTTGGAGAAACTCGCGCTGCCCATTTGTTCAGAGTGTGGATATAGCGGACGGAATGCCCAACACGGCGGGCATAAGATACCAGCTTAGTTTACCAAAAGATTGGCGCATTCGTATCCTCTAAAAGATCTGAGGGCGGACGACCCTGATGGGATGATGTAAGTGCTGGTGGTCGGGCAGACAGGGGCGTACCCCACCAAGCAAGCATCGCGGGGCACTGCCGCTAACTTATCATCGCGTTTCCCAGCTTGCGCGACAAATCACATACCACGCAATATGCCTTACCACCATTACTACCACCATTTCTACCTTCGGCTTTCACCACCAATACAACCACCTTGAGGTTCTATTAGCATGAGCACCTCCTTCGAAAAAGCCCTCGCGGCAATCGACGCCGCGCACTCTCTCGACCCCAATAAAACCACATCCAACGACGTCGAAACACCATACGAACTACACTATGCGCAAAAATGCACATCATACCTCGAAAAGCGCTCCCCAGACGCCTCTGAACACCTCCGCCTCGCAATTCGCGCACAGCATTTCCGCCGCTGGGAAATCCCGCGCTCGTCATACCCAATGACAAAACCTGGCTACCACGCGTGGCGCACCTTTTTAAAAAAGCGACAAGCCGAGCTCGTGTCCACCATATGCGTCGAGTCTGGGTACGATGCAACTTTCGCAGACCGTGTGGGCGCGCTGATTCGCAAGGAGGATTTGAAAAAGGATGAAGAAACGCAGGTATTGGAGGATGTAGCTTGTCTAGTGTTTCTGGACGATCAATTCGAGCAGTTTGAGAAGGAACATGACGAGGATAAGATTGTGGGCATATTGAGGAAGACGTGGGGAAAGATGACGGAGCGGGGACATGAGTTGGCGCTGGAGATTAGGATGGAGGGGAGGGCGAGAGAGGTTGTTGAGAAGGCGTTGAGTGGGGCATAAGGTATTGTTGGGCATAGGGGTGATGGAGTTGAGAATATTTCATAAGACAATTTGCGGTGTTGGTCTTTGTGTGGTCTTAAGTGTTGTGTTGGGTATCTTCCATTCATCAATCATCCCCTCATATCAATCTATTGCCGAATAAGACATCTTCCTCCTCTTGGTCACATCTCTTGTGACTCTTCTAAGCACCACCCTCGCGCTTCGCATACTCCTCCTCCATTCTCTCCAAGTACAGCGCCTCTGCCTCCTTCTCCTCCTGCGTCTTCTCTGTCTGCGTCGCGCTTGCTACGCTCTGTGTGGTGCTGTTCTCAGCCGCTTGAGGTGCCGAGGAGGATGTTGAAGATGTTGATTTCTCCGCGGAGGGCATGGGGACGGGCATTTTGGTGATTTGTGGTAGTTGGTTTGTGCTGATTTGTTGTGTCAATTGAAACTGAGTGAGGTTGATTGAGTTTGCGAACTTGCCAATGGTGCGAGGGCGCGACGGTTATATGCGGAGTAAAAGTGTGACGTAGTGTGGCGTTGATGTGGCTGTGCAAAACAGATGTGGCTGGAACTGGAACATTCTACCTCGTGCAACATGATTCGCCTCACCTAGACACCTCGGTTGACTTCAAGCCTTGACTTCACATGCTGCATGTATGGAAGAAGCCATCCATGGTGTTCCGCCAAGCTCTTTGCTAATTAGGTACTAATTGATACAAAGGTCCACGCGACGAACTCTCCGCGTGCCACGAGATTGAGCACGTCCACGGGTTCTTGGAGATTGGGCCTGCAGGATTCAGCCAGTGCTGTGGAAGAAGCTGATGTGAAGAATACAAGGCATGCATCAAGACTGGCATATGTGTGTGAAGAAACGAGAGCTGTTGTGGGTTGACGTATCACTGCAACATGCCCTTCACATTTGACCATCACCGCGATGCGCAGTGAAGCGTAGCGACGACCAAAACGCCCCTTCAGAGGTGACATTTCCAGAACTCCTCGCCCCCTTCTTTAAATCTTGCAAATCGAGATCCAGCATAAGCACCAGACAGATCAATGCTACTGGTACCCCTCATAGTACTCACCATCCTCTCAACAGCCAAATCCACCACAACCCCATCGCCAGGAGCAGGCTCCAAGTCTAAAGTTGACATCCTCCCCATTTCTTCAAACCTGCCATATATGACTCCGAGTATGTCATTCAGCATGCCCGACCTGCCCCGCTCTCCTTTTCCCACCACCACAAGCACCACGCGCAAAGATCCCCGCAACCTCATACCACCGTGGCATATCCCGACATTTCTCTACCGCCGTGCCCCGTCCCCAGACTTGAAAGCACCGCCTCCTGAAGATGCCACATCAACAAAGTCTACGAATCTACCAACCAACACCCCAGCGCAAGCCGCAACAAGCTCCGCCCCGTGCAGCTCCGAAGACGTACACTGCGGCGAAGTGTGCATCGATCCCACAATGCAGAAATGTTGTCCAGAGGGCAAGAATCATTGTGCGTTGAGTGAAACGTGTAAGACTAAACCCGTCGGGCATGGAGAGAAGGACTACTTCTGTGAGAGTGGGGGATCGCTGTCGAGCACAACCGCAGGAATCACGACTACGGCTACTAGTACAAGTGCAGGCATTACGATCACGACTTCTAGTACAAGCATGACTACAGTTGGAGGGGAATTGAAGAGTGCGGACGATGAAGAATGGTATACCGACGAAACGACTGGAGCGGGCGCGATTTCAAAGCAAGCAGATCACACGCAGACGGCAGGTGGAGTAGGAAAAGGTATGGGACCGACGACGATCGTGCGATTATGGCAGCCAAGTACGAATGCTGGAGCGCGATTCAACATTCCTAGGATGTTCCGCGCTCTTCTATTCTTACAAGTTGCGATGGCATCATCGACGTCCCAGGTATCACCCGCTATCACCTCGATCATGCCGTCTCCTCCTCAAAAAGTCGTCAATACCTCGGTTCCGATGCCCACGATTCCGCCTGATCCAATCTATTGCAAGCAGCATTTCACACATTGCGGCACGACACTATGCTACGACACGAGCGAGGAGTTCTGCTGTCCGTTCTCACAGAACGTTTGTAAGAATGGCGAACTTTGTGCGGCGAAGTTTTCAGGCCCGACGACCATCTTCGGTTGCGCGCCGCCTGGTGTATCAGATGGGACTGATTCGAGGATCCGGACTGCTACTCAGACGAGCCAGCATGGGAACACGACAATGACGACGGGAGCGAGTACGATTACGAGCACGACTAGTGTTCATGCGAACACTACTGCTTCTCTTCCTGGACAAACGAATGCGCCGACTGAGAATGCAGGGTTCGAGCTCCGTGTGCCGGGAAATTTTGGGAAGATCTTGTTTGCTGCACGCAGCGCTCATGCGCTTGCCGTCAAGTCTTCGGATAAGGTCGACTGTTGCGGAGGCATATGTTGCCAGGCAGGCGAGGTTTGCGCGAGGTCGTCGAATCGACCCCGGTGCTGGACTCAGAGTGGGGAAGTTAAAGTACGAGATCATCATGTTCAAAAAGGCGCTTGAGTAACACTTGATTTGGACTGAATTAGCCAGTCTTAAATGTAGGCAAACACGAATAGTGTCCAGTCAAATGACCCTGCAAGACGTCGCTAGTGTGCATTAACCCCTCCCAGAGCTGTCTGCTATGCTGCTGCACCCATTGCAAAGCGCTGTGAATGGTGTGAAAGTACTAGCTGTGATCCAAGTGGTGGTCATGCGTTGCACTCTTGCGTCTTCTCGTCCTTACCCTTCAATCACCGCGCCTTCCACCTCACTCCACTCACTGCAGCCACATCAACCATGAGCGACATCGAGCAAAAGATCCGTGACGGTACCCTAGATGACGACGCGTCCATGGCCGAGCTGTGGCAGCGTTACAACTTCTCCATCACTGACGCTGAGGCACCCGCACGCATCAGGGCGCAAGGTCTCGCCATCTTCCGAGCCGTTCTCTTCACTGAACCAGCACTCGCGTCGCAAGCCAGCGAGCGCGCTGTGGTACTTCTCAGGAGGACTTTAGAGGCCATAGGAGGACTGTACCTCGCGGAGGAGCGGCGCAAGGCATCCAATGTTGCGGTCGACCAGGCAGGCACCGCTACCGACCCTGTGCACTCTCAGACGCGTATAAGATCACCATCACCAGCGGCAGAGTTATCTCCCAGCACTGACATTATTGATCTCACCCAGGACAATGATATGCAGTTAGATGAAGGCATTGAGAGGCGAGAAAGGAGGCGCACGCGAGATAGAGCTAGGCGCGCAACTGAGAAGTCTGCCCGTGATAGTGCCCTGCACGGGCTCAACAGCAACGCAGCGCCCAGCACAATATCGACCGAGGTAGCTCGTACGATGGAACCCACCTCAGCATCACCGAATGCGACTATGGTATGCACTTCCCCTATAAAGCTCATTGAACCACGCTAATAGGAACACAGCTGCCGACGAAGTCCAGCAAGTATGCTGCTAGACTACCAACACCTCAGCCAAATAGCCTCATCGTAAAGCTTATAGTGCGCAACTTAAACGACGTCATCAGGAAAAGTGACAAGGCCGGCAACACAGACGACAGCAAGACTAACGCTGTTGCATCTGCCACCAAGCCGAGACTGAAGCGAAAGTACCAGAGGAGGTTTGCACCAAAGAGCGAGGAGTTCGTCACTTCAGATTTGGACGATGATGATGGAGGTGAAGACGGGAACGACGATGACGAAATGGAAGATGTATCGCCAGCGCAAGGTAAACATCCAAGACGAGAGAAGACGCTAGGAAAAGCGAAGAAGCCGCTCGGCAACAAGAAGAGTGAGGGTGAGCATAAATCCGCCGATGCAGACCTTGAGCCCAAAGAACCAATCTCACGAAGGAAAAGGCGCAAACAAAAACCTCGGAGGCCGGCGAGAATACGCGGCATGAAGAGTGCCGAATACGTTGTATCTGACACGGACGATTCCGAAGCAGATCAAGCGGACCAAATACATGCCAGTACCAGTGCCAGCCTGCGCAAACGTAGCACAATCACCAACGCTGAAGCGCCGACTACACGCTCAGGAACACACACATCTGAGCAACGCCACATGCCCAATCCACTCGAAGCCGTCTCACCAACCGCATCAACAAGGTCATGGAGTACAATATCCGCTTCCCCAAACCCTCCATCACCACTCGAGATCGAATTCCAAGCACGCAGATCCATCCGGCCAAACAAACGCAAAGTACACCATACACCTACCCACTCCACCACCACCGCCAGCAAAACACTGGTCAAATCTCAGTCACAATCGCAATCACCAACCCCCCCTCTCCCTCCCACGTCCCTCACACCCACCATCCCCTCTACCATCCCCCCTCCCACCCCAGTCAATCCATTCAATCCCACCTTCCCHCCCCTCCCCCCCCTCCCCCACCCAAAACGCCACCCCTTCTCGCTAGGCGTCTCAATCGCCCTATCAAACATCCTCGACGACCACCGCCTCAACCCAGACGAATCACTTATCGAACTCATCACGGAATTAGAAGACAATAAGCCGAGTGTAGAGGATTGGGAGCGCAAGACGATTTTAAGGGGGGCGGGGTGGGTGTTTGCTGGATTGAGGATGGGGGCGGGATTGGCAGGGGAGGGAGAAGAAGGTGGGGTGGATGTCGATGGTGGAGAAGGGAAGGATGTGAAAGGAGAGGAAATACCCATCCTAGTCAAGGCATTGGAGACGTATTTTGAAGCGGAGTGGAATAAATTGGGGTGGGCGAGAGAGGGGGATGATGAGGGGGGGAGTGATGGGAGTAGTGATATCTGGGCACGTGATTGAATGGGTAACTGAAGTACGTCAAGCGACATGGAAGCCTAGACATGAGTGTGGGAGGTATACATCTCAGTAGATGCTATGACAACGCGCGTCAAATGACACGAAAGCTTAGGCACGAGTATGGTAGGTATGCATCTCAGTGGAGCATGAGGATTGAATGTGTCTATTACAACGTGCGTCGTATCGTGAATGTAATTTACTCAGACCTGCTGGGTACTGCATCCGTCCCGTGTCCGCATCTGAGAATCCAGATCCTGAACATGGGCATGATCCTCTATCTTCGGCCGCTTTGGATCCCTGTGTTTCCGACGGCCCGGTCGTATCCTTGTTGCCTCGTATTCATGATCCTTCACGCTCGATGCACGCACTCCCCCTGTGTACCGTCGTGGCACGTCGCATCGAGCAAAGGCCACGTGAAAAATCTGTCGTGACACCATCGCTTGAATACCCATTTCAAAAATGTAGCATGACGCGTGCGACATCCTTGTTCTTGTATCTGGGTCAGTCGTGGCAGTGGCGATGGTGGTGGTCTAGATTGTCGGACGACGTCTTATTTGGGTTGTGAGTAATCCCTGTTTGGGGACCGACCAACAGATTCGGCCGGACAGATCTGCGGGATCGACCGACCTAGGCAAATACCGGTAGCGCTCGGCACGTTGACACGTGCGCCATTGACTTGACTCGTCCCCTGGTGTCCTGAATTTTCATGTTTTCCGGGGAAGTGGTTTCCTCATGACAGGGAAGCCCGCGAGTGATGTTCGGCTATTGATATATGTGACTGTTTTAGTGAGAATTGCCCACTAATCACCCCACAGTCCTTGAAATGGTAGAGCTCCAGACTGATCTCGACCGCTCTTCAGTATGTATGCAGCTGTGGTGGTCGGAACAGCTGGTGGCTCTGCTGGATCATCTCCTCGATCTTGCTGGTCTCGTGCATCTCAAAGTCCTGCATCAGCTGCGCTTGTTGCTGTTGATTCAAGCCATTCCCTCGTGTTTCCTGGCTCCAACCGGGATTCAAATAATCGGCAAGCTCGTAGCCCTGATTGGCGGCATATGCCTCGTTGTAAAATGGCGAAGATATTGGCATAGTCGGCATTCCGTACGGCTCTTGCGGCGGCATGGTGAAGGTCGGGTTCCATTGCGGAAGCTCGGCGAATGTTGTGGGCAGCGATGTGAATTGTGTGGTCGGTGGGTAAGAGAAGATGGGCATGGCTGCATCTATAGACGTTTTCGGGCTCATGTCGGTATATTGCGGCAGCTGTTGCTGTGGAGAAGAGTGTAACGATGCCTGCTGTGCGTTGGGCGAAGTGGCGTACACGCTGGTGCCGTTCGATTGTGCGTTGCTGTAATTGAAGACTGGCTGGCTCTGATTTTGTAAATAGCCGAACGGCGCGGAGACTTTATCGGAGGGCGTGCTCACTGATGCAGTGGACGCCGTGGCTGGGCTTGTTGTCCGAGATCGGTTGATACCGTCGATGATGTTGCCCGACACTACCGACGCGGTATCTGACGGAGAACTGGCGCTAATAGGAACATCGCCATCCTTGTTGTAAATCTTCATGCATGCGTCGATGAGGTTGAAGTACAGCTCCATGGCAGATGCGACGCCAGGCCATCGCTCGGACGACAGCCGAATGGACTCCAATGCAACCTTGAGATGTCCCTCGACCTCGTCACGGCTGTGCTGTCGCCGTACTTCGGAGTAGGAAAGGGTCCAGAGCACTGTGTTGACGCACATGAAGATGGACTGCACGAAGATCCAGGTCATGTCGATGGATTTGGTCTCGATTTGCTTCTGGGACATGTAGATGTTGAACACGCACGCCTCGTAGCAGCGAATGGCGGCCTGGAGGCTGGGTCGGGGGACTTGTGGTGAAGGGCGGTACATGAAGACGATCATGGTGTTGTACCTGCCGATAAACCTGAAGCATGTGAGCACCGTGATTGACGTGCGAAGTAGAGCACTCACCAAACCTTGTTCAGACCAGAACCGCCGTCCATCTCAGGGCTGGTGTCGCGCCACGCCTCGATCTTGGACTGCATTTGCGTGAACCAGGGGTGCTGGTCGTCTTTGGGCTCGTCTTTCTTTCGCTGATATAGCATCTTGCGGATCTCCAGCTGAAGCATACGCATCTTGTAGAAGTGGATGCCGATCCATTTCTTGAGCGAGGCCTGTGGGGCGGGCTTGATGCCCTCTGGGGTGATGTAGACGTCGTCGACGAGCTCGCCGAAATGGACGTCAATGTGCTCGCGTCTTGTCGCGAAGTGAGCTGGGCGTCCAAGACTGTGCGACAGACCGTAATCCATGGTGAGCAAACTCCAGAAGAGGCGCCGCCGCATGTCGATCTCGAGCGGGTCAGCTGATCGTCCGCCGCGACCGCGGGTGATAGTCTTCTCCTCATGCAGGCCCAATGCCTGGCAGAGGCGCACGCCAAGACCGATGATGTAGTAGACGGCGGTCCTGGTTGGCGTGAGAAGCGAGTAGCCGGCGACTAGGGCGAAACACTGCAGCGTCTTGAGGTTCATTGGCTTGATGGCGGCCTCGAAGTACTTGAGCGCGGCGAGGTAGTAGCTGTCAGCCAGGCCAGCGTATTGCGTGTCCATCTTCTGCAGGCTGATGGCAATGACCATGCGCAGGCAGTAGTTCTGGTAAGGGTCCTTGGAGCCGGTGTAGACCTCCTCGACGTCTCTTGTGAAGGTAGGCTCGTGGAACATGGGGTACATAGGGTGCACTGTTTAGGTTGTTAGCGGAGGCGGCAAGAGCGAGCGAGCGAGAGAGCAAGCACTCGAGGGCAGCACGTGCCTTTGCAGTAGAATAGCTCCACCAACAGATTGGTGAGCTCGCGGTTTGGCAGCTCCTCTGCGGCCACGTCGCTCACCAGCGGGTATATCTTGGACGTCGGCCGCTCGTCCTCCTGGGCGAATGTTGCCTTTATCGACTTTGCACGTGCATGCGGCACTATTTCTGATATGCTCTTGGACTCTGTGAACTGCTTCGCCAACTGCATGACCAAGCGCGTTATGGTGATGCCGCTCGACGGGCCCAGGAACTTGGACTCGTCGGTGTCTTGCACGCGCACTGCTGCTGCCCCGCGCATGACATCCTCGGCGTCGGGCTCTACGTCGTCGCGCTCGAGATCAGCCAGCTGCTTCTCGAGCTCGCGCACCTTGTGCTGCAGGTGCACGACGTAGTTGCGCGGAATCTTGCGCCCCTTGGTGGGGTCGTAGTACTCGCAGTGGGAGTTTGTCCGCTCGCAGGGCCCGCAGCGTGGCAGGCCGGGGTCGCATCTTGTCTTACGCTGGACAGATATTAGCTACACTGTGCTGCGCGCGGAAAGAGGGCCCAGGGCAAAAGTCTCACTGTGCGGCAGCGACAACACGCCGTCAGTGTGTGCGCGATCCTGCTCTGGCCACTCGAGCCTTCCTCGTGGGGTTGCGGGGCGGCTTCCGTCTTCGTGTGCGTCGCGCTCGCGACGTCCATAGCTCAACTGTCACCGGTCGCTACAACTGCTACTGCTACTGCTGGTGCTTCTGCTACTCGAGGGGCGGCGGGTTGGTGCTGGCTTATGATGCTCGGCTTGTGGGGTGGGGAGATCGACCCGCACGTCCATCACCAGGATCCTGTCGCACAGCACGCGGCGAGTCTCGGACGGCCTGTGAAGAGTAAAGTCGCTTCTGTCTGAGGAGGGACGGGAGCGATGGCGACGGCGGGCAGACACAACAAAGACAGATGCTCGACGGCGCCTGTGCGACTCTCACTACTGCACTGCACTAGGCTGGAGGTGGCCGTCCTGCAGGAGCCGACCGAAGAACCGTCGTTGGGTGTTTCGACGATTGACAAGCCGCCAGTGCTGCGCGGCCCTAGCACCCACGGCAAAAAAAACAGCCACCCATCACCCCGCCCGGCCAATCGGATGCATCGATAAAGAACGCCGTGGATGACGAAACCGCGCCTGGTGCGGCCATGTCTAGCTCTGCAGCGACAGTGCAGCGACAGGCTGAGCTATCGCGCCAGGGCCATTTCGAGGGGCACACACGGAACAGCCCGCTGATAGGCCCTGTAAGGAATTGGGCCTCGAACGTCAGTCGGCGAAAGGGGCCACTGCGGTCCGTATCTCATCGCACCCGACCTCAGCACAGCGCAGCACCAGCGCAGCCCCCCCGTCTGCGACTCGCAAACGACAGCGTCCGTGTACCTCCTCTCCACACGCGGCACCACTCCCGGTCCGCCTGTCACAGCCCGCAGAATAGCCGCGGCTTCACACGACGCCTCGACGCGAAGGCGGAGGGGTGCAGCAACCACCTACGCCACCCGTGAGACGCTTAACACCACTCCAACGCCTGCAAACTACCGCTATCAAACGGCCGTCTGCTCTCCGCGGACCACGCTGTTCTAGAAGACCACGCTACGCTGCCATTGTACATTGAACCCGATCCTGGTGAGTGTGTTTCCCGCTTCTTGGATCCGAGCGAACCGTCCTTTATCAAATCAAGCGCCCCTCAATCCTACCGCACTATCCTTGCATGGAGATCTCATGTATATCCCAATCCTCGTTCTGTGTCCTTGATTTTGGTTGATCAGAACTTTGTGCCATCGTCATGATCGTTCGGGTTGATGCTTACTACCACAACCCCGATAGCCTCATGGTGCTGGAAACACCCCTGTTGCGAGTGAGTCGCCCAGTGGCCGCCTGCTCACGTTGTCGTGCCGCCAAAGTCAAGTGTGATGGAAAGCTGCCAGCCTGCACAGCATGTGAAAAGTCGAATCGTGCTTCAGAGTGCTCGAGCACAAACGACCAGTTTGCGCGGGGAAAAGAAAGGAGCTATGTTGCCACGCTCGAGGCAAGAGTGGAGCGCCTGGAGAAGAGGATCGCCGAGCAGAGAGCGAGGAGGAAGTCGTCTGTGCTGATGCTCGACATGTCCGAAAACTCCACCCCACGGAGGACTTCAGTCGAGACAGTAAAAGCGAAGCCCATCAGCCAGCGCGCAGCCCGGAGGAAGGAAGCCGTCGAGATTGATGATCTTGTCTCCAACTTTGGTATCCTGTAAGTCTTCTCTGATACTTGTCAAATCAGGCGCTGACTATTCCAGCGCTGTCAATGCCACGGCCAGAGACTTCTACGGCTTCACCACAGAAATGTCGTATGCAAGACTGATCCAATCAGCAAGCACCAAGGAACCGTTGCCCACCGGCATGACCAAGGCTCTTCCAGCAAGGTATGCAGCTAATCCACTCATCCAACACTACCTGAACAACATCTACACGCTCCTTCCCGTGTTCGAGGAGGCGACCCTCTACTCTTCCGTCGATGCCGTCTACCAACAGGGTAACTCAGCCTCATCCTGGGACAAGTGGACGGTGCGCATGGTTCTAGCCATCGCCTCGCTCTCGCAGTCCGAATCAAGAGGAGACACCTTGTACTCAGATGCTGTTGGGCACGTCAATGCCGCACTGGAGAATGCCGAGGATGTCTTGCATCCCGGCTATGTCACCAGCATCCAGGCCCTTGTACTCTGGACAATATATGCAACCATGGACCCCCATCATTTTGACAGTTGGACCCTGATCGGTGCAGCCTCCCGCGCCATGGTCGATCTCGGCATCCACCAGGATCCATCTAAGAATGTGGCCATTTCAAAGTCAAAGCTAGAGATCAGGCGGAGAGTGTACTGGTGTGTGTACTCTCTCGACAGGTATGTCACTGTGAGAATCCTGGTCAACCCCACTAACCTGCAGCTAGATCAACCTCACTTGTTCAGACCCGTGCTTTCTCATTCTCGGATGAAGCTACATCCGTCTCCTTTCCATTCTATCTCAATGTCACTTCGCCAAAGTACTCTTCTCCGCAATCGCAGGTTTTCCAACAGTCTTTCGATTCGGCGCTTGACCTGTTCCGAATACGCGAGATTCAATCCGAATGGTACATGGACTTGTTTCAATCCGGCCGAGAACCATGGGCTGACCCGTACCCATACATCTGGAAGCAATACGCCAGGATGTCAGATTGGTTCCAGGACATGCCGCAAAGTACACTTCCAGCCATCAGGTCCTTCTTTGAGCTGGAGCTCCTCTACAGTTACGTCTACATCCTGTCGCCCAGTCCACGCATCCCCCACATTCACGAGTATGCTCAGCGTCTGATATTCGAGCATTGCATCGCCTACTCTACCAATCTGCTGTCGCTTCTGAACAAGCCATCAAGCACAACCAAACCGCCTGTGACATTCTATGATGCAATGCGCGCTTACATGACAGGTCGTCAATTCGTGGACGTTCTTTCGCGGAACATGGACGTTATCTTGGATCCAAGGGCACCCACTCCTCCAGCACCAAATACCTCCGCACAGCCCGAGTCGGAAGATCCGCTCGCTCCACCACAACAGTACAATGCGCCGCCCTTCCCGGCGCCTCTACTGCCAGAAGGACAAATAGCTCCCTCCGACCCCACCTCCCGGGCTATTAACGCAATCAATGATTTTACGTCGGTTCTGTCCAACTTTGGACTTCGCTTCGGCTTCACACACTGGCGCGATCGCTTCCAGCGTGAATCGGCAGCGCTCAGCGCGCAACTGTATCAGCGCAATTCTACTTCACCACTCCCTTCGCCCCAAACGCAACAACTACCACCTCCAGTCACGTATCCTCCGCGATGGGTGCCCATGCCGTCGGCCTCACCTCAGGGTCCACAGCTTGTCTACGGCCCAACCACACCACCGAGCCTGTTTCCGCAGCAGCCAAGTCCCTACTCGGGCACTATGTCGTACAATGGCAATCCCTTTGAGGGGCAAACCAGTCCTCACCAGCCTACGCTCTCATACGATGGAACAGGGCAATCACAGACACATTTGTGGGCCAACACACCATCACCACAACCTATGCCAGATTTGCCGCAGCCAACCGAAGGACAAAAGCGGAGAGCATTGGTGTACGGTGCGGGATTTTCGCCCCAAGGCACAAGCCCAGGAGCATCACTGCCAGGAAGCGACGGCGCAAGCTGGATTCCTCCACAGCCACAACAAAGTGACGGCAGCAATTGGTCGCCAGGACTTCAGCCTCCAGCACAGCAGTCACAGCAATCGAACGATGGAGTTAACTGGGCACAGCCCGTGCAGCAACAATCTCAACAAGTACAACAAACCGATGGCAGCAATTGGACACAGCAACCACAGCAGCAGCAACAACAAGCAGACAGCACGAGCTGGAATCAAATCCCGCAATCCCAAGCCGACACAAGCTCATGGACCCAAAACGCAACACATAACTGGCAGTGAAAACAGCACTGTGTAAAATAGCCCGACACCTCACACATTACGCGAACAAAAAAAGCACCCAAGCGCCACAATCGACACATTTTGAGATTTAACATTTGCATACGCGACTAGCCAGCCAGTACAGACGCGCGTGGCTTGCCGCGACTCGTAGGATGCGCGCGCACCTCGCCGATCTTTCGCCGACGCGTTGCTTAAATCCGGTGGCTTGATCGTGAAGACGGACGTTGGGACTAGGCAAGGCGCCACGCTACTGCAGGGGTATTGGCGACCTTGTTCAGCTGAACAACGGTCGTGGACGCGTGTGGGGATACGTGGTTGGGGATGTGGGAAGGGATTGGTCGTGCTTGGAAATGAGGGATGGATGTTCTTGCGTGGTCGGGAGATTATTCGGAGTGAGAGGGATGGTTTGTAAGTGTTCGTGGATGAGGTGTTGTCGGGTGATGGCATCTGTTGCGCGGGAGGGAGTTTGTTGCGAATATGTGCTGCACCATGGTTCAAGAGATGGGAGCCAAAATGATGCGTCGACAGACATGCAAATGGTCAGCACAAGACACGCAATCAGTCGCTTCGTTCAGTTTCTAAGCTCGCTGGGAAAATCTACGCAAGCTATGTAGTGCTTTGAACATATATGCATGAATCATCATCATCCCTTCCCGTCCATTCAAGATCCACTTCCCTTCAAACCCACACGCACACATCCATCAACCGCATATACCCATCCCCATCCTCACGCCTTCATCTCCCCATCAATCAAGGATTCGCCAACGCCAAACACGCATCAACAGCTAACCCAACCCTGCAACACAACACAACACATTAGCAATGTCCACGCATTCAAAACAACCAATACCACGGGTAAATTAAAAGCAAACTCACCTCCCCTCTTTAACCCTCACAACATCATCAATAACATCGCGATCCAACTGCGGAAACATACCCTGCAACGTCTCAACCACAACTCTATGCTCCTTCTCCTGGATTCTGCGCGCTTGTTCTGCCTCGGCGCTCGCTTGGCGCGCCGCTGCGTCTTCGGCGGAGAGTTTTTGGCGGTGCTGGTCGTCATGCGATGATCTTGTGTGGGCTGATTTTTCAGAATATTGAGGTTGTGTTTGCGGCTGGGATTGTGTTTGTGATGCAGCGGATTGACCAGGGAATTCAGACTCAAGTCTTGGTACGGGAGCAGTCGGTCGAGGAGCAGGTGTGCTTCCTTGTTGCGGTGTACTCGCGGGCGAGGAATGTGTATCTGTGTCTGAAAAGATGCGGCCGATTGTACTCAGCGGGCGCTGGATGGTGCGTAGTAAGCCTGCTACAGCGGCGTTTTCTTCCTCTGGGGCTTCAGCTTCTGTTTTGCGGTCTTTGACGCTGGTCGAGCGGCGCGGGGTGGCGCGCTCGGCTTCCATTGAGTTGCGGGTTGTGACTTCGGGGCGGAGAGGGGTGCCTTTTTCAGAGAGGTGGTGGTAGTGTGGCGAGGGCATGCGGCGGTGGCCTGGGGTTGTGGGTTGGAGATGGGACGAGGATGAGGCTTCTGCTTCTGCGTGGCGTTCTGCTATGGCGGAGACGGCGGCTTCGACGTTCTTTTCGAATTCTTCGTCGGTGACTGTGAGGGAGGTTTTGTCGAGGCCTTCGATGAATTGGACGGCGCCCATGAGGGAGGAGATGTAGTAGCCCGCCTCGCCGCCGAGCTTGTCTTGATTCCGGAATCGTAGGATATATTGCACGTTTGAGACTAGATGGTCTGGGTTCGCTTGGAGTACTGTGTAGATCAACAAAGGAACGAAGGCATCTGCAGACTGGTCCGATTTGGATGTTCGGAGGAAGCCAAAGATGACTTTGCAGCAGTTCAGCACGCAGATAATCTTGTCTCTGGGCGCTCGATAGCTCTTGATCTTCAGCAGCTCCTGTTGCGCTAAGCCGAGGAACTTCTTCCCCTTCTCTCCAACAGGCTTGATGTCGAGATGCTCTTCGCTGACCCACTTGTAGATGCGCACCTTTTGGGCCAGCACTTCGTCCCGTTCCACGTCCTCCTGATGCTGCCCTCTGCGTCCTGGGCCGGGTGGTTCTTGTCTCCGCCGACCTTTCCTTGGCGACGCAGGCTCCGGCGGTGGAATCGCTGGCGAGAATGTCTGATTGTAGAGCCGGTTCATGACGAGCTTTTCCATGCCTTCTCTTGCGTTGTCAAACTCGGCGTCTGACACAGTCCGCCAGACTTCGCACTGTGCCATCTTCTTGCTGATGAACTCGAGGAAATCGCCTATGATCTTGACCTGCTCGTGCACCATCCACTGCTTCTTCCCAAATTCGAGCAGAAACGACCTCAGAAACTTGGCCACAGGGTCCGCTGTACGGTGCCGTAGCTGCTCCAAGAAGCGGTGGAAATCGAAGGGCAGGTCTGGCTCAGGCTCAGGTGCTGGTTGGGTAGGTTTGTATTTGGGCGCATGCGCGCTAGGCGATGTGGGCTCCACGAAGGAAGTGTTCGTCCCAACGCGATACAGAGAGGAGGTTCTGGGAGGCGGTGACTGTAGGGAATGGACGGAGGCGGCGTCGTCAGTGGTGGGCATGGGCAGAGGCTTGTCCAGAGGCACTAAGCTTGATCTTCGCGGAGGAAAGGGAGTGGATGGTGACTCTAGCAGCGGACTCGCCAGCTCCAGGCGCGGCGACATGATCTCTTCTGCGCCAGGTCCGCCGCCCTCGTGCTCGAACTGGCCCATGATGCTCTGTATCTCCTCCTGCGAGTCGTCCACGACCTCCTCGGCACCGTCGTACTTTGCTGCGTAGTCGGCGGCCGCGGCATCCTCCGAGTTCCTCCCGCTTGACTTCCCCTGCGACAAGGGTGACGTGGTGCGGCTGGGCACATTGCTGGTCGTGAGGTACTTTTCGTCTTTTGGCGGTGGAGGTGGGGGCGACGGTGACCGTATGGCGGCCTTTCCAGCGGCCTTGGCGGACGGCTGAGGTGGTGGTGGTGTGGAGGAGAGGTCTATGAGGTCTGTTGCGGCTGTAAGGTCCTCTACCTGCTTTTCAGAGGTAGCCTCTTGCGTAGGTTCTGGTGCCTCTGCAGACGGCTTCGAGCTGCCTGCCCCGTGACCTGGCTCCTCTTCCACGTCTATGAGGTTTGGACCGTCCTGCACGCCGCCACCTATTCTCTTCCCCTCCGCGCTCGAGGTCGCTGCCTGCCCCGCGTCGCTGTTGTCGTGCGCGTCATCGACGATCGCCGGCGTCTTATGGGGCTCCTTTGGCGTGTCCTCGGCTTCTACAATTGCTACATCCTCCTTCTTATCCCCCACACTGTCTAGCTTCTCTTCCTGGGTGACATCGCGGGCTTCATCGAGTTGCGGACTTGGGTTCGGGAGAGACATATGCCGAGTAGGGTGAGAGCGCGACCTGGGAGTGTATTGGTCTTAGTCAGCGTCCATGGAAGTGTAATGGAGCTTCAGGCAAGCTCAGAGAGGCCGTGACCGTGGCAGCAGCGATTATGGCGAGTGACGTGCTGCGCCTGCTTGGACGTTGTCCGCATGGCCATCGGCGTTTGGGACGCGAATCTCCGAGTCAACGCCGCTAACTCAAACCGCACACCAGATCCTGCCTGCACCTCAACACCAACATCGCGCCCCGACACGTCGACGCCGCCATGTGCGGCATCTTCTGCTCCATCTCGCGGGAATGCTTCGTCTCACCTGACGCTGCCACGGAGCAGCTTCTTCGCAACCGCGGGCCTGATAGCATAGGACAGCATCAGGTTCTGCTGGACGCGGCTTCGACAGACAACAATCAAAAGTCTCATCAGCTTCACGCTACTTTCCTATCTACAGTGCTCTCACTGCGTGGCACACAAGTTGTTGACCAACCTCTCCGAGATGCAGACACTTCATCCATTCTATGTTGGAATGGCGAAGCGTGGACTGCTGGGGGTGAGCATGTAGTCGGCAATGATTCCCAACTCGTCTTCCAAAAGCTATTAGCTGCTTCCCGAGGTGCAGATGACGCCCCATCATCGAGAAGATCAGTCACTGCTTTCATGTCGAGCATCAAAGGGCCGTACGCATTTGTATTCTGGGACGCTTACTACAAGACTCTCTACTATGGAAGAGATTGTCTTGGTAGGCGGTCCCTGCTGAAGAAGTCTACTTCAGATGGCACTCTCGTACTCTCCAGCGTTTGCGATAACGCTAGTGGCGAAGCGTGGGCAGAGGTCGAAGCCGACGGTATATACCTTGTTGATATATCGTCTTCGTCAGCGAGCGATCCACTACTCTCACCAACGTTGATTGCGCATGATTCTCAACATCGCAACATAGAGGATGGGTCTCCAGTCGTAGGTAAGTCTTCCAGCCTTTGGTCTTTGCTGACCAGAACAGACTTCGCCATTTCCAGTCATGAATCGTAGCATTCCTGAAAGCCCCACCTTGGCTGATGGAGCTGTGGATCAGCTCAAGACATCGCTCGAGCAATCATTGAAGATGCGCATCCAGCACGTTCGAGAAGCTGTTGTTCCTTCCAGCAAGGCTGAAGGCCATGCGTCGAAGGTAGCCATCTTGTTCTCGGGAGGCCTTGACTGCACGATTCTTGCACGCATGTGTCATGATCTCATGCCTTTCGATGAACAGATTGATCTACTGAACGTGGCTTTCGAGAATCCGCGGATCCACGGTAAACTCGAGCCTGGTACCAGCCCCTACGAGCTTTGTCCAGATCGAATTACAGGCCGCTCATCGCACGCAGAGCTAAGGACAGTGTGTCCTGGCCGGACCTGGAACTTTGTTGCAATTGATATACCATACACAGAGACGGTAGCACATCGTGCAGCTGTCATGACCCTCATGCATCCGCATAACACAGAAATGGACCTTTCCATCTCGTATGCACTATATTTCGCATCGCGCGGTGTAGGTTGGACAAAATCAGAAGAGAAAGAGAATACTACGCCATACGCGACGCCGGCACATGTACTGCTGTCAGGACTAGGTGCTGACGAGCTTTTTGGAGGCTACCAGCGCCACGCTAACGCATTCGATCGTCGAGGATACACCGGCCTACTCGACGAGCTTGAGCTCGACTTCAACCGTCTCGGCAAGCGCAATCTGGGCCGAGACGACCGTATTATCAGCAGTTCCAGCAAGGAGGTGCGCTTTCCTTATCTTGACGAAGACTTCATCGCATTAGCACTTCAGCTCCCAGTCGCTACCAAATGTGACTTCGGCTGCCCTCAAGACGAGTCTTCGGACAATCCGGCCCAGTTTCTAGAGCCTGCAAAGCGCGCACTTCGACTGCTGGCCTGGGGACTTGGCATGAAGAATGTTGCTGCGGAGAAGAAGCGTGCCATCCAATTTGGTGCGCGCACAGCCAAGATGGAGACTGGCAAAACCAAAGGCACTCATGTGCTGACGTAAAACGGTCAGTCTAACTTACTTCTTTCTCTTTCCCGGCAATGATTATCCCAAGAGCAAATTTGTGGAGACACCAGCGTATTCCTCGGGTCATCCGATTACTACGTGCGCGCGGAGTCACTGACATGTAAATAAAAGGCAAGTCTGAGCCTCGCAGACAGTCAAACCTATCTCATCAAATCGGGTACACAATGGATGCTGACAAGTTCAATTACAGTTCTTGCTTCTCCAGACTATTGATGGCGTAGTACTGTTCTAAGACAGTCAACCAATATACCCATCGCTGGTCCTGCTGCAGAATTGCATGTATGGTTGGTAGGCGTCCGGGTTGTGAACCACTACGATAAGATTTATAAGTAGGAGGATACCATGGGCGCGGCTACATCGCCTTGCTGCACTTCCATTCTCGAGTTCTCTGAACTAACTGGCTCCGACGATACCTCGAATTCCTCCTTTCTTTCGCTGCTGCACAGCTGCAGACTTCTACACATCCTCATATGATTGAAGCACATCGCTTTCATTGTCTAGGCCATTCACGAATCAGCATAGCTTTGAGCTTTTGACAGAGAGGAGGAGACTATACAAATTGGGCCAGCACCACTTTAATCTGGGCTGATGGGCTGATGGCGAGGTATAGGACGGTCGATGCTAGAGACCTACGGTAGACATCAGGATCATCATGCACGACGTTTTCGATGTCTTCGGTAGATATCCCGATTGAATAAAAAGGGAAGATTAACATGGACAAATATACAGACTTCTTAGACTAGGAAGTCCCATTCCATACGTACCCTGTCTGACCTCTACATACACAGCATAACGTACACTTATCAATACAAGACATGAGCGTAGTACACGACCATGCTACGCCCACCACCGTCTCTTCATGTCTCTCATCGTATTCGTCCCGCAATGCACTTCCCCGCCCCACCCATGATGCGAATTCCAATTATCTATAAACCTAGCCTTCCATCCCAACCCTCCATACAACTTCCTCGTCGCTTCCGCCATGACATCTTTACCATCGATCACCGGACCCCATGGCTTGGGCGCTATGTACGTTCCGAATCCAGTCAGTACCAGACCGTTGATGGTTGCGGGGTACGTTGAGACGACAGCGAGGTTCTCGTCGGGCGCTCGAGGGCCAATGAACGGTAAGTCGTCGCGATTGACGCTGTTGAAAAGCGTGGGGAGATGATAAATCTCAGTGTCATCGAGTCCAATCTCCGTTTTAAGAATCCGAACATTCGCCTCAATCCGTTCTGCAACTTGCATATTCGTCGCACGCACTTTCTCATCAGCTAAATACTCATCAATCCTCGTCCCAGGCACAGGGATACCCAAACACCCATACGTCGTCTCACTACACGTCTCCAGCGTCACACCATTCACCGGCTCATCTGTCTCGCGAGAATACATGCGCACATTCCCGTACCCAGCTTTCTGCGCGTCTTGCAATATCGCCAGTCCAGCCACGGGATCGACAACCACAACTCCCCATCCGCGCGTACTTCCCACAGGCAAGAATTGCACAAACTCATCGACGTGCCCAACCCATAGCCACGCCGCGTCCAGCAAGATCGGATCCTGCACCTCTTGTGCGCGGAAGAAGGGGAGTATATGTGGCTTATATGGGCCGTGGTGACCCATAACGATGCGTCCGGCGGGCCATGTCATACCGTTGTGCGTGAATGGCGGAGTACAATCTATATTACCCATGGAATTAATCTCGTCTCGCGCGCCGCCGGGGTGGTGTACTGCACCAGCACCGGTACCGCGGAGGCTCGTGAAGACCTGGTGGCCGGATACGCGCGAGTCTTGGCTTGAGCGGATGTGTATGCGAAGAGACGTTGTTCCGTTTCGGGATGGTGTGCTGACGTACCCTGGTTTGACGAAATCTTGGACCCAGGGATCGGTATCATTGTCTAGTAAGAGCGGTGCAGAGATCCCGGTTTCGGAGAGCAAGTCTGTTAAGGCGCGGTTGAAGCGATGTTGCCATGGGAAAGATGTCTCGTCGCCAGCTGTGGAAAGGACTTGTTCGACGACGTCGAGGTGGTTGTGTATAAGGACCGGCGCAACACGTAGCGTGATCTCATCTGTTAGAATCTCTTCGCTGGTTTTCACTTGGAAGGTGATTGTGACTCGTCCATCCCAGCCCGGTCTACGAGTGTCTCGCGCGTCAACGCCGAGCTCCAAACCTGAGCGAATATCCGCGGCGAGAAAGATATATGAATCAGATACATATGTCCATTCTTTTCCTACTCTCTGAAATATGCGAACGAATTGTCGTTGAGTGGCGTCAGGTACGGAAATCGTCGCGGTAGCATGGTCCGGAATATCCGGCATTGGATCTGTGCAAAGAGGCGTCATGTACTGAGGCGCGCGCTGAATGTCGTCAGATGCATCATGACATGTGCCCAGCTCTTCGATACTGGTCTTGGTGTCTTGGGAAGCCTTTGAGCAGCGTCGGTCCGTGTCGCCAATGTTGGGAAGGATGAAAGCGCTAATGGGCTTTGTCCATGTGGCCTTGCTATGTGATGCGATAGCAGAATAGGCTCGTGCTGGGTTGTAACCCGGCCTGGGGCTGTATGTAGTGATCAGGCTCGAATGCTGTGGTTGGCGTCGTACATGTACTTTGGAGTAGTGGGGTGTAGCTCGTAAGAGTGGGCTCTTTTGTGCGAAACGAGCTGGAGAGGACCGAAGGACGGTTGATAGTGTCATTTATGCAATTTTGCGCTCGTGGAATATCAGATGGTACCTTGATGGTGGCTAAGGAGACGAAAAGCCACGATGGAGGCAGTAATGGTGGTTAAAGGGGGTTCAGATGTTTGACATCATAGTTTAGATGATTTAGTTAGAACACATGTGACACTCTGAGGCGTAAGTCGACCTGAGAAGGTATTGCTGAAGCGAGCAGGCAGCAGTCGTACTGCACCTTGGCGTCTTGGGTGGGACATTCCTGAGTTCCTTCGCGTGCATATTCATCTGTAGTACCATTTTCATGGTATACTGAAAACTCTAGGCTATTAAGTAAAGGTTGTCTTCGCTATCATAGCCATGATTGTTTCGATTTGCGCTGCCTAGAGATGAAGTTGCGGATGGAGAAGAACTGCTGTTCCACCGGAAGTGCGATGTTCGCCGAAGTCTGATTGGCTGCTCCACCGGCTGGCCTCTTTGGGAAGCTCTAAGCGCCGAACGTCTCGCAGCATCCTCTTCGAATCTTCCATCTCGTATTCTCGTCTTTCGTCACAGCAGCTCCGCTGGAAGCCATTTAAAGAGCAGCATGGCGCGAACAGTTTCTTCATCAGTCCCTAGGCAATCTGACTTTTCTGGACGCATTCTCAATCGGCGTGCTTCTGTGGCGTCAACCGTCGCCTATTCGTCGCAACCTCTCCGCCATGGCAGACGCTGAACCATCTCAATCAACACTGGCGGCGCCCAAACGGACCCGAAATGGCTGCCAAACGTGTAAAAAGAGGCGTAAGCGCTGTGATGAGCAGCGTCCTATTTGTGGGTCGTGTAACAAGTTGAATCTCCACTGCGTCTACGGCATGAACATCCGCTGGGGTACAACCCGCGAGTCATTTGAGACCGCGACGATGCCCCAGACTGGCCTGGGCACGGGCTCAAAGGACGAACTCTACGAGCTTCTAAAGGGCCTCGACATCACACAGCGACTGCATCGTCTTATTGACACCACCCTGGACGGCGAAGGCAGGGCCATATTTCTCAAATGTTAGTATTGCTCAATGCGCATGCAGACGTCTTGAGAGATTAAAAGCCGTGTAGTTCTTCGGACCGGATATAAGCAGCTAGCAAATGACATTGCCGCGAACGATGCATGGTTGACTACCCAGTTTCCGATGTGCGAGGACTCAAAGGCATGTCTTCTGAGCATGTTGGCCTTCCAGACCGCTATCGATGTCGACTATGACGATGTTTTCGATCGCTATTACGATCAAGCTTTGACTCAATTTACCAAGGAGGCATGCAGTCACAAGCCCATACGCCCCGTAAGCCTGTTTTTCGCGGGACTTTTCATGTGCACCATCTGCGTGAGTGAACGCTTGGCTCTGATGATTCATGGAGCGACCTTAGAGTATGCACATTTCACTGATAATCACCCAGCTAAGTCGTTTAATGCCATATACGAATCACTTGAACGCCGTCATTGCTATGGCAAAGACCTGGATGGATGTCCGATGCCCACTGGTACCTCCTGTCCTCGAATTCCAGTCATTGCTCGGTTATCTGGATCTGCAGACTCACACCGTCAATCGACTGACGCCGAAACAGTATACCTGGTACACCTACTGTCGAGGTCAGCAAGGCATACACACCACCAGTGGTCTTCCATATTCGCTCATCGACCTGCTATCCGCCTCAGACACGGAAGATAGCGAGCCAGCTTTGCTTCTGTGGACTATGCCGCCTGGAACCATGGCTCAGCAACATCTCTGGGAAGCGACACGCCTTGCGGGCATACTATTTGTACGCAGGTCCCGACCGATGCCCATAATGAGCTATGCACTTCTGCAACCTGACCTGATGATTTCAAGCGCTGTAGTCATCAACAGCATCTTCGTGTCGATACACCGATGCATCGAAGTTGTGACCGAACAGTCAGCACAATTCAAGCAGGCTTTAATGTTTCCTCTTTTGACGGCGGCAGCTTTCGATCACGATCTTTCCACCGCGTCGAAAGACTTCATCCGATTGACGATCGGGAATCTAGCGAGTGAAAGAAATCATGTGTTGTACAAGGGCATTTTGGAGGTCATCGAAGACTTTTGGCAGAGCGATGACCTATCAATCGAGAGTACGGCACAGCGACGGGAAGTTGAGCTTTGTTTGCTTTAAAGTGGACATGTTCGAAGTTTCATGATATCTCTCAAAGCTGGATCAAGTCTTCTCCAAACCCTTTTGAACATAAAAGGCGCTATCCGCCATTTGCTAGTGCGTAACCGACGTTTGACCTGTTGTCGACCAGCGTACCCGAGGACCAGCTCCAAGTACGACATACTGCAATCTGACACCTCTGAAGGGACCTATCGCAGCAATACAACCCTATTGACACCGGTGCAGCGCGAATAATTCCGAGTGCTAGTAGAACTCCAGTCACAGTGCAACCGTAGTCGCTTGAAGGTGTTCAGTGCATCATAGAGTTCGCGCTGAAGCTCTAGACGCAAGTGATGACCTCCAGGGGCTCCTCACTGGACAGATCATGGTGCAGTATATGGTTACAGGACCCTTACACATGTCCTCGGACGGATGGAGTTCGCTGCGACCGCGCATCGTCGTCGCGAATGCTCACATGAGTCGTTTTCGTAATCCCAGGCACCCTTCTATCCTCCAGCTCCAACATGTATCGCTCGCTCTCGTCGTCAGCTTTGTCATCAAGCTTGGTATGACCTTTCGAGCTGTGCAGAGTGGACATCCGATGTGAGTGACCAGTCTGCTTCCTCGATCCTCCAAAGTTGGTCGCGAAGCTAGCCGGCACAATACTCGAAATCAAGCCGAGAATGATCTTGCGCAGAGGTGGGAGGTTCGCGATTATGATTCCGACGCAGACTTCGTTGATGCTGCAGATGCTCAGGTCGATGGCATCCCACATCAGCTCAGTGGAGCGTAGGAATCTGTATGTGATCGGGATCTTGGCAATCGAAATGGCAGTGCCGCTGTTACATATTAGCATGCTATTGCGCTGGCAAGCTGGTATGAGGGGACCTTACACAAGGGCCAACAAGAACACGAGCCTCACACCCCATTGTGTCTGTTTACTGAGTTGGACGTTCCTTAGGTAAACAATAGGAGCGGCTGCATAAATCTGATGATGATCAGCACTGGTTCTCAGTTATGACCTAGGAGATCCTTACGAGATCTGTCAAGATGTTCGAGGCGATCTGCACGTAGGCTGTTGCCTCACTGACGCTCGCTGGCCAGCACTCGCCTTTGACGGTGAAGTCCCATCTGGAGTAGTACGGCCGACAGTATGCGAAGTGTAGGATCAACATCATGATGAAGTTGCACAAGACAACAACTACGACGGAGATCCATATGATAACGCGATAGCTGGGTCCGAAGTCCAAGGCCATCAGGTATGCGCAAATGGACGCCTTCACGAGGAACATTGCATAGACGTTCAGGCACTGCCCGATGAAGATCATGTGCAGCTCGTAGGATGTTCGTCCTGGAACTAGCCACCACGGATCTGCCATCAGCCTGCCTTGGCCGCCTTGGGCAGCCCAAACAGTGAATGGCACGCAACCAAGGAAGTTTAAAATCTATTCGTTGTCAGTTATTACACGATGTAAATGATTCTAACTCTTCATACAACACCACCAAGCATCAGCCAGTCACTGACGCCCGTCCATGTCATCCGGAGTCTCACAGCGAGACGCCATCCAGCCATCAACGTGGCCAGCGTAGCCATGATTGACGCCGTCCGGACCAGCTCGGGACCACGGTTGGGCCAACCGCCAGGAGGTGTTCCGCTCATCGCTCGGCAATCGCGCTCACACGCAATTCACAGTTCAGGGTCCGCAAAACAAGACAAAAGGTCAAAGATCAACAAAAGATGTGCGTTGGGCGAGGTGGTCAGAACCACTGTAGGGGGTCATATGTAAAAATGCTCAGGAACGATCCATTGCACCGGGTCTGCTCAAAAGCAGGTTCGCTGGAACTGGCATGCATGAGGCTGATAGTGTCAAAGCGCGAGTACGAACTTCAGGAATTGTGTCCGATTGGCCATCGGATGACGACGCAACAAGATACGTACTGCGTGATTGAAGGGATCAAGTTCCTTCGCTTCAGAGAGATTGGGCAGACATCAAAATCACATGACCACTAGTTTTTGCCATAGTATCACAGTATTCAAGGAAACAATAATGGCGGCAACAGGCTGGTCTGCGCATGCAATCTTTACTGCTAAGATGAGGCGTTCGCAAAAACTCGAAGCCACGATTTGCTTCCTCCCAGGCGGTGGTTTTCCATTCATTCCGACCAGCTCGTCCGGTATCGATGGAGATACGCGGCACATGCGCCAAGAGCGCCCTGAGGGCGCCAACAAATTGCCGAACCGCGTGGCACAGGGATGCGCATCCTTGATCTTTTCGGAGATTTCAATCCCTCCGGTACTTCAGCATGGAACTTTGAATACCATCACATATTCTATGTGCATTTTGACCTCGATTGATCCCTCTAGACTTCTGGATTACACGTTCGAGAATAAAGTTTGCAACTGCTAGGTCCCGTCATTGGTGTCGCGAGGGTCGGCCCTCGCGGCGCCCTGCGGCTTGCACGAATCATGAAACGGGCTGATGGGTCGCCTGTCCCGTCTTTCGGGTGGAAACTTGCCCTGGAGCTATCTATTCAAGGAAATGATGAGCAACGACTAGAATCTTACCATTCCATCAATCACGTTGAGCAATCTCGCGGACATTGTTCCGAGCTTCAGGTCCTGCATTTCGCATTGAGCAGCTTTATGAGGCTTGGGCCCTCGCTTGATAGCGTGGGAAGTCCATGTAGCGATTCGGGTTAGGCTCATTTCGCCACGTGCGAACGGCATTCATCTAGTACCGCTACTCTGGTGTCATTTAAGATCGAGGTTCCAAGACTTGTTTTCAATTTCTTGCTCCACCTCGTCCGCCGTTCATTCTTTTCTGTGAGGCAAAGTGGTGCGTCTCCAACACATATCGGACCTTTAATAAATGATGCATTCATTAATCATTCCTTTCTTTTTCGGCGCCACGACATGGGCGAGCGCCACCTACGACTATGTCATCGTTGGAGGAGGCACCACCGGCTTAGTCGTTGCTAACCGTCTGACTGAAGACCCAAAGAGTACGTTGGTATTGCGTTCTACACTCGCAATCTTGAGGCTAATCAACATCAACTACAGAGACTGTTCTAGTCATCGAGAACGGCATCTTGAACAATGGCACGACTTCCAGTATACCAGGCAATTCAGGAGGGCTCAATCTTGCAGCCATGTACGACATCTTCAGCGCGCCTGTTGCCAACTTGGGCAACCAAACGTTCCTCGTAACGGTTGGTAATGTTGTCGGCGGTGGCTCGTACGTCAACGGTATGCAGTTCGATCGCGGTGCCGATGCCGACTACGATGCATGGGCCGAGCTCGGCAACAAGGGATGGGGCTGGAGTGGATTGGAGCCGTACTTCAAGAAGAGCAATGACTTTGACCCGCCTTCAAAAGAGACTGCCACGAAGTTCGGTATCACCTATGAGGAAAACGCATACGGCAACGGGCCGTTGAAGGTATCGATCCCGGACTATCAGTTCCCGGATATGAAGACCATTTACCATTCATGGGACGAGGTCGATATTCCTCACCCCAAAGAAGGATTCAATGAGCCAGTGGGCGTGTACTGGTCGCCCAACTCGATCAACAAGAAGACGGCCACACGCAGTACCTCGCGCTCAGCATACTACGACCCGATCGTCTCACGTAAGAATTTGAAGCTGCTCACCAACACGCACGTCGACGAGATCACTTTCGAGAAGAACAGAGTCGGTGCTTTGGTGGCCACTGGAGTGAAGTACACACCACGTGACACAAACAAGCAGACTCAGGTCATCGCCGCGAAGGAAGTTATTCTTGCTGCCGGCGGCGTTTTCACCCCGCATCTGCTCATGTACTCTGGTATCGGACCGAAGGACGTCCTTGAGGCCGCTGGCGTCAGCGTCAAGAAGGTAAGCAACACCACCCTCGCTCCTTGAGTCCTCACTAACCTTTATGTCTGCAGGAGCTAAATGCTGTTGGCGCTAACTTCCAAGACCACATCGCCAACTACATGAACTTCGATCTCCAGAACCTCAACCCGGAGAACCAAGCCGCTCTCAACACGAACGCCACATTCAACCAGACTTCTTACGAACAATACCTCAAGGACCGCAGCGGTCCCTACTCCGTGGGCAAGGCTCAAGGGCTTGTCTTCATTGCGCTCCAGCACTTCGACTCTGCCTATAAGCAAGTCGTTGCCAAGATCCGCTCTCAAGTCGCAGCCAACTTCCTGCCTGCACGGTACGCGAAGGATAAGAAGCTCCTCGCCGGCTACGAAAAGCAGCGCGAAATCCTCGCGAACCAATTCTCTGAAGCCGACGCCGCCGTCGGTGAGATCGTCATCCAACCATGGGGTTTCTCCGGCATCGCGAACAACAAGCCCTTGTCCCGCGGCACTGTCACGCTTAACAACACACATCCCGAAGCATACCCCATCGTGCAATGGAACACTTTCCAGAACCCCGTCGATGCCGATGTCATGGTTGCTCTCACAAAGTTCAACCGCAAACACTGGGCTAGCAAGGAACTCGCCGTCTACAAGCCTGTCGAGACCGCTCCTGGCCCACAGTACCAGACTGATGAGGAGATCATCCGTGGTGGCATTGAGAAGGGCACGCTTCAGCCTACATTTGCGCATCCGAGCGGCGGATGCAGCATGATGCCTGAGAGCTTGGGTGGATGTGTGAGTGATCAATTGTTGGTGTATGGAGTCAAGCAGTTGAGTGTTGTGGACGCCAGCATCATTCCGTTGATTCCAGCGGCGCATTTGCAGGCGACAATGTATGCGATCGCGGAGAAGGCGGCGGATATTATCAAGAAGAGGGCATAGACGAGCACCTACCTAGACTTTTCGTAATAACTACATCCTTCTACCTTCAATATTTCCAAATCTTGCGTCGCATGTAGTTTGAATGCCGGCAGTGGGCTCTCCTGGATGATCTCCCTTGATGCGGCGATTATGTCTACTTTTGAAGAGATAGGACTTTCAATTCCACGACTTTCCACGTCAGTAACAAGAGACGCTGCAATACAGCAGAAAGGTGTAGTAAGTTTTGGGCGAGATCGGAACGACCCGAGAGTTTGGGTCAGCCATTCTAGATTCAGACTAGTGCACCGCCTTATCCCCGCCATCCTCCTCAATCATCAGCCGCGCACCTCGTTCTTCAGCCTCAGCAGACTGGCACTATAATATCCGCAACCATGCCCCTCCTGATAGAATCTCTGTCATGTCTCCTTGCGACAAATTGCAGCCTGCTTGAAGTTTTTGCACCTCAGCCGTTCACACCTCAACATGTCTCTCGATTGGGGCCTTTCCACTCAGCCTTGCGAGCTAGTCGATTCACAGTCTTTCACCAGTCTCGATCCTACAGTTTCTCAGTGTGCACAGTCGGGGATGTTCCACACTTCTGATGCTCTCGATGTATCATCTGCGCCATACGACTTTCGAACATCCTGTTGTACATGCAATGATCTCTTTATATTTTGTAGCGAACATGGATTCGAGAATTATATCCATGGCGACATGGATCACTTGGAACTGGATCCATTCAAGCTTGAAGTCTTATCCTCTCGACCGGATCACGCGGACATCGTAGACACAGCTGGCCCCATGCGTGATCTCGAGCTGCAAGCGACGGACGGTTGCATTGAACTACCAGGTTGGGCTGATGTATTTGAGCCAGAAAGACCCACGATAGAAGAGTTTATTGGTGCAGAAAAAATACTACGAAGCCCAGGAAGACCCAGATCCCGGGCGCATCGTTCGAACATATCAACCAAAGCCAAAAGCGTTCTCCAGGCCCATTTCGCCAAAGATCCATATCCATCAACGGAGGATCTTGATTTACTGGCACAGAACACGTCTCTGCCACTGCAAACTATTCGCACATGGTTCAATAATGTGAGGTCTCGAGAAAGAAGGTCTGGAGGTAAGTGCATTAGCGCTGCTCGCTTGTTTTCCAATTTCTTGTCAAGCATGCTGATCTTAACAAATCGAAGTGGCTCAGAATGAATCTGGGAGCCAATTTACCACGATCGGAAAGGAATCCTTGATTTCAACAAGATCGGTATCTGAAAGCAGCTTGGAATTGCTCAATCGCCTCTCTCCTAAGTCGAGCAACTCCTCCCTCGAAAGATTTCTCACTGCGCCCGTCGAGGATGAAAGTGTGGCGATTTCAGCTGTTCAATCTACATCGCTTGAGTCTTACGTGCCTGTGCATGGTGTAGGATCATCCTTGTATACTTTTCATACATGGGGTGGCACATGCAGTGTTGTGGGCTCGGAAAGCTCGTGGAGCTCCGCAAACAGTGTCCAAAGCCGGAACAGCCACATGTCCATCGATTCTCGTGGCGCGAGACGTGGTCGCAAGCGATGGAGACGAGCTCAATCAATCCTCGAAGAGCGCAAGAACAGACATAATAATACGAAGCCGAGGAAGGATGATATCGTCACTCTACCTGCTAGAGCTGAACGCATCAAAGACCTAGGCTCCATACAAGGTCCTAATCGCGCGTCTTTGCCACCAGCTCCTCCAATACAAGCCGAGATCGGCCCTCCACAAGAGCTCTTTTGCACATGGCCAACCTGTGAGACAACCTTTCAGACTCGTTTCGATTGGGATCGCCACGAGATGGCGGTGCATCATTGTCCATTCCAGTGGGTCTGTAATATGAGCGAGTATCGAGGAAACCAGGATTTATCTTGGTGCCATTCGTGTAAGCGGACTAGACCTGCATTGCACCAACGCAGCTGCGATTGTGGCCAATCGGAAGCGCCATCAAGAACATTCTTCCGCAAAGATCAACTGGGCCAGCACATGAAACGCATTCACTTTGGTCAAGACAAGCCCAGTACTGATGCTCTTCGTGTTATACTGCTAGCCTGTACGATGGAAAATCCGTCCAAGTCCGCGTCCCTGCACTGTGGATTTTGCGGCATGCGTTTTCCTACCTGGAAGGAAAGGCAATACCACGTTTTGGCGCATATGAGAAATGGGGCTTGCAAATCGTCGTGGTGGCCGGAAAGGCTAGACGAACGCTTCGAGGCGAAGTATGTACACATTCTTCCCTTGTGGAACACGACGAAGGTGACTAATTAGGAGCAGAGACGACAGCTTTACGTGTCCTGCATGCGGCTCTTGCTTTGAGAATGTCTCCGCTGCGGCACAAGAGCATCCGCATTGCTTCACATGGTCCTGCCGCTACTTTCACAATGCATCTGAATCTATCTCTGCCAAAACTGAGATCATAGACGGTCTGTCTGTCGTGAACACGAAGTGCAGACTTTGTGCTGAACAGTTCGACACCCGCGCGATGGGGTTGGAAGAGGCATACCAACGTATCAGGGAACATATCGATGGCCACATGTTACGAGGTTGCTCGCAAGAGATCTTCACTAACCAATACACGTTTGCCGCACATCTTCACAGCGAACATGGTGCTGGCTCGATAGTAGCTGAAGAAAGGTACTTCAAGCATTGGCAGCGCATACAATTCCTCGACGTAGTTGAGGGGAGGGGGGTGATTCAAACTTCACGTCCGTATGCGGATGTAGACTGCTGCGGGAGCAAAGAAGCAGGGAAATCCTTTACCTTTGTAGATCTGTAACATTCAAAAAGCTCTGCATGCTTGCGATAAAACAAGCTGTAGCTAGAACACACAAGCACACCTTTTCAACAACAATCAAGCAGCTTTCAATGCTGCCTGTAATACTATAAAGTGCTCGAATATTCTCCGACATACGCTCGAACTCAGCTCGAATTGCGCCAAGTTCATAGAGGCATCACAATATCATCCACAGCTGTGACTGCTGCATGAGAGTGAGAGTTCGACTCTCAATACTATCAACAAGAGCAATCTACCGTCGCCGTACCTAGTCAGGCTGGAGATAGTCCCCACAGATTGAGAGCTAGTGTAGCGATCGGCTAACGTAGTTCAGCGGGACAGTACGCCATTCATAACACAATCCATATTATCTAGCCTCTCAACTCATCTTTCTTGGCATCACAAACAATTCCAAGCTCCCCTCCCTTTCTCTCCTCACAACACCATCCTTTCTGACCCAAATACTCTCATTCTCATTTCTATTCCCATTTCCGTCTCCAGTCCCGCTCTCGTCCTCCCTATTTTCCATCCTCTTACTCACCCCGCTCCCAATCTTGATATAACTCGACAACCTCCCCGCCTTCCCCGCCGACTCGTACGCCAATCCAGTCGTCCTCGCCACATTCCCGGCGCTGAGAAAACCAGACTCAAGACTAAGCAAGAACGGCTTCAGGAACGGGATCGTGGACGACATTATGCTTGTGACTTGCACGACTTGACCGCACACGACGATGCGCCATATGGAGTTGAGGAGGTTGGTGGTCGTGGAGGGGAGGGTGTTGATGAAGCCGATTTGAACGGCAGAGGCAATTACGACGCTACGTGATGGTGGGTTAGCGGATTGGGGGTTAGGATGAGGGGATGAACATACGATATGCGGCACCAGAAGCCTACGAGGAGGGTGAGGCTGCGGTCTGATTCCAATTGGAGGGGCATGACCATCAGAGTTGGTACGATTGCAAGAGCAAGATCGGTAATGATGTTCATGACGGCGTTGTATGTTCGGACAGCGCGCTTCATTTGGTGAGTAATGAAAGGGCAGAGATAGCAGCCTGGGAGCTTACAATGTCCATGCATCTCGGATTCGTGATGTCCCATCGTTGAGGCGCTGGGCATTGGATTGCGATAAGCAGTACCGCGCTGAGTCCCCACAGCATAGTTATTGCGCACGTAGTGTACATCATTCTTTGATGCAGTAGGTCCGGCGTTACTGACATGAACGGAATGAGCAACGAGCTCTTTGCGGCAACGATTGCAAGTATGGAAAGTATTTCGCCGTGTTACTTGTGTGCTTGTACTTGCTGTTACCTTCCATGCCTGCATGATTGTCTCCTTCGACAACCTCGTTTCGGAGTTCCCAATAGCTTGGCCAGCAGGACAGAGAACTGTCGCTGCTTGGCCTACAGCTAGAATCTACAAGGGGTAAGGTAGAAGTGTGCGTACAAGCCTTGCTTAGTCCGTCACTTACCAGAGCTGCCAAGAGGATGAAGTCGCCTCTTGCTAGAGGCCTGGACATGGCTTTCTTCGTTGCGAAGTGTGCGACGATGGATAAAGTCGAGAAGGAGAGAAAAAGCCATGTCAGTATTTGAATAAGTGGTGCTGCATGGTCGTCCTGGAATGCGGGTCGCTTTCCAGCGTCCATATGGCTGGCGCTTGGAGAACAAAGTGAACTACGCGTACGTGTGGACCAGCGCGTAGAATCGAGGAGAGGAGCCTTGGAGGACTGTACCGCCGTAAAGGCATGTTTTGACACAAGAGGGACATATTGCCAGTGTGTAATCGGCCCGCCTCGAGTTGGATGATTGTCTTAGCATGATTGCATCAGCACCTGATTGGATACTTCATGCGATCAGGTACCTTATCACGATTGGCACAGCTGCCATGGCGCGCGGATGCATGGCGCTGCGACAGGCTTATAGCGCGGAAGAGTAGCAGGCGTTCAGCCGTGTGTTCACGGAAGCTACCCATTATAGTAGTGATGGTCGAGCGGATTCGCTCGGAAGCGCCACCACGCCGCAATCTAACAAACAATCTCTGGAGCAACGCAGAGCGGCAGAACGCTTCAACCAGCAACAGGCCCATCCGTGTAAGACTAATCTTCGCTTAGGTCGATTCACCATTGAGAAGTCAGAAGTGCCAGCATCCGCGCCGTAAAGGCGCAGATTCAAGAATGGAGCGAAGGATCTAGCGTTGTTGGAACACCCCTCGCAAACACTTTATCGACATCATCGGCACTCAATTAACCTTCTCGAAACCATCGACGCTAACTCGGGACGGTACGTTGACGTGGCTGAGTTGTACCGAGCCGAGAGGTTTCGAGTCCTGCAAGACACCAATTGAGTAAGAATCGCCTTCCCGGGGAACTGGTCGAGCCGCGTCATGCGGCGTAGTCGAATCGCCTACGGACGGAGTGAACACGAAGGGCAGCGACTTGTCCCTTGACGTGTGCAGATATGTCTCGTAATAAAGTTCATTGCTCAATGCGAAGTTCGATGGAAATGCAGTAATGTGGGGTACCAAAGTCGTTCACCGGGTCGCTCGTTCCACAGTGGAGATCCCGCAGCGGAAGCGCATCCCGCAGGACAAGAGTCAAGACCCACTATGCTTGTTGCGTCTAGTCAATTCCTGATCTATTTAGGCCAATGCTCGCTTACTTGTCTTGATCAGGCAGCCGGTTGTTGTGCGACATGATCCAGGTCATTTAAGAGGTTCATTTATCTCAAGAAGTTCCAGAGCATGTCGAGCGCTGCGATTTTCAATCCACAGTCACGATACCAAGATGGAGCTTAACGATCGAACGAAGGCTGGGACTGTCAATTCGACTGTCGAAGACGGCGATCGTGATGGGTACACAAGAGATGAGCAGGATTTGATGCGCTTGGGTAAGAAACCGGTACTCAAGCGTAACTTTGGGTTCATGCAGATTCTGGGGTTCTCTTGCACGGTACTGGTGACCTGGGAGGGTATTCTTCAGTAAGTCTGATGCAGACGGGTTTGAAATGCCTCACTCACTATATCCCAGAGTTTCCACTCCCAGTCTATTGAATGGAGGACCAGCAGGTGTCTTTTGGGGTTATCTTTTGATCTGGATCGGATCGATCTCTGTTTACACAGTGCTGTCGGAATTGTCCTCAATGGCACCTACTGCAGGCGGACAGTATCAGTATGTGATCCAATCGATTCTCAGGGACTGTCGTATACTGAGATGAATGCAGTTGGGTCGCCATGTTGGCTCCGAAGTCGTACCGGAAATTCCTGAGCTTCATCACAGGATGGGTGACATTGATCGGCTGGCAAGCGACCACCGCCTCCTCGGCTTACCTGGCGGGGACGGTTCTACAGAGCACCATCTTGATGTTACAACCTAATTACGCACCCAAACCGTACCAGGCGATGTTGCTTGGCTGGGCAGTGCTGGCCTTTGCTGTTTTGATCAATACCGTCGGAAGCAAAACGCTGGCCCACTTCGAAGGACTGATCTTGATCCTGCATATTCTGGGGTTTTTCGCGATTCTGATTCCGCTAGTGTATCTGTCAGAACACAACAATGCGTCAATCTTCACCACATTTGTGAACTCTGGAGGCTGGTAAATATCCCACATCAGTACCCCGTTCAAGGCATGCGCTGAAAACGTGATTTGCTTTACATAGGTCGACCCAAGGGCTCTCTTTCATGGTCGGTCTGCCGTCCTCAGTGTTTGCTCTTGTCGGTAAGTAATGAAATTATCGCTCGTTCGAACTTTCAGCATTTGCTAACCATCCCAGGCGTGGATTCATGCGTTCATGTAAGTCATGATTTCTTATATCTGCGATTGCCCCGCTAAGCAGCATAAGATGGCCGAAGAGGTCAAAAACGCATCAAAGGTCGTCCCAAGAGCGATTCAGATCAGCGTATTGCTAATGGAACTCTTGGACTTGCCATGCTGGTCGCATATCTCTTCTGCCTCGGCAGCGTGGACGAAGTTGTTGAAGAATGAGCAACACTCGGGTATGCTTACCTCTACGTGTTTTTGAAGGGGACAGGATCGCCTGGCGGCGCCGCTACTATGGCCATGATCATGTGGGTCCTTGGAGTTTGCTGTCTGGTTGGCCTCATGGCTGCGACATCTCGCCAATTGTGGTCTTTCGCTAGAGACCACGCCGTACCGTTCTCTGCTCAAGTCACCAAGGTAATTGTTCTTGTGCAATTCCAGGCTTCAAGAGTTGACATCGACACAAGCTCCACCCACGGACATTGATTCCCGTAAACACGATCGCAATCACGACATTCATCTCCGTCCTTCTGTCTTTCATCGCGCTGGGCTCTGTTGTTGCTTTCAGCAATGTCGTAAATCTCAGTATCGGCGGTTTGTATGCTTCATACTTCATCGTCTGTGCCCTGCTGCTTTGGCGGCGGCTCCAGGGCATCAACCCATACAATGCGCGCGCGGCAATGGTAGGTCCAGAGACTTTGCAGTGGGGCCCATGGAAGGTTCCCGGCGCATTTGGCATCGCCAACAACCTCTTTGCCTGCGCCTACCTCCTGGTGCTGTGGTTCTTCTCATTCTGGCCGGGCTCAGTCGAAGTCAACGCACAATCGATGAACTTCAGCTCGGTCACCTTTGGTGGTACGGTAATACTCGCTGTCTTGTGGTATTTCGCACAGGGTAGGAAGACGTATACTGGGCCGATTGTTGAAGTGCGCATCTAGATCCCAGATGAAATAGTTCGGAGAAAGAGCGAGCAAATTCACGCCACGTCTTTGACGCGCCAAGGCCCCAATTGTATCGGGCCGAGACGCGTGGGAGAGACGCGACGCGACATCGTGGACTATGAAAGTTGCAGGCCACCGTTCAACTTACAACAGCGGATTGCCGAACTCCTTAAGCCATTGGTCTCGTCAAATAGTTGAAGATACTGAGATCGCACGCGCAATTTGGGTTCAAGAAGGTCACCTAACGAGATAGTAGGCTAGTAAATTTCCATTTCTACGTACGTTCGGATTCCTTCGCTAGAGAGAGATGCCAATCCGCAAGTAATTGATAAGTATGAGTCTTTGCATGCTTCAAGAAATTGTCGGCTGTACCAGTGCGTTTCTCTCCAGGGATCTCAGCGCAACTAGAGTACGGCTCCCCACAAAAATTGTCATTAATGAGCTCAAGTACCCTTTCTCCCGGTCTATTTGTATCGTCTTCAAGGAGAATGGATGCGAGTCCACCTGCCAGATGTACTAGGATATCGTCAACCCCAAGCCACATCATGAAAGGAGTCATTTCAAGATCATCCGGTAGAAGCTCTGGAGGAAACCATACTTTTCCGACGATCTGGAAATACTTGCTTGCCTCATTAGCCTGACGGAGGACAAAGCCGTAACTATACGTTGTCGGGACAATCCAATCATTGACATGTAATGTCGCGCTTGCAAGTGCGCGACATTGGTCAGATCGACCCACCGCGTGAATGTACACATACGCGGAATCTGTGGCCCGTTCTATCCTCCAGACACTTTCTGATGTGATCTGGAAGCCACCTTCACCGATTTGTAACTGCTCCTGTTCTGACTGGTTTGCTAGATGAACTAGGTCCTGGTCCTCAATTTGTGCTGTGGTAACGGTTGTCTGGCGGCGAGAGTCAATCCCTGATATCACTTCCTCCACATCCGGGCCAACCAGAAGCATGAAAAGAACTAGCTTAACAAGCTCGCCCATCTCGTTGAAGCTCATCATGACCTCTTTCGCTAAATTGTAGCTGGATTTTTCATAGTCCGGGCGAAGAACACCGTCAACGTTTGCAGCTGCCCGAATTGAAACTCCATCCGGCGTGAATGTCGTCCCGTTTCCCCAGTTCGTTAAGGAGAGGGTGCCGTACACGGTATCCCGCGGATCCTGACAGCACCGGTCTTCGCACATGGTAAGCATCTTTGTTAAGAATAACTTCTCTCGTTCGGACGTCTCATCAAGAGTAACTGCTCGCTCGCGGAGCATGTCTCCAAATCCAGCACCGAGACCTGAGCCTCCATCATCAAGAAAGCTGAGCGCATCATTCCATCGCGCTCTACTCAAGTATTCCTTACCGGCTTCTAACGCCGTGAGTTTGCGCAGTAGGATAGGTGGCTCTTGGCCTGCCGCAATGTCATCTCGATGCTGGAAAAACCATTGAGCTTTTGCTTCGACCCACCAGAAAAAGATAGTGGGAAGCGAAAGCTCATCGAGATCGCATAGGAGGACTATGTCACGAGCAACAAACAATTCCTGCAGGATCCAGATCCGCCAGAAATACGGCCGTCGAGCGAAAGCATCAAGAGCCTCATAAAGTCGTACAATGTCCTCGTCTGCGAGGGTCTCCAGCCAGTGCTCACTATGCCAGATTGTCCAGCCTTTCTCATCTGTCCATTCACGACTTCGGCCACTGAAGACTGCAGATGATTTTCCGTGTGAAGCCAAGTATGTATCGAAACTCCTGAGCGTGTCGGCCATGAACTTGCTGTCATCTTCATGCATGCCAACACAAGACAGTACGCAATCCGCACGACTGAAGATCTCCCCCATCATTGCGACTTGATAACTCTTCTCGGTATCATTCATTTGGTCGATGCAAATCGCGTCCACCCAGTAGTACTTTGCCGTCTTGAAATGGGCTAATTGTCGCAGCACATTTGCACAATTCTTGCGGACCGTCATCCGTCGACGGTCATTGCTTCTGTCGTCCAAATCCCCGTTATCGCTATTGTAAATTGTGATATCTTCTTCGGACGCGGGATCGCCCCATGTATACGAAACCGCATGATAGGCTGGCGCGTCAAAAAACGGAACAGAGATGAGTGAGATTTGAATGTCAGCGACGCCTGCCTCCTCACAAGCGACGAGGATAAGCAGCCGAATGTGCGTCGCAGGGTTGGGGAGGATAGGGAGAAAGCCCTCGTTTCCGGTATTGATCTGCATGTGATTGGTTTTGGGTTGTATTTCATCGGTGCCGGGTGTTTGGAATACTACGTTTACATGGATCATTGAAGTTGATGTTTGCTGATGACAGATACTAGCCCCTCGATGAGCAGAACCATCGCTGCGCTTGACCAATGAAAATAAGCGGGGCAAGGCGGCCAACGGCTCGGAGAATGCGATTCCCCGGGCCGTCGAATTCCACGCAAGCCAACCTTGGAATAAACTAACTTACGCTCATTAACATCATATCCTTAGGAGATGACAGAAGGAAGAAGTAAGTGTCAGTTCGGGGTGCTTCAGTTTCTTAACAATACCCAGCATTCCTCTAGGTAAGTTACATTCGGAACTATAAGCCTATGAGCCCTCCCATAATTAGATATCTCTATATATAATACACTATAATACCTATGATCTTCTGCGTAGTAATTGACAATAGACATCATTCTGCCTTCCAAAATTCTAACTATGTCCCTTGTTATTCTTCCTGTCCGCCATTCACCTAATTCTTCTTTACTATTCAACGACGCCATTCCATTTCTTTCCATCAATCTTCGGCTCTACCGCCCACTCCGCGCTTGCGGCTTCCTCGCGTATGCCCATCTAATTCAAGAGGACGATGTTTGCATTCTTGCAGTGCTAGCGTTGTGGGTGGGTATCGCTTGCTGTGCCTTCCCGTTTTGTGACACTCACGCTATGCTTGTTGCCTGGGCACTTACCATTGGCTACCCACGCTAGCGCCAGACCCATGACCTCTCACTCCCGTTCTCGGTGACCCACGAAACACAAACCTTTCGTTCTCGTCATTGACTCGCTGAAACTACGACACCTCGGCTGCAACATGGCAGGCGACGGCACCAACCGATACGCTCTCTTCGAAGAGGGTGACGAGAATGCTACACCAAAGAGTAGCCCCGCCGTGGACCCTTCTAAGAACCCTTTCCTCAACCAAGTTGCAGATGACTCAATCCCGTGGCAGCAGGTCAAGAAGCGCGGAGCGCCTACGATACAGCCTCCACCAGCAGCCACAAACAAAGTGCTGGGCACCAGAGAGCTGAACAAAGACATCGTCAACTCTCAGACGCGACTACGACAGCTCTCAGCATCTACTGCGGACACCAGTGAAAAGCCGTATGATCCGCACGAGAACTGGTGCGGTGTTTGCTCTCACAAGTTCCCCAGCAAAGCCGCACTCTTGAGCCACATCAAACAGACGCCGGACCATAAGAACTACTGCAACCTATGCAAGCGCGTGTTCAAAGATCGAAATGGCCTCAAAAATCACGTCGACAACTCCTGGGGTCACGATGTGTTCTGCAATCTTTGCCTAAGCGCCTTCAATAACGAGTGGGGCCTGAGGAACCACTTCGAGAACAACATGAGCGCAGGTCACGAGCACATTTGTCTCACTTGTCTACTTGGCTTTCGATCGCAGACTGAACTCGATCGCCACCTGCAGACTGCCCCAAAGCATACGTGGTGTCAATCGTGCCAGCGCCGCTTCCACACACAGGATGAGCGCGATGCGCACTGGCAGAACACTGCAAGTAAGTAATAAGAGGGGCTTTTGGAACGTGCTCAATTCACATCTTGTGTAAAACAAATAAAATACAGAAGCACGGGCTGACCATAATAGAGCACAAGCACTGCCTGCAGCCAGGCTGCGACTTCGATGCTCCCAGCCAGGCCGAGCTGGAGGCTCACCTTGAGCGAGATCACTTCCAATGCATAGGCTGCAAGCGCATCTTCCAGAGTCAGACCAAGCTCAATCAACATTCTGAGACCTGTACCTCTGCCGTTTCCTGCCCTCAGTGTAAGCAGCTATGCGCAGGGCAAGCACAGCTCGCGCTCCATCGAGGAAATTGCTACAGTTGCGAGGAGTGCTCATTCACCACGCATAATGAGGGCGAATACCACTCGGTAAGTCACTCTTCCTTGCGGCCCCTGAGCCGTTTGAACACTATGCGCAGAGGACAGTTTTCGCGGCTGACACTGAAATAGCACATAACCAAGCATAATTCTATGATATCTTGCTGGGCGTGTAACACAGCCGTGCGCAAGTACTCTCAGCTCATTCACCATCTCGAATCCGGAAGTTGCGCGAATCTCAACGACCCTTCCCGCCTAGTCCTCTGCCTAGGCAAGTGGTGGTACTCACCGCTCTACATGGATCTAGATCTCCATGCGCATCTCCGCACCGGCCGCACAAACCCTCAAGAGCTACTAGCGTGGATGAGTGAGGGTTCGGTACATCCTTTTCTGTGCCGTGCCGAGGGCTGCGGAAAGACCTTCGGTCTGTTCAGCTCGCTCTTGCTTCACTGCGAGAGTCAGGCATGCAGCTGGGACGTTGCGCGTCTGAACATGCCGGGACTGGAGAAGGAGGCCAAGCAGACGTGCTTGAGGAGGGACAGTGGCACGGCCTAGAAAGGGTTGCCACAAGTAATACTGGAGGAAGCAAAGTAGGGCAGATGTAGCGACTTGAGCCGCGCCGCGAGATGAGATGACTGATTCACTTGAGGTTTTGTATGCCTCAGGATAGTTTCTCGAACGACGGTCGCGCACGCTGGGTACAGCCGTACTCGGCAAATGCATCTCGAAACTGGGCATGAAAAGAGTCACACCAGGTCAACGCTTGACATTTGATCATGGTCTATCAACTAGCTCGATAGTCTTCCTCTGTCCTACTTGAACTGAAAACCAGTGATGAGAACCCACTGATCACTCTAAGTTGACGCTACACATGGTGTGGTGGTACCTAGCAATGCGTAGAGAACCCTTCGAACGACTTGCCGCACCGCAGAGATAGTAGACGATTCGAGGAGGCTGTGCCTAAGCCAGTCTAACGTACTGATACATATCTGGTTTCATGCTCGTAAGTGTCGTACAGTGCAGGCGGTTGGACAGATGTATGTATGACGTAATCTGGCTTGGTCTGGCACGTGCCGGCGGTCCCGGCTTCCCCTTCCTGCCGTTACAACCCTCGCACCCCTTCTACCTACTTTCACCGAATCTTGACGAATGACAGCCTCCAGCGTACTTCGTCGCCACTCCGAAGGCATCGCGCTGCAGCATGTGCGCTCGCTTCCCACTCCGGTGCAGCTTTGTCGTCGCGCCTGCGTTCCCGCCCAAATGCGTTGAAACTCGTCAACTGAAAGACGATAAGGCGCGCAGCAATTGAGCTCGGTAATCATCGTAACCCCTTCGTCGCTCATTTTCTTCATTCTCGAATATCATCCTTGCGCCATTACTCATCGTTCGCATAATTCCGTCCGCCCTTTCGCGTCGTGCGTTTTCGTGTTGGTCAGCGGCGTTTAGCTGTTGATGCAATTCCCGATCGTGTTCTTTTGTCAAACCGCGTCAGCATATTCATCGATCAGCTGGTATCGATAGACTTACCAGCAGCTAAGGACGCCGCATTCTGCCCACCAGGAGCCTTCGTTTCACGCCCCTTACCCTTCCTGGAGAGGCTAATGCGGTTTAATGCTTGGACCCAATCCTCGGCACGAATCTCGGTGGTGAAAGCATCTGAATGCTGCTCAAACACTTTCAGAGATGCGATGGAAGAGGATCCAATGAGTGCATCTTCAGCAATGCCATCAAGAACGAAAAATGTTGTCTGTAAGACATGCCGCACAGAATGCGATGATATATTGGGTGATGGAGGTGGACTTTCTTGGATCTGCGGGCGTGATATCGAGCTTGCTCGAAGGGCTCGCTGTACGCCTATGCTTGATTCCGAGGATCCTACAGCCACCATCTTGGCGTCTTTACCCACTGCCAGTTGCGCTTCGCATGTGCCAAAAGATGCCATCTTCCTGCCGTCTGCGAGAACCACCTCCTGCTTAAAATCTTGCAGCTTCCATCCGTGTAACACCGCGTAATCAAGAGAGACTACGTCAATGTCTGAGCCGCTATCTACCAAAGCTTCAACATTCTTTCCGTTGATTGAGCAATGTAGGCGACGACGTGTCTGACCCAGGGCCCGGATGCGCGGAAGCCCAAGAAAGTTGCATGGCAGGGTGACCAAGCGGTGCCGGAATCGTGTGAATGTTTCCGTTTGTTGCAGAAACGAGGAAGACATGATTAATGGCGATACAAGATCGCGCAATATTTGGAATACACAATGGTAAGTCTCGAAATCGGTGGTGAACGTCGTGCTAAATTTGCACACAGCACGAATAATGCCCTCGCTGTGAACGGACGTTTTGTCAAGAAGGCAGAGTGCCTCTTGATCGCTTCCATGGTGAATCTCGTACCCCAGATGTAACGCTAAATCGAAGGACATTACGTTCAGGTCCGCACCGCTGTCGGGAACAGCCATCACAGTCGTTGGGCCATTCCTCGTTTCAAATGTCATTGGCAGCCCACACGATCCAGACACCTTTTCGACTAGCTCAAATGTTGTCGACAGTTTCGCCCCGGGCGCCTCGTTCGACTTTTCTTCGATCAGTGGGTCGTCTTTAGTTCCCGCAATTGCCTTGTCACCTGGAGCCTTGGCGGAAGTTCCGAGACCTATGACTTGCAACCGCCTATGACGCTCACAGTCCAACTGATAGATATCTGTGTCGAGACCTCTAATGATCTCCATAGCTTTATCGATTGACGCACGGAATTTGCTGCCTTCGCGTTGCCACCGACCAACTCTATCAACCTCGGCTGCTCGTCTTCGGATTTTCCTGTCAATCTTATCACAAAGTTTGCATTTTGTCTCTGTTGACACAGTACGGTCCACGATCTTCAAGCCACACGTCAGTTCAGGCCTATACTCCATTGCACAGCCATGGCTAAAGTGACCCCACTTCCGGTGACCACATGCAAACTCGTGCTGGTCGAAGAAGCACATGACGAATCTGGACTTGATTGCGTGGCCTTGGATGAAATAACTAGAAGAATAATATCGCACGTAGGTTGGAAGGGTTTGGCAAGCTAAGTATAGCAAGGACTCAACTTGGGTGGCAGGGAGAGCTGAGCAATGAACATGAGCAATGGTGAGACGCCTGATGATCAGCGAAAATAACGCCTGCAGCGAAAATCAGTCACGTTACCCAAGAACAGCCAATGACCAGGCAGAACCGGTTTCAGATCTCTCTTCATTGGAGTTGTTTTCGTGACACGCTGTGTCAAGGCTTGCAGCTGCAGGCCGCTAATGCAGAGCCAGCTGTCGCCAAGGATACCGGTGAACACCCTTCCCAACACTGCCACAGCCTCCATCATGGCCGCGATGGTCTACGATGAATGTCGAAAAGCTCGCTGGAGCACCCAAGTATCTTCCCGGATTTCCTTCGCTTGCTGCTTTTGTAGCCACCGACCGGGACCACACTTCGGCCATTTTCAGACGATTTAAGAGGCTTGGGGCACGCAACTTACTGCATTTGCAAAGTCAGCTCGCGGCGTTGCAAGTGGATCTAGATGCTTTCGATCGAGAAGAGGAGCACGGCGGACTGGATGCAAAGCAGTACTCCAGGAATTGGGAAGCGTTTTCCGCCGCAGCCGAAACTGATCCGCGTCAGAAGCAGAAGAAGGCGTTGCTAGATAAGATTGGACGAACACTTGCAGATTATCGTGAGATCACATCCTCGTCCCCGAAGGCCCTGGGACTGATATAGTTCTGATAGGAGAAGCACTCATCTACGAAAGTCAGCTGGCCTCCTTACCACCACCTACAAAGCGAACACTAGAAGCGTTCAGATATCATTTTTTTTCAACCAAGATAGCGGCAGCCCATTCCCCACCTTGGGTGGTAGCAGCTCGACACTGTTTGAGGATCAAGATGATCTTGTAGCGCTACGAGAAGAGGACCGCGACCGTTTGACAGCAGTCATTCAGGATCATTGTTCCTCACTCTTCAAGGTATGACCCGGACTGGTCAGTTTGTAAACCGGTATCCAACATACTGATTGTTTGAAGATAGGGCGGCCACAAGGGAATATCGTATATGCCTCTGATCGTCGAATAGCTCGTTTTGTGACGATTCTGAGCACCATCAACGCCGCGGCTCTCCTTGTTGGAGCAATTGTTAACCTCTACGCCATCAAATCGCCCAAAACCAAACTTGGCATTATAGCGCTGTTCACGGCACTATTTGCAGGCAATGTTGGTATCCTCACGAACGCACGGCGTACGGAACTATTTGCTGCTACTGCTGCGTAGGTTCTCTCTTAGAATGTGGAGAATAATCATTGACTCTGAAAGCAGATACGCAGCGGTGCTGGTAGTGTTTGTGAGCGGAGGGCTTGGAATCGATGATGGAAGACCGCTTGCTGCTGCGAATGCTCACGGGTGAGATATAATGGCACATTCTCTCTATGGCACAATTACACGAGGAGCATCGCCTCTCTTGCCTCATTACGTTGCTACTGGCCAACGTGTGTCTCTGTGAACTACTCGCAAGTGCTGTGATAAACACATGATAGCAAGACATGTGACATGAGGAAGCCCAATCATGTCTAACATCTCATAATAGTTCTTTAATCTTCGTCATGCGTCGTACATGGCTTTTGTGGATTTCCTAGATGACCTAGTGCCGCTCTTCTATCCCATTAAATTCAGCAACAAAGCGCAGGAGCAACTTGGAGAGGATCGGCAGGCCGTACTCTATAAGGCCAAACTGGAAGATCATCAGAGTCCGGGCTTGCATGAAACGACGTCTATTCACGTTGAGGTATCGGACTTCTTGACCGCCCAGCACAGAAGCACCTAGGTAGGCCCAAGGAGGAAAGCCCAGTAAACTCGAACTTGAAGTGAGTGATGGTAAGAGGCTTCGAGTTTCACAGTCACTACCATTGTCACTTGTAATTCTCGATCTTGTAAACGGCTCTTGGTTTCACTTTGAGCCGACATGTGCACACGACTGCGTAAACACAAACAAATCAAAGGTGAAGGCGGTTTGGCCAGTCTTTCACCTTAGGAGGCGGAATCATATTAATCCAAGAAATCTTCTCTCCTTTATCATCATTCTTTACTCTTCAACTAGGTTGCTCACCTTCCACTGATTGCCACGCCGATATCAACCATCAGTCACTCAAAATTCAAGCAACACACCATCCAAGTTATGGCACGTAAAGTTAAACAAGTCGATCTGCGCCCCGAAGCCGTCCGCAAGAACTGGTCCGATATCGAGGATCCGAAACTTGCCCACGAAGCTAACCTCGCCCACCACGCCAACAACATCGACCATGGCTTTGGCACCGACCGCCCAGCTATCGAAACCCCAATTCACGACCCGGTCCCGTTCCCAGATGTCCCAAAGCTTGACAACATCACGGAAGAGCGCAAGTACGTCGCTAGCATCCAGGAAAAACTCTCTGTCGCACAAACGTTCATACGCAAAGAAACCGAACTCGGCCTCGATCCGACACGCAACCCGTACAAAGATTCCGTCGCTGTCGAGCTAGCCAAGGGCCCTATCATGTTCACGTTCCGCACGCAGCAGGTGATCCGCGATTTGGTCACTTTACGCGTCAAGCTGTACAAATTGGCTGAAGACCAAGAGAAGAACGAAGCGGAGTTGCAGGTTGTTATGGTACAGTTCTTGTGGGCGTGGAAGGAGTTGCGTGCTGTGTTGGTGTGGCTGATGCCAGGGCCGACGGAGGGTGAGAGGGAGAGGAGGGCAGAGGTGGTCATGACGAACGTTCTGGGCGCGAACATTGTTGATGAGGAGGATGAGAATAAGGTGGAAGAGGTGGAGGTGCCCAATGAAGCGCATGAGGTAGGCACTGGAGAGGTGTTAGCCAATGGAGAGGGGCATGAGGGTGAAGTTGGCTTGGAGAACATGATGTGAGGAGCTGTTGGATGAAGCAGATGTGTGATTGTTCCGGGCTCAAAGATGTTAAGGGCCGTCTAATCTTCATTGGAGTCACGGCAGAGAGGCGATTGTCAAGGAGGGCCTCGATGAGTCTAGGCATGTATTTGCTTCGCATTACGCAAGAGAGCAATGGGATGATTATGATGTTCCTGACCAATTTAATAACCTAGTCTGTCCACACTGAGGAACTAGGGGCGATGCAAGGATAAGAAAAGACTATACCCAAATACTGACAGCCTCCTTGAGGACCGAAATTTCCACCGGCTTCAACAGACACAAGATGGCGCGTCAAAGGACCGAGGAGTAAACGCAGCCCGAAGTTCAAAGTCCATCACCATGTTCTATTCCAAAGTCTAGGTGAAGCAGATTGTTTCACGGAAGGTGAAAGTGAGGTTCTCATCACGAAGGACGGCGACGCTGAGGATGATGCCATGCAGTATAAGAGTTTCGAGAATGAGGCTGTGAGACCAAGCACAAAGCCCTGGTAAGCAACCGACGATCTTTACCGTCACTTCGGCCTGGCGTGGAAAGCGGTGAAGTTCTAGGTCTTACGCCCGTAGAACACAATGACTGGTGGTGTCGACGTGGGCAAGGCCACGCGCACTCAACGTCACCTCCAAGCCTGCGCTCAGCCTCAAGCAGGATGCCGAGGGTCTAGGCTGGGCGAGGTGATCTTGTACCATGTTGGTAAGAAGGATTCTGTCGTAGTCGCAAACAGTGCGCTCTTCTAGGACCGAAGCAACAACTGTCGCATATTGTCGCGTGGTGAGTACTTCATGACTAGCCAGTGGGACCTTGGAAGTGATCTGCACGCGCGTCGCTGAAGATCGCCTGGTCGTACTGATTTCAAGGTTTGATCGAGTTCTGATGTGGACTCTTCCAAAGGACTCAAACTGCAGAACTAAGCTCAAAACGTGCTTGTTTGCCCCTTAGATATTTCCAGAATCTCAGGCAGTATTGCGTGCAAAGCGTGAACCTCGCGGCTCTACAACGGTGTGTCGATCCGCCAAGGTTTGGCGACAATCTCCGCCACGCTCCGGTGCCACTTCCGCCCTCCCGTTTCGACCCCACAACCTGGCGTTCGTGAACTAACGGTCCGAAAGCTTGTCCAAACTTCCGGTCTAGCACCGCACTTTCCTTGTTAGTGCGCATTAAGCGGTCAGCCTCCTGATTCGGAACACACGAGAGAGACTTGGTGCACCAGCCTGGGAAGGCGGTCGATCAACCGATCCGCCCCGCCCAGTGAACTCAATTGGGCGTCTGACAGCTGGCCAGGACTAGCCTGCGGGCGCGGCACCTTCTCCGGCGGCATCTGGTGGTCGCGACTGGCCCAAGGTTGACTGTGAGGTCTGTTTCGCGCAGGAAACTTCCATCGCCGAGCATCGTGCGCAGACTCGGTGAAACTCTACCTTCCAAGGTACCATCTCATGTTGCATCGTCGCTCAGTTACGCTTCTTGGAAATGACAGCCACGATACCTCCTGTCCGGCCCACTTCGGCGCTGCAGATCACGATACCTCCTTGGTTGCGGATTGACTGAATGGTATATAAGGTGTTCAAACCATCGCCAGAATTGAAGCATCAACAGCAGCGAGCTTCAGTCGCCTTTCTTCTTCCTTCCTTTAATCCTTAGTGATCCAACTACTACACTCGTTTAAAACATACCCACATTCGCTTAATAATCGACATGAAGACCTCCCTCGCTATCGCCTCCCTGATGGGAGCGGCGGCTCTTGCCAGCCCGATCAAGCCCTTCGACAGATGCAGTGCGCTGTGCGATCAAGTACTTAGCACAGGCAACAACTTCGTAGGTAGTGTCTGTGCGAAGGCTAGGAATTACCCACTGACACTATCCAGTTGGACTGCACCCGTCAGAACAGGGCTGAACTTGACTGCAAGGAGAAGTGTCCCTCGTATATCCCTCAGACCAAGGTAAGAAGAGTATTGTCAGCTTGCACAACTTATGCTAATACAACGCAGCTCTGCAGACGTGAATATGGTGCTCCCGTTGGTAATGGCCATGATGAAACTCCTGAAAGCAGTGACGAGAAATACCCGCAATACCCCGACAGTGACGAGGATACCAAGGAGGACGACGGTGATGCTCACGGAGGTGACAAGTATGATGGAGAAGGTGGCGACAAGGGTAACACCGGTTTCCCCGCGGGAGTAGTGCCAACCGCTCCCGGAAACAACACAACCAATCCTAATGGCGGCGAGACTACAACACCTACGACACCTGTCACACCTGCAACGCCTGTGGAGAACGGCGACAACGACAACAATGGCGAGACTGGCAACGGAGACAACTACGAGTCACCACCACTCGTTGACACTGATGCCGACGTTGGCTCAGGCACTTATCCCGAACAAGACGACAACAACAACGGATCACTCATCGATGTCGATGTTGACGCCGGTTCCGGACCAAGTGGCAACAACACCAGCACCGCACCAGGCAACAATGGCAACAACGGCGGCTCTCTCATCGATATTGACGCTAACGTTGGTGACGCAACCGGAAGCAATGCTGATCCCAGCAACAACAACGGTGGATCTCTCATCGATGTGGATGCCAACGTCGGTGGCGCGCCTGGAAGCAATGCTGATCCAAGCAACAACAACAACGGTGGATCTCTCATCGATATTGACGCGAGCGTCGGCGGCGCACCCGGAAGCAACGCTGATCCAAGCAACAACAACAATGGTGGCTCTTTGATCGACGCAGATGTTGCTGTCTTGCCAGGATCCAACAACAACGGTGGCTCGCTCCTCGATGCCGATGTCTCCGTCGGTGGTGGCTCCCTTCTCGACGCCGATGTGTCCGTTGGCGGTGGCTCTCTCCTTGACGCTGATGTTACTGTTGGTGGCGGCTCTCTCCTTGATGCGGACGTCACCGTCGGTGGATCTAACGGCGATGGCAATGCTGGCAACGGTGGCTCTCTCCTGGATGCTGACGTCACTGTTGGCGGAGGCTCGCTGCTCGATGCTGATGTCACCGTTGGTGGAGGCTCTCTACTCGATGCTGATGTCACTGTTGGCGGATCAAACAACGGCGATGACTCTAGCAACGGCGGCTCCCTCATCGATGCGGATGTCGATGTTCTTCCCGGCTCCAACAACAACGGCGATGATTCCCAAGACGGCAGCGGGTCACTCATTGACATCGACGTTCAGCTCCGCAACCTTCTCGACGTTCAGATTGACATCCTCGGCGACAACGGCCAACCGGACACTGATGAAGACCGCCAGCACTTGATCGAGGTTGACGTTGAGGTTGCCAGGCTCCTCGACCTCCACATTGGCATTCTCCGCCGCGATGTGCAGAAGCGGGGTGACGACAGCTCCCTCGTGAACATTGATATCGAGCTTCAGAAGCTTCTCGACATCCGCATCACCCTTCTCGGCGCCGACGGCCATATCAAGAGCGACTCTGACCGCAACCACCTGATCGAGATCGACGCTGAGATCCGACACCTTCTCGACCTTCGTGTGACTGTTGCACGCCGCAGCGAGCAAAAGCGTGGTGACTACACTTCCGTTGTCGATATTGATGTTGAGCTTAAGGATCTCCTCGAACTCCGCGTCAACATCCTCAGCAACGGTGGAGCCCAGACCGATGATGAGCACAACCACTTGATCGAGATTGATGCCCAGATCCAGCACCTCCTAGATCTCCGTGTGACCATCGCGCGCCGCAGTGAGCAGAAGCGCGGCGACTATACCTCTATCTTTGACGTTGATGTTGAGCTCCGACATTTGCTTGACGTCCAGATCGATCTTCTCGGTCGTGATCAGACCGTTACCGTCCACCAACAACTCATCTCCATCGATGTTCAGATCCGCCACTTGCTCGACATCCGCGTCCAACTCCTCAGCGGCAGCGTCTCCAAGCGCGACCACCGCGCCTCTGTCGCCGATATCAATGTCGAGCTTCGCCATCTTCTCGACATCCAGATCACGCTTCTTGGACGTGGCGTGCAACAGCTGACCGCTGGTGAGCGCCAACAGCTGCTTACCGTCAATGTACAGATCAAGCATCTCCTGGAAGTTCGCGTCAATGTGAACCGTCGCGCCACCCCCACTATCCCGTACTACTCGGACCCAGAACCAACTGAATGATGTCGGGTTGATTGATCGGCGATAGAGGTGCATGATTGGTGTCAATGGTTAAGCGTAGATGATACACACTCCTTTAGATAATTCGTAATACAAACACTTTACAACCAATCTCACTTACAAATAAGTCACCATGTGAGATGATCAGAACTACGTAGCTCCCATCTAATCATCGTGTAGCACAGATAAGAGATTCCATGTGCCGTAAGCGCAAAATCCTGGGGTCATGGAACCTTATGCCTCGACAAAGTCGGATTTACTTACGTAGTTATATAAGTCCTCGAATAATTCATCGAGGAGGAGCTGGGCTGGAAGGCTCAGGAGAGACAACCGCTGTCGACACTAAATTGCATGTGGGTGACCTGGTTACTCTCAAACTGTTCGAAGGAAGTTCAAACACTTGAATATCTTCTCGAGTCTCATCCTAGCTAAGCTGTGCCGATAGCTTGCTCCATTCTCGATTGAAGCTGGACATTGGCACGAAAAGTTTAGACACCGACGCGATTCGCACGTATCTTGGCCATCCATGGACATGGACTGAGAATGGGGCCTCGATGTTACGCTCCAATAATGACGGCATTTATCTTCTACAGTTGCAGCGGAAAGGTTGCCAGCCATTTCGGGCGAAAGTGAATGCGAACACCCACGCGCGACACCTGTCACTTCCTGCTTTTCCCCACTACCCGACCTGTCTTGTCACCATTGCACCGACCGGATATCACATGCAGCCTTTCTGCGCACCGAAAACACCACCTCGAAACCTGCGACCTGCATTTCCCCTCAACCTGCCTGTGTGCATTTCGCGACAACAGCCAAGTCAACCCTGGAGATCATGCCTGCTCAACCGATACCCGCAACTCGACCATCGCCCCTCGAGCGCCGCGACGATAACGCCAGACTTCTCGGTGCTACTGGCCATGGCCTTAGCGCAATCCTACCAAAGGTTCCGGGCAGCGCGGCCGTTGTATGGGCTGATGTCAGGGAAGAGGTTGACATGGTGGAATTCTACCCTTCTGCGCTCGTGCTAGGAATGGTGAAGGACACCGCGACGGCCAACTACCAGCCAGTGGTAGCATACATGAAGCGAACCACCGACGTCATTATATCCATTCGCGGACCTCATCCACACGAAGTCGGTCGCTTGGTTCTGCAGAGGACGATATGGAATGCGCCCTATCTCTTCACTTTCGATTTCGGAAACCGTCCCCGCAACAAGAGAATCCGAGCGCTGTGTAGGTACTACTTTCTGGATGCAGGCATTTGTCACGAACTGGTGGATAAGAGTGGGACTTTGATGGGCAGTCTTGAGCATGCGTGCTCTACAGTCGCTCAGGGTATCGCTGCTACTGAGGACGGTCACCGCGCTAGAGTCAAGGATACGAAGACCTCCAAGAAGAACCGAGAGGCCAACAAAGTGTCGCAGAAAGTCAGCTTTGGCGCGCATCATCAAGAAAATGGTGGCAATGTAGGACTCGGGGCGGGGATGTCGTCGCCGCAGAACCGCAAGTTCGTGGGGGATGACGACGCTGTGGACGTTGCGGACAACCCAAACAAGCGGCTCAAGACCACGCATGAGGTAATGCGTTATACGCGGTCCCGTAAAAGATCGACTGGGCTGACAATACGACAGACTGTGGGAGGCAACATCGATGTTCGGGGAGATGGTGATGCAGATGTTGAGCAGGCTGCAGATCTGGAAGGAGTTGAGACTGGTGACAGTGGCAGTGATGAGAGCGAAGATGAGGATGAGGAAGATGAGAACAAGATATGCGAAGCTTTGGTGACTAGACTTCTAAGGACGGTGGCCAGTTCAGATCCTATCAGAGCAACCGAGGAAGCTTCGGTGGCGCGTCGGTGGTGGCCAAATCTCATCTTTGATTGAGGATCCCGAAGGTCCTCGCGCATTTCTGCGATAATAGCCCCGAATCTTTGAGGGTTTTGTGCCTCCATGGTACCGCATATAGCTTAGAAGTAGGCGTTAGTTGCGCTTGAATACAGCCGGCCTACATAATGACAGGATCAACACACTCCTCATAGAGCTTCGATTCGGTGACTGTTCGGCAGAGAGCTGGATGTGGTAGAAATGTAATGAAAACAACACGGACGTCTGACACTGTGCTAGACTTGTCATGGACTCTGCGATTTGAAAGGATGACGTATTGCCCTGAGGTGAAAGGGCCAGAATGTCCTGCCAAGCCCCATCTTGACAAACGGCAAGAGCACCTACTCACACAACAGCTGTGATTGACGCCACGCCAGCACTTCGCATTGTTACTCTATGGCTGCAATATTATTTGCGTTGTAGTATATATTACTTGTTAACTTGAAGACTCTCATAAATCCCTTAGAAGGCGACCTGGTGAAGTTGCGCACTCACCTCTGCCTTCTGACGGGTAGCCCCCCAATTCGACACCGACTAGGGTAGCTTTTCGGGCCATGACCCAGAAGCTTCCTAGTCATCTTTTTGCTTTTTGACCCCTCATTCACGTATCCGTGCTTTCAATACACACTCGGTAGGCCCGTTTGGCCTTTTGACACCCCATTCACCTATCTGTGCTTTCAATACACACCGAGCGTCAAGCTACCCTCCGACCTCGCCTCCACTCCATCTTCTTCTCCTCCTCACTCCACCGCATCAAGTTCCAGCCTCGCCATCCAACCCACATCATACCTATGAAAGCTACGCACTGCAGCGTCAAGCATACAGCAACCAAAGCCGGATATGTTGTTTTGTTGTAGATGACGAAATACGGGAAGGCATTGAGCGGCACTCGCGCCTTTGCTCGGAGCGAGTACACACCCGACCAGCACCAGCACGAGTTGAAAAGGCCAGCACAAGCAAGGAATATAAGGACTACAGAAGGGATTGCGAGCAAAGCATCTTTGACAAGGACGATGTGCCAGTGTCGCGAGCCGCTAAAGAATGATGAGGAGATTTGGGTGAAGAGCGCGCTGAGGAAAATGAGACCTGTCATGACGAAAACGAGGAGATTCCGACAATTGATACCGATGGGTGGCGTGTTCCATAAAATCATTGTTGCGATGACTGATGAGGTGATGATGGGCGCTGTCGCAAGGAAGAGTAAGAATGTTGGACTCTTATCGCGCGGACCAGATTCGAAGACTAGAACTTTCTTGGGTCGGTATGAGTACACTGCTCCTGACCATGCGAGGTTGTCGAAGTACTCGTGGACGGAGCGGTAGTGTTTTAAGCTTGGAGCTGTGTGCCGCAGAATCTGCCATGCGGTGCGCCGGGCTGTGGCGCTCTGGACTGCGACGTCTTGAGTTGTGACATCCTGGACGAATGATTCGAGGATGCTGTAGCATGTTCTCCGCGAGGTGAAGCCACCTATGGCGTTGCTCAAGAGGATGGAGGGGATGACCCAGGTCATGAACATTGTGATCCCGATGCGACCTCCAGGAGGAGACGTATTACCGCCACCGACTGTTGCGACAAATGCTGAAACGATCTGATAGACATAAAGAGTGGTGGCGAGTAGTGTGCGAAGGCGCTCGTCCGTTCTGCTGTCGGCCAGCTGTTGTGCGGTCCGCGAGATGAGTATATCGAGTTTGTTTCCTTTGACGGTTGACCTTGACAGAATCTTCGTATAAACATCTACTGGGTCGTCGCGGAACCCAACCAAGTCCTCAAAGCCGCCAAGTACTGTTGCCATGTTACGGATCTTGGTTCGTTCCGTCGAATCGTACATCTCTGCCGCCAGTCGGTAGCAGCGAGACCATGCTTCCAGCTTTGAGAGCAGAGACCACAACGAATCGATGGGGTCGCCGAGCAGGTGAAGAATCATTAGGTAGCGGCGCTTGTCCAGCGGTGAGACTTCCATGTTGCTCAACAGCAGGAAGACGGGTATCAACCACGTACTGAGCCGAGGGCCGATATCGACATACCACCCGAAGGGTGCTCCACACAATTCATTGCAGCTATCGAGGGTCAAGACTGGGCTCTCTGGAGTTGAAAAGATGGTCCCATGATCGTCGCGGTAGAAGCATGTATCGTTGCTGGCGAGAGTACCCTCTGCGAGCATGGACTGAACTTTGCGATAGCATCGTTCGCGGTTGTAGCCCTCGCCGGCTGCTGTTGCCAAAAGGCAAGACAGCAGAATGAAGTTCACGCGTGCTGATGGAAAAATGGAAGACATTACAAGACGCGAAGTAGTTTACAGGGCGACATTGATAATCCCCTTTTCAGCTTCGAACATCTCTTGTATATGGTCGAAGACGATGAGGGTGCTCGACGCATCAGGCTGAGTATCAGGACAGCCACCACGACGATGTTCGGCCATGCATCTTGGCGACAGACATCAGGGCAACGAAGACAGTTGCACCAGTAAGAAGAGTCCTCCTGCACACGTGTGGGATGAAGCTGAATATCCCGCATTGTGGCTGCTTCGACTCCGCAGGAACACGAGACGCATCGTGGCTGTGCTTTGTGGGGTAGATGTAGAGCACCTGCCAGGAGCAGTGCGCGGTCAGAAAACGGCAGATGCATGAACAGAAGAGAACTTGAATTACTGCGATCAAAATAAATCAAAAGTGAACCTGAAGTAGAGTGAGCGTCCGATCAGGGGCTGTCAGAACGGAGTAACAAGGCTGAAGCTCAAACGCGGCTCGTCTCTAAATTTTGGATACATTAAAGAGCCTCATCATGACTGATCTGACTGGGCAACGTTATCTGAAAGGATAGATACGATCCAGATGCTGCGAATATTATGAAGGACCAAGCGATGTCGATGATGGAAGGATCGCGCCCAAGCTCGCGCGGCGTCAGATCACGCTAATTGGCCGCACAGACCACATCAATTGAAGCTCCACCGCAAAGCATCGCGAGCTCTTCAAGCAGCACTCAAGCAGCGAAAACACATCCACGCACAAGAAAGCCCATACACCCCGAGATATCTGAACCGGCGTTTCAGTCTGAACACAATCACCTCCCAAATCAGGGCGCTCACCCAACCGCGCTGCCCTCCCGCACAAAAACTCCAACCACAACACCACAGCCATGGCGCTCAACGCCTACCTAAACAGTCCGTCACCTCTCAACCTCGCCCGTCTTTTTATCACGCACTAACTCGACCCAGAACGCGTCACCGTCCTGACACTCGACGGACGCACCATGATCGGAACCCTCTTCTCGTGCGACGGCAGCATGAACCTCGTTCTCCAAGACGCGATTGAGCGCATCATCCGACCGCGGGAAGAAGAAGTACCAAGCGAAGAAGTGCCGCTCGGGCTGTATATAATACGAGGCGATAGTGTGGCGGTGGTGGGCAGGCTGGATGAGGAGTTGGATAAGAGTATTGACTGGAGTAAAGTACATGGAGAGGTTTTGGGGGGGACGAGACATACTTGAGAGTGGATGTGGGGAGGAAGATATGGGAATTACACTGTTAAGATGCGATAGGAAGATGTGGTGCGCGGAATCATTGGCGACGGACCAGCGCGGACAACATGGGGGAGGTGTATGTGCAGGAAGTGGAGATGCGGCAACGCAAGGCACAGCGCGTTGTTGGATACGACAAAGTGGAGAACACGAGATACCCAAGAAGGGCTGGACTGGACAGAGTATGTTGTTCAAATCTATGCTCAAAGCACACTTTGCTGACACATCAGACTGCGACTGTCTGCATATACCCATACTGAATTGCTCGAAAGCGACAGATACCATAGCGCAACACGGCTACACCGAATGATGACTCCCGTCCATGCACATCAATCTCTTTTGTTCTACCTCCACCTACCTCGCCGTTCACCCCCATCAGCATCACTGTATACTCCTCCCCACCCCCTCCCCAATCCCCTGCAACACCTTATGATCACTCGGATTCGCCGCAGCCTCATACAGCACACTCACGGGCTCCTTGTTCAACTTCATGAAATCCCCCTTGAACGCAAGATAACTAAACACAGTCTCATCTTCGTCCCCCTGGCTCCAATTATCCTCGAAAAACAGCGCAAGACTCCGCGTCGTGTTGAAATACGCACGCTTGACCGGGATTTCTTGGACTTCGTTGCTGCGACTGATTTCTAGCGTTTGCGTCGCTTCTTTGTCGGACGCTGTGTCGAAATCCATACTGTCTTCGTTCACGAAGACTTTCAACGTCTTGGGCGCGTGCTCGGAATCGCTTGTCCGGATCAAGATACTATGTAGCCTGACTTGTCCGGTAAACGGGACTATCATGAGTAATTGCTCGTCGGCGCTGCTTTTCAGCTCGGGATCGGGATCGAGGCGCTGGGCCCATGTCTTTTGACAGATGGCGCGGCCGCTGTTGGACGCATCTTCATTGAGAGTGACGAGTTTGCTGAAGTCGATTTGACTGTAGAGAATGTTTTGCAGCGCGGGTGTGATGTCGTCGGTGTGGTCGTGTACGTGGTCGTGGCCTTCGGCGTGCTCTTCGTCGTGGCAGTGGCTGCCGTGGGAGTGGTTGTGGGACATTGTTTGGGTCGCGCGTTGGTCGGGGAGTGGTGTGGTTGGTGGGGGCGGGGTAGCTTTGAGCGAGCTTGAGGGAGATCTGCAGGGGCGATAGGCAGGCAACGCAGGTACGATCGTGGTGGTGGGTTGTCAGAAGGATGAGCGAAGGGAGGTTTTGGAGGAGGAGAAGATATGACGTGCGGGATGTAATGATCGACGATAGATGTGAGACAGTTACGCCACTGCAGCAAACACCGCAACAAGTATCACAGCCTGAACCCGGGCACGTGGTCACCCAGCGCATCAACAGAAGTCGTCATCCTGGAAAATGACAAGTTCTCGAGGCGAATCGAGAAATCATGCTGTGTTCGGTCATACGTACTTCAACATCAAACAAACACCCCAACGCCTCGCTCTAATGCAGTCTACATGCCAATATATGCTCTGTTGCTCAAGCTAGCATAGGCTGCGACGCCTGTTCAGCAGCCCGCTCTCTCGCTCTCCTTGCTGCCCTGTCCTTGGCCATCTGCGCCTTCTCCTGCGGTGTAAATTGTGGTTGTGTGACGGGCGCATTGGGGAATTCAGTGTCGGCGACACCATTGACTTCGGCTTCGAGGGCTTCGAGCTCGTCCTCCACCTCGTCTTCGTCTTGGTTGGACATCTTGTTCGCGAGGAGTTCCGAGATTTCCTACATTCACAAGTCAGTGTCATGTGCGGGCGACGGCGTGGGTTGTTGGGCGAACCTCTTGATACGCTCGTGCTTCTTCGTTGTCTGCCAGCAGCTTCTCCACGTTCTCTATGCCACCCATCTCCTTGTGAATCTCCTTGAGCACAGCAGTGCCTTGCTGCAGCCCGTACAAGACGTCCTTCTGCACGAGCGCAAATTCGACATCGCTCGTCAACTGCTCGAGTTGCGCCAGTTGTGCGTCGGTCTTCGATAGCAGCGACTCCTGGTACTTCTTCCGCCGCAGCGCCAGCTTCGCCTTGTCAGTCTGCCCTTTCGCCAGACATTCCTTCGCGATCTCCTTCTCGCGGTCGGTCAGGACGGTGATGCGCTTCTGGTACTGTCGTAGCTTATCGCGCTGGTTCTTCATATCCAGGATCGCCCTGAGTGGTCAACATGGTACAAAACACATTCTCGGTGTCGCATACTTGTCCTGTGCAGAGATCTTGTTCGAGCTGCTAGAGTTCCCCATGGTGTTGCAGCCTCCATGAGCTCTGCTTCACTGATGCGCATGAGACTTCCAAGGTTAGTTCATCGCGCCTGCCGCGCCTTGATTGACGTATGCGCGGGTAGGGCCGAAGGAAGGCCGACGCTAGCAGGCGCAGGCTTATCGATAAGCGTCGCGCTCAACTTTTTTGTGGACGCAACTGCATCTGGCACCAACATCCAACGTTCCCCAGGTGCATGAGTTCTACCAGATTTCCTACCCGAAACATACTAGTGACTCATTTCAAGAGCATCAGTGCATTACACTCTCATTGATTTATCGACTCATCGGATCATCGACTCGTATAGCTACCATGGTTGGCCGCGCCCGCCCATCGCTGCAAGCCGGCCTGGACCGCGACATCTACCAGATTGTGCGGAAATACATCGATGAAAAGAATGAGTCACCCCTGAAGCTTCGTATATCAACCATCTACGACTCCATTCAGCGTTCAAATTCCAGCTTGAAAAGACGCCCGAAGAAGCAGCTCGAGGATTCCATTGAGCGAGTTATCGACGTCATTCGCGAGGACGAGGAAGGAGACGACTCTGACGAAATGGCCGAACTCGAAGGCGATTTTGGTGCGAATGATGGAGTCGATGCCAAGAGCAAGGGTGAGAAAGACAGCTCTGCAGACTGGATGAACAAGCAGATTGTTAACCAGTGGGCTTCATCAGGCACTGCTACTCCAGCCGTGAATGGCGAGAAGAGCGAGAGGCGCAAGAAGCGAGATGCTGCCAAAGCAAATGGCGAGCGGGAGAGCAAGAGACAGAAGAAATCGACCACCGCATCAGAAGCAAATATCGACATCACGCCACCAACAGGAATCGACCTGGACGATCTCGGAGGCGTGGATCGTGTCATTGTTCAACTCAAAGAGCATTTGGTCCTTCCCCTCCTGTACCCAGAAGAATATGCAGATCGACAGATCCCCATACCACGTGGTATCCTGCTTCACGGACCTCCGGGGTGCGGCAAGACCATGATCAGCCGAGCCTTCGCTGCGGCATTGGAAGTCCCGTTCATCGAGATCCGTGGCCCCTCGGTCGTTTCCGGTATGTCTGGAGAGTCAGAAAAGCAGATCCGAGAGCACTTCGAGAAAGCCAGAGAGGTAGCACCGTGTCTTATCTTCATCGACGAAATCGACGTTATCGCGCCAAAAAGAGATAGCGCACAGAGCCAAATGGAGAAACGTATCGTCGCGCAGATGCTACTGTCGATGGATAGTCTTGCAATGGAGGACAACGACGGCAAGCCGGTAATCGTCCTAGCGGCGACGAACCGCCCTGACAGCATTGATCCAGCGCTGCGACGAGGAGGGCGCTTTGACACCGAGATCAACATGGGCGTACCAAACGAGCCCATGCGGGACATGATATTACGAGCACTTACTCGCAAGACGAGCCTTGCTCCGGACATCGACTTTCTGTCACTAGCCAAGAAGACTGCAGGTTTTGTTGGCGCCGACCTCAAAGATCTTGTGAGCAAAGCCGGAACATGGTCCATGGACCAGTTTCGCAAAGCCCTCGAAGCACAAGCTGCCCAGATCAATGCCGAGATGGAGCTCGATGGCAAGTCGATTGCGGTCCGATCAACTAAACGACTCATCAATCGTGTTAGAGACAAGACAGTACCACGACCTCCTGGTTTCGAAGGCACGGTCATCGCGATGGAGGCGTTCGATGCGGTACTCCCGACAATCATTCCGTCCTCAAAGAGAGAAGGCTTCGCGACAGTCCCAGACACGACGTGGAGAGACGTTGGCGCGCTCGAAGGCGTACGTGAGGAGCTTGAGATGGCTATCATCGAGCCGATCAAGAACCCCGAGCGATTCAAGAAGGTCGGCATCACCGCTGCTACTGGCGTCCTTCTCTGGGGCCCACCGGGTTGCGGCAAGACGCTTTTGGCCAAAGCAGTAGCGGCAGAGTCCAAAGCGAACTTCATCAGTGTGAAGGGGCCTGAGTTGTTGAACAAGGTGAGTTTGGCTACATCACGGCGTGTCTATCTCCACACATTTTTGTGGCTAGCATCTTCGTTCACAAAAGTGTGCGAAGTGCGAAGCTACACGCGCTGTCATATTGACTTGTTCCTAAACGCTAACCTTTACTACAGTACGTGGGCGAGTCCGAACGCGCCATCCGCCAAGTCTTCCAGCGCGCCCGGTCTTCGATCCCCTGCGTTGTGTTCTTCGACGAGTTCGACGCCCTCGCCCCAAAACGCAGTACCGAACTGCACGAAGCCTCGGCGCGCGTCGTCAATACCCTCCTTACCGAACTCGATGGCCTATCAATGCGCGAAGGTATCTACCTAATCGCAGCCACCAACCGACCAGAGATGATCGACGAAGCCATGCTACGTCCCGGTCGCCTCGAGACTTCGCTGTACATTCCGCTTCCGAAGCCAGCAGAGCGCGTCGACATCCTGCGCGCATTGCTGCGCCAGCGAGGCGTAATCAACCCCGATCTAGCCGAATTCGGCGCCAGAGACAGCTGTGAGAACTTCTCGGGTGCAGATCTCGAGGCCTTGCTGCGCAGAGCGGGCCAAAACGCAGTCCGGCGCGGCTCAGATGTAGTGGAAGCCGTCGACTTTGACAAGGCTGCGGTGACGATCAATCCTTCGGTCGGCGATATCCGCAAGTACGAGAAGCTGAGGGAGCGTTTTGAAACCAAGGTTTAGTGGTTCGGGAATGGCTTCGCGGTATTTTTCGTGGTTTTTCAAATTAGGTGATAGTGTACTGTAGGTATACAGCATTCGCTATGGAGTAATTCTATTATAATTGGTTGTGCAATACGCTCGCGTCATCTGATTGCTGAAATTGTCCAGAAGGACGTTTACGTGACTATTCAGCCCATGGCCATTAGTAAGGCATATACTAGCCTGTCTACCTTCACACCATTATCAGGTCGCTGCTTACATTTTATATATCATCCTGTTCATCCTCACGCTACTATCTATTGTGTCGCTGTTATCATCTCATACACTATCTTGTCTACCCTCACAGTACTATTCATCGTGTTGCTGTGACTATTAGATACACCATCCTGTCTACCTTCACATCACTATCCATCATGCCACCATTACTATTGGATGTGTCATTCTGTCTACCCTCAGACCACTATTAAGTATGTCGTCGCTACAATCGCATACACAATCCTGTCTACCTTCACACCACTATCTATACTGTCCCTGTCATCATTCCATACACACCCCCGTCTACCCTCACACCCTTATCCCCTCACCACCTCCACCCACTTCTAAACACCCCCAACACCCCCCTCCTCTTCATACTTCCCACAACCTTGCTTCTCACCTCCACATCCAACCTCCGATCTCCATTCTCGTCCTGACCATCCCCTTCCAGAGCCCGGACTCTCGCGCACTCAAAACATCCTCCGCCTGTACCTTCACTCCCGCTACTGGCTGGGGCGTCTTTGAACTTGAGCTTGTATCGGCGACATGCGCGCCCTGTTGCGGGAAGGCGGTCGGAGGGTATGATGACGCTGCAGTAGTCCCAGCGGAGGAGGCGGGTGTGTGTGCAGGGGCGGAAGCGGGTGTGGTGTTCTATGCACATTCTGGGTGTGAATATGGTAGAGAAGGGTGTTTTCCGATCGTAATTGTCATCAAATCTTCGGCTTCTTCTTGTTATGTGGTAGAGACGCGAGTTGCCTAGAATATGATCGAGCTGTGGTTGAGGCTCTGGTTGTGAGGGTTGATAAGATCTTGGAGATAGACAGGGGACAGGATCGGAAGAAAACGTATAGGGGGTGCTGGGAGGCGTGAGTGGGAGCTTCAATAGCTGCTGTGATTGTTTGCTGGCGATATGATTCCCAGGGCTCGGTTTCACTCTTTTCATCTTTGTGGAAAATCACTTCGTTTCGGAAGTCAGACAGAAGTCATCAGGCCAGGATTCTAACACGGGTATCTTCATTCATACTTAACAACAGCCTATCCTACAACTCCCTGACACATACACCTTGCATCTATCTGTAATCAATAAAATCCCCGTCGCGCATTCATCTCCCTCTCCAACGCTTCCAACCCACCTTCTCCCATCGCGCTTTCGTCAAGGCCCATAACAATAGCCTGTCTAGCACCCAGCTTGACACCATTAACACTATCATCCAACGGCACCGTCAAATCATCGTCTCGTAAACCTGCACCTTCGCCCTCAGGTTTCAAGAACTTCTCAAAAGCGGCAGTACCTCGAATACTACCCGTCTTGTCGTACCTAGCAAGCATAGAGCGCATGTCATTGACCCAGCCTTTGCATACTTTACATACATCCATTTCTCGACTCACATGCGTGCGTCTGGTGGGGTTAGTACATCGGACAGCAAGGAGTTGGTGGTCGGGCAAAGTGTCGTAGTTGAGCGCCGTGGCGGGTGCAGCCACTGCCGCAGCAGGAGTCCAGG
>BCLK01000186.1:0-34692 GCA_001748405.1 Paraphoma sp. B47-9
GGACCAGATTCAGTATTGGTGTGTATGTCCGCTAGAATATGCCCCAGAATGAAGGGTTCAAATTTGTTCGCTGGAATTCGGCCAAAAGAATGCGCAACTTGCGATCATGGCGTGATGGTGGGGTCGGCACCATGCAGAGGGCATGTGTAACAAAGAGGCGCCCAATAGTCAAAGATACGCCATACAAAGGCAAAGTCACCAAAAGCAAGTACAATTGGCCAATGTGGTGACGAGTCTGCTGTCTGGAAGGCTGCAGCATGTCAAATGAAACCACTAATCAGCTATACGTACTAATATTGTTTCCTTAACCACCCACATGCTTGACCTGCAGCCTTCTGCGCGTTGCGTGGCAGTGCATCACTAGATGCGTTAACATTAGCGCACAACTCAACTAGGACTATGACTAGGGGGAAACGAGAAGAGGTATCGAGTGTAATCTCATACCCTTTCTCATATTGATCACCACCTTGTTTTCGGCATCACGGATCATTGCGAAGCACAGTGATTAGGTTGGCAAGGCTGAAAGAAACTTTGCAGGCTAACACGATTCGCGGCCTGGCATAGCCCTTTTAGTCACCAATCGTGCGGCCCAGTGCAAGTTCGAGGACAAAATATGGCTATATTTCGAAGAATGCTGTTGGACGTAATCTTAAGGCCTCCCGCATGTGGCGCGTGGGGGCTACCTTTGCGCTCTGCAATTTGGCTATGTTCACTATGTTGTGTGCAGACTAACTACATCCGGCGTCTACATATGCAGTGGCATCATTTAGCAGCATTGCAGAGTATGCATTGCAGTAGAGGCTGTGTGAGACGGGAAGAGCGAATGGAGATCGAACCCTGGACGGGTCTTAAGAAGGGCTCGACTGTCAAGGTATGCGCAGCCTTCTCGTCCTCACTATCTACTGAATCGCAATATCTCACGTTAATCACTTCGTTCTGCAAATCTCAGAGAGCTGTTCAGTAGTATCATTGAGTTGCCCGTGTAATGTCAACAAGCACCAACCCTCCGATCACAGCTACGACCGATTTTCGGTTCATGGGCTACTATGTAGATCGAACAAAAGGCTGTAAGTTATGTAGCAAGACCTTTCATGTTTACTTACTGAAAGCATTCAGGGACAATTGCCGGCTGCTCCTTGGAGGGAGAATACTTCGTTTCATCGCCACCATGGTTTGGCTGTGGTGATGACACTATGAAAACGAGCTGTGTTTCGACAGCCGCACCCACCATAGGGTCAAATAGCGCCGTTTTCTACGAATGGTATGTTGCGCAATTTAGCACACTCAATAGCACTCTCATTGAAGTCCGATGAGATATACCAACAGCCAATAGCTCCGATGCCTACTCCTGTATCACGCAAATCCTACATACCGGAACTTCCGTCCCAACGCCCGACCCTGGCCAACTATCGAAAGTTGCATGCGTGCCTTCGGAATGGGATGCGTATACACTGTATCGCGCGGTGCCAGCTACACCTACACCCTCACCAACATCTTCGCGATCGACCTTCGAATCTACATCTAGCTCCAGCACTCCTTTGAACACACTTCTGTCTTCCTCCTCGCCCACACCCCCGCCGTCGCCGTCGACCGTAAGCCCAGGCATCATCGCCGGCGCTGCCATTGCAGGTGTGGCACTACTGCTTGTTGTAGTGTTTCTGATCTGGTTTTTCGCATGCTATCGTCGCAAGGCGAGAGTGAATGCTGCAGCACAGCAAACGCAACAGTATCCGTATTCAGAGTGGCAGCAGCCGGCCTATGAGGCGGATACACATACGACGAAGAGCGGACTGGTGTCGCCGGGGTACGCGCATCATTACGATCATGTGAGTGGGCATGGGCTTGGGCAGACTGGCAATCCGGCGGGGCAAGATGCGCATGAAGTTGGAGAGTTGACTGGTGATCACGGAGGGAGATGAAAAGTAAGTAGCGCTTGTCACGTTGGTCTTTGTGCTGCTGTGGCCTCATTCCTTTCCTGGCACGGATTATAATATTGCACTGTCGAGCATGAAGCTACGGATGAATTTCCAAGACATGATGACGCCTGTAGTAATTAAGGTGTGCCGCGCAGCGAGGAGGTGTAAACAGCTTCATCAAAGTATGAGTGTATTGTTTTGAGGGAATAAAAGCGAAGGCTCAGTGATTACGTTCGGGAAGCCGAGGGCGAACTTTGTATTCGAAGAACATAGTTGTTTCCTTGAGCTGTCAGACAAACATAAATAACAGTACGGTTCTTTAAAGCTGCGGATCATGTTGTGGCACAGTCATCTGCATTAGTACGCCTGGTTATGTAGCTATGCGTCTTTGAAAAGTCAAGCGAAAGTCAATCATGATTTTGAGGAGACAGATATTCATAATAATGCGAATGGATCTTACCGCTCGGAAGATTTAAATTTGTTCATCCCGACATCGATTAATGAAGGTATCGCTCTGTGCCGGCGCATGTCCAACTTCAAATAGTAGCTCTAGCCTTGGATGCCTTTTTCGTGCTCGATGTCTTCAGCGTGCTCGACTTGGATGTCTTAGTCTTTGTGGCTTTCGTTGTTGTTGGTGCGCCAGATACTGTGGCTCCTGCCGCAGTGCAAGGGAAGTCCAGACTTGCGGTGCTGGCGATGTTCGTACAGAAGTACTCCGAGCTACCGCTTGTTCCGACGAGGTGTGTACCCTTGGCAGTAATGTTTTGGCAGATGTCGCTACAGACGAGAGTTACAACTTCTTTGCTCTTGCCTCCTGTGCCCGTGACATTGATGTAGTGAACATCGCTGATAGTGACCTTCGAGGGGTAGCTGGCACAAGTAGTAGCTGACGTCTCATAGCATTGATTGATCACGATCGGGAGATCGACGTTCTGCACGGTAAAGTCTTGGAAGGTGATGTTCTTAACATAACCCGATCCGCCACCTTTCGTAGACGTGGCGCTGGCACTTCCGCCGAAGGCCTTGATGCGAGCTCCGTTCTCTGCGTTCACCATGGTCACGTTCTTCACAAGAACGTTTGCTATATTGTCTGTGACACCTGCATACTGGCCCAGAGAGCCAACAGAGATGCCATGGGATCCTTGACAGTAAAGATTCTGGACCAAAGCGTTGGTCGTGTTGGGCTTGAAGCTAACGCAGTCGTCTCCATTGACGATGTGGCTATTGGTGATGCTGACAGAGTCGCTACGGTAAATATCCCAACCGTCGGTATTCTGGGCCTGGGACCCATCTGACTGGATCGAATGCAGGTCTATGTTGTCGAAGGTAACGTCGCTGGACCCGTACACCAAGTTGTGCCAGAATGGACTTTGAACTTGCTTGATGTTCTCAACTCGGACGTGCTGCGCATTATAGACCACCCATGGGATTGGGCCTGTTTTACCTGCCTGATAAGCTGTGATCAGTATTTGTTTCCTTCAATCTCGCTCGCAAGATTGACTTACCTTGTACCATGTGTCGCCACTGCCAGAGTAGGTACCTCCACCATAAATATGGATGTTGCTGCCGCCAATCGTCCAGGCAGTGTACGCATTCTGGTAATTGAGTTGAAATCCATTTTGACTCCAATAGTTGATGTTCGCCGAGAGATTGATAGTGCCAGTGAGTTCTATCGCAACGTTTGAGAGGTCGGTTGTCTGCAGCAAAGACCCAATGGTGTAGGTCTTGTCGAGAACCACAGTGCCGCCGTTATTGCAAGACTTCAGGGCAGCTTTGATCGCTGGAGAGTCATCGCTAGTACCACCGGCAACTTCACAAACCGCGGCATAGGCTGCGCTAGCGATGGACGCCGCAATCAAGGACGTTCGGAACATCGTACAGGGTTGGGTGCTCGGTAAATGCTGGGCAATGGCTGGGCAAAAGCTTAGCGATGCTTGAAAGTGGTCGACTTGCTCTCCTTTCATATCGTTTTCCATAGATGAACGCTACCATAGTTTAAGGATGGTGATTCGTGGAAAAGAAGGTGTTATTGCGGTAAAATGTAAAATGACATGAAAAGGAACACTAATCACAGTTCGTGGAAAATTTACGTTTCAGAGCAGTCTTCATTAAATCAGCGGAAATACGGACGAAGGCCACGTCTTTGGGCATAATGTGTACAGGTAGAAGCGCGCATAGTGTTCATAGCTGGTCATTCCCAGGTACGATGGCCCGGAGCCTCGGAAAATTCCCCGCAAACTTGTCGTATCCCTTGAACTCAAATTCCAGAAAACCAGACAACGTAGTGATGATTGGTATTGAGCTGACGGCCGCATTACGGTTCCATCAAGAGCACAGGGCATGGCCCTTTGCACCATTTGCAGCGTGCTGCAGTGCGCTGTCGCGCTCGCATGCGCACGGCCGCCGCAGTTCATACGTAGCCATCAGGCTCGTCGCGAGCTGGTGACGCTCTCGAATCTGAAGCTCTACATATAGGAGTAAGTTTACCAAGCTCTTGGCCCTTATGCTGCTGATGTCTTTATCCAGCGGACAGCATGCGACGGGCTCATATGGGGTCAATTAAAGCGACGAGGATCGCGGCGTACTGACTGCGGATGGTTGCGGAGGATCAAGGCAGAACGATGGTTTTGGTTTAACATAGCGTTATTCTAGATGAGTTCGAGACCAAATTGCAGCTAAAATGGATAGATTGGGTGACATAGCTTATGTCTCGGGTGTGGTCGGATTACCTTGTCGTAGGCTTGTTCCAGCTTTCGGGTCACTCGTAACATCCCTTCTGGAGTCTCTCAACCTTAGGAAGAGTCCAGAGAACCACCAAAAGGTGATGAATAGCGTAAAGATTGTCCAAAGCTTATTGTTCAACGGAGTCCACGTTTCACGTTATATGTGGGGTGAATTTCGAGTATAAGGGATAAAACTTGCATTTAGATGTGACTTACAGACAGCTAAACAAGGATGAATAGTGATGCTCGTATAAACTTGTGACCGCTCAGCTTGCGTACCTTGCACAATAAAAGTCGATGCATATCCGCAAATTGATCAGCGTAGTTGGCTAGGCATAAGCGATTATCTGACGTTTGTGACGTGTTGGCATCTGATAACCGTGCACACAAAGTAGCGCAAGTATATCAAGCAGCTCTTTTCATATGTCTAAAGCTGGCGCAGTCCTAACAGCAATCTATGAGGGCTCTGAATTCTACTGTCAGGCTCTTCCCACGCGGAGCAGTACAACCATTAAATGCTGAATGAAAGGTCGAGAGTAGCATTCAGTTCACGAAGCACGGATAATGCGTGTTGCATCAGCGAAGCCAGCTATTCGAACCAAACAAACAGGTTCGAAAGTGCTGCTGCGCAGCGAAAAGATTCCGACGTGCATTTGGGGTTGCTGCTCGTACCCCTCAGCTGAGAATGTTTCAGCCGCACGAGACCCCATGTCACGCGCATTTTCAGCGATTGTGTGACTTCCCCTCTCATACCTCTACTTGTCATATCGCATTACCTACAGGCTCTCCCGAAAGTTCGACCTAAAGCAATGAAAGTTTTTGGCGCTTTGTATAAGCGGGTGAAGATGGGTTGTTCTTCTAAGTCCAGTGTCCCTGCGACTGCCTCTTCTGAGGCAGCACAAGTGCCCTCACATCGCGAAGAGTCTACAAGGCAAACAGATAGGCAACCAGAAGATACCACGAAGTGCGACCAGATCCCGTACAACACGCCGCTCGCCCACTTCCCAGACGACGATCGAGAGCTGCAACACTTTGATCTATGTGATTGCTACCCCGACAAAAGAAGTTGGGAACGACCTGTGGATTATCTCCCCGTTAGTCGTTTGCTCGAAGCCGCTGCTGGCAGTTGTTATGTTTGCTCGACTGTATATACAGGACTCGGCGTGGCCTTACGGCAATGCATCGATCCGGATTTTACGGCAAAGTGGAAGCGGGGACCTCATGGAGAGCTACGTGTTGACTACATGAAAGAAAAAATATGGGGATCGAGGCGGACGTTTGAGATTTACTTGGGCTTCAGTGCGGATTATCTCGGATCCATTTCTAGATCTCGAAAGAAGCTGACGTAGTAACACTTGCAGGTCAAGAAATCCTCCCTCCACCATTACACAAGATGGGAAATTTTCGAGAAATTCATGAGGACCCCATGTCTTCAGAGTGCATTAATCGCGTGAAAGAGATGTTGGATCTTTGCGAGGAGGTGCATCAGAACTGCCGAGCGTCTTCGCCTGCAACTCCTCCGCGGCGTGTGGTCGATATTGGGACTTCCAATGCCGAAATCAAGTTGTACGAATCCAATGCTGAGACTGCAGACTATGTCGCACTAAGCCACTGCTGGGGAAGCAGCCAGAACCTCACAACTACGAAAGCCACCATCTCCGAACATCAACTAGGTATCGCATGGGATGTCATCCCGAAGACATTTCAGGATGCTATTCGTATTTCGAGGGAATTGGCTATCAAATATATCTGGATAGACTCACTCTGTATCGTGCAGGATGACTCGTGAGTCGAAAGGTATAATACGTGTTCAAGTACGCTCCTGAAATTGAAACAGGGAAGACTGGAAAACAGAGTCTGCAAAAATGGACAAAGTTTACGAAAATGCCCGCCTCACCATTGCCGCTTCGTCATCGCCAGCAGACGCCGACGGGTTCCTTCAGTTGAGGACGAAGTATGTCAGCAAACAATTTGCTAGTTCACACCCCGCTTTCCCCGGCGGCACCGCAAATTTCACAGTCCGTCATGAGCCCAGCAAGCACCTTCGACATGACGTCCCCGGTCGAATCCGTGACTCATGGCGCGCTAATCTCATCGGCCCAGCAGGTGCTATGCAGCCACTCGACTACCGTGCTTGGTGTTTTCAAGAAAAACTCGTCTCTCGTCGACTTCTGTCGTACTGTGAGAATGAAATCGAGTGGGATTGCTTGGATTGCTGTGACTGTGAGTGCGGCTCGAGATACAGGGTCTTCATTATCGACGGTTGGGACTGGCGAAACGGAAGTGCTCGACAGGTTTTCCAGGGCTTGAACGTCATTGCGAAAAATAGTCCCTTGGAACGAAGGCTTGATCTCCGCGATGCGATCCTCAAGAACTGGCGCATGAGCATCATTCCAACATATACGCAACTCAGCTTGACACAAGAAATGGACCGCCTCCCAGCCCTCTCGGCAGTAGCCAAAACACTCGAAGCTGTTATTGAGGACGAGTACCTTTCAGGGCATTGGAGGTCAGACCTCCTAAGCTTGGCCTGGGTATCTGGACCATATGGCAAGGATCCTCCGAATCCTGGGCGTATGCCCGCGATGAGAAGAGCACCTTCTTGGAGTTGGGCATCCATTGAAGGCCCAGTTGACTTCTGCTACGACCACGAAGATGACTATGCGCCAATCTATGAGATCATAGAGGAACATAGCGTATCAGGAGGAGCTAGCCGCTCGTTCGACGTAGATTTAGGACCCTTGAAGGTCGCTGGACACATGATTCCTGGCCGCCTCAGCATCTCGGATCATACTGAAGACCCTGAACAAGGGAAACTTATCTACCGCTGCTTCTTCGATGACAATGATATTGCAGTCACAAGCTCCTTTTACCCCGACGCTCCATTAGCAAGCGATGGGCATTCTTTTCACCGCGCTACAGCGCCGGACCGTCAGGAAACCTCCAGCCCGGTCAATTTTCTAGCTATCCTCATTGCGCGCGTACGGCGCAACACGGGCTTCACAGATCGCTCCGAGGGTCCCGTCGTAGATTTCTCTGCAGACCGTTGGCTTACTTTGATGGTGCTGAGCTCGGGAGATAGAACTGCGAAGATACCGACGTGCGAGAGATTGGGGCTCTTGAAATCTGTGCACGTCAATCAGCTCCCCGCGAAATGGAATGAGAGGTGGCCTAAGCAGGAGATGAATATTGTGTGATGAATGTAGTTGACTGAATTCAGGCCACTATTTCAGTTATAGAGAGGGAGCAATACATACTTAGAGTCACCACATTCGCGCGCTCTGGGGAAGAAGAGTTCTGATATTGTTCGGTCCCAACCCGGAGCTGCGTCATATTGAACGAACCCACATTTTTTTGTGAACGTGGCTATTCTACCGTGTATTTTCGAAAGAACCTCAATCTAGCGACGGACTCGGACCTTAACCACGCATTGAGATGGGAAATTCTCAATCACAACGACTGGCCTAATGATTAAAAATCACGGACAAACAATTTCTTCCTCGTACGGACTGCTGTCGTCATGCTGGTCAAATACGCTTCATGTGCGGCGGAATGGGTGCCAGCGGAACAGTCGTATCCACTTCGATTGACCGCAGTACGGAGCAAAGGAGATATCGCATGGACGTCTCGACCGGTTTTCCATAAACCTGGTTACGATCCGCATTAGAATCTTCCATCATGGTGGCCGCCAATAGAAACAATTTCTCCGATTGGCTGCAATCGCCGACCCCGATGTTTCGAACCCGGGTAGTGTATTAAGGACGGCTAATCTCCGTGTCCAAAACGGTAAAATGCGGAGATAAAACCAGGGACGAACACTACCTTCATCTATAGACTACTCTTTAGCGCGCAGAGCTTTGTGTCCATGAAGCTTTAGATTGACACCCAATGCGCTTGGCAAGCATACAAATGTCGAGGGCTGCTTGCTCGTTGACTGTTCGCTCACATCACAATTCAAAGCATCAATATGCTCAGCCGTAACGTTCTACTTTCCTTGTTGGCGGTTCTCGGCCCCGCGGAGGCTCTCCGGTATCTTGGACGTGTCAATCCCGCTACGAAGGAGTTGACCTGGTCAAACACTGGCGTGTCCTTCACATTTACCGGATCTTCGGCGACCATCGGCTTCGAAGGACTAAGCGGCTCCAACAGTGCTGAGTTGGTCGTGGATGGCAAATCAACATATATTCCGAACCTCACAGGCAGCTCCATCTCAACACCAGCAAATCTATCGCGTGGCAAGCACACCGTCTCTTTCCGCAAATCGTCAGAAGCGCTCTTCGGCTCCATTTTCATCGGCAATGTCACCACTGACGGCAAATTCGGCGCTGACGTTGCGCCGTCAAAGCGCAGGATTGAAGTTATTGGCGACTCAATTACATCAGCGTATGGCATCGGCGCTGCCCTGCCCTGCACCAACACTGCAGCACTAGAAGTCATCTCAGAAGGCTACAGCGTGCGGACTGCAAACGCCTTGAAGGCCGACCTCAGCATCATTTCCTGGTCTGGCATCGGTGTCATCCGGAACTACGATTCTGGCGGCACGGACACTTCTCCCATCATGCCTGAGCGCTACACCAAGTACGGCGCAAATGATGCGTCTGGGTCGTACACATTCCCCAAGGCAGATGCACCAAATGCCGTTGTTATCGGTTTGGGCACCAACGATTTTGGCCACAACTCTCGACCAATCTTGACCGCGACTGAGTATACTGCGGCTGTCGTCAAATTTGTGAAGCAGATCCAAGCTGGTTACAAGACTAAACCAACATTCTTCCTGCTCACTTCGCCAATGTTGAATGATGGATACCCATCTGCGGCAGAAGCGCAGCATACCACGCAGTTCAACGCGCTGAACGAGGCTGCCAAACAACTCAACGGAACAATTTCGGCGCATGTTGTCGACTGGCCGCCTCAGGGATCGGATCTTGGTTGCGATTACCATCCGACGCCGAACACCAATGCGATCGGCGCTGACAAGCTCACAGCTGCAATCAAAACGGTCTTGAAGTGGTGAACTGATGGGCCTTCCTGATGTGCAAAAAATACTATCTACTATCCCAGAATATTAAAATCGTATTATTGTCACCTTGTGATCAGATGTGCATTTGTACTCCGTGTCCTGATCATCCATGTATGTCGCTGAAATATTGCCATGACTCTAGAACTTGGCGAAGTTCATCATTGCGGTTGCCCAGTGAACTCTTGGATATGTGCGCCGTAAATTAACAAAGTGAGCTGCGAAGCCCAACATCTGCGAGGAAGTCATCGATATATACAAAAGGTGGAAATTCAAGACATGGCACGCAAAGTCGAATATTGATGGGACGCTCTACCTGCTGCGAGCGGCGGGCGACCATGTGTGCTGTCGTACCAAATGATCCAACGATGCCCTTGGGGACGTGTGGTTGCTATGCGAGAGGTTCCGACGAGAGATAGATGGAAGGCAATAACCGTAACTTATAAGTGAGAATTACTCCATTAAAGCGGCGGTGGTCCAGTAATCGATGGTGTCTCCGATAAGTTCCTCCGAATAGAGCACCGAATCCCTTGAGACTCGCAGATAGCCTGCAATGCTTCACATGAGTCTAGGTCCTTCCAGAAATCGTTCGAATTGCAGCCGTCTCCATTGTCAATATCGAAATTGAGCTGCGCAAGATGCGGCGTGTGGATTGTCCAAGGCGGATTTTCACTCTGGGCCCATTCAAGATCTTTCATCGGCCCACTTGGATTCCAAGTACCCACCACTCGCTCACCCACGAGGAACCTCCTGAGTACGGCCATTGTCGGTAAGGCTGAGATTGGGTGGAACACTGGTTGTTCCCACAGGTCGTCAGAGAGAGTGAGACATCGTAGATTGGGTGGCAGGTAGTTAGCAAGATTTGGAGGTTCGGACCACCAGAATTCATCGTCATGACCCACTAGCGCTATGAGAGCGATCTCAAGTGTTTGAAGCGCGGTGAAACTGCGAAGTGATCCTAGCCCCTTGCTGCAATCGAATGCTTCGTCATAGTGTGGTGCCCAATTGTCAGGCTCTTTGTACTTTTCGATTCTGAGTACGAAATGTGTGAGCGTAGTTTTCAGCAAGCTTAGACCAGCTTGAAGCTCGGCAAGGTTGTCTGGTGGCAGCGCGACCGAACGGAAGGTATCGACAACGAGCGTGGAGAGACATGGAGTGTGTTTCAGGACCTCGACAATACTCGAATACTGCACTCCGGTTCGTAGAATGCGAAGAGTTGATAAAGTACCGGGAGTAGCTCCAGCCGCATGAGTAATCTGCGAATGTCGACTTGGACTGACATGGTCGTCTTCCACAGACATGACTATGGTTTGCAAGCTGGGGAGAGGAACCAGCCATTCCGAGATGGCCTGTAATAGCCCGGAGTCCATAGTCTCGCGACTCGAAATCTTGATCGTAGATAGATTACGCAGCAATATTGAGTTGTGGTCGAATGTCAAGGAAAGTAGTAGTTGCTGCAGCCAGCCTCCGATGGTCAGAAGATGACCGGGTATCATCAGTCTTTCCAGACGAGGGCAATGGAGAAGCAAGAGAGACAACACTGCACTTGAGATGCACTTTGTTTCAACGGCTTCATTCCAATGTGCTTTCAACAGTGGGCAGTGTTTCTCGACTAACTGCGAATAGGCTTGCGTTTCCCGCTCGCTAAGATCGACGTTCGCCAATGTGGTGTAGTAGGTACGGACCTCCAGACTTCTTACATTCTTGGCCAAGTCGCCGTTGTTCATGAAGATCGAGAGCAATTTATTAACGAGTGGTGGTCGGCGGATAGAGCCCTCGACTTGGTGCTCGGTCTCAGAGGCCTTCATATCAATAGCCAGGGCGCGGTATAGACCAGGCGTGATGGCTACCCGCGTCGTTCGACATGTCTTTATGAGATTGACTTTATCCTGGAATCCGATGTGCGAAGTAACAAACTCGAGAAGCTCATTTGGCAAGCTGAGGAGGGAAGCCATAGCGATATCGGAGCCAGCGGTTGTTGGTTAAAGTCCAGGTGTCAAAAAGCACGACGAGTAGGTCATGGGAGTCCTACACGCTGCGGGTGATGATTCGCGTCCGAGTCGTTTGTTGTGGGATATGTTGGGCTGATGTGGTGCCTATGGCCATGGGTAGGCTGCCATGAACAGGGGCAAGTCGCGCTAGGCCTAATCGGTCAGATCGAGATCTTTAGTGTCTTTCATCCTAACGCATTTGCTCCAATTGCGACCACCACACTACCTACAAGAACATGAATCGCACATTAGAAACCTCTCATTCATGATGGCAGACGACGAAGAGCCGGACGTTCCCATCATTCCTGATCTTTACAAGCCACCTGCGCTGCTTCCCATCGCGCAGCTCAAAGATCAGCTTCTATACACCATAGAAACGCATCCAGTAACCATCGTTGTCGGCGAAACAGGCAGCGGAAAGACGACACAGATTCCGAGATTCTTGCTTGATGCAGGATGGTGCGCAGAAGGGAAGCAGATCGCGGTCACTCAGCCTCGCCGCATCGCAGCAACTAGCGTGGCAGCACGTGTTGCAGAAGAGCTAGGGACGCCACTGGGTCAACGAGTTGGATACAGCATCAGGTTTGAGGATGTCACGAGCGCGAACACGCAGGTAAAGTTCGTTACGGATGGACTGTTGTTGCGCGAGATGCTCGTGGATCCGCTGCTGAACCGGTATTCGGTTGTGATGGTGGATGAGGCGCATGAGCGGAGTTTGTCGTCAGACATTCTGCTGTCCTTGCTGAAGAAGGTGCTGCGGAAAAGAGATGATTTGAGAGTGGTAGTGAGCTCTGCAACATTAGAGGCGGAGCGTTTCCTGGACTTCTTCGCACCAGACGACGAAGAGAAAGTTCACGGCAAGAGCAAAGAAGAATATGGGAAGATTATTGGTATCGAAGGCCGAACATATCCTGTCGAGACCCAGTATCGCGTTGAACCTACCGACAACTACGTCGAGGCCGCTGTCGCAACTGTCATGTCGATTCACACGCACGAGGCCGACGGCGACATACTCGTCTTCTTGACCGGGCGCGAGGAAATCGACGACGCGATGGAAATGCTCGCTGAACACATTGCGGAGCTCAGGCCTACCCAGCAGAAGCTTCTCACATTGCCACTCTACGCTGGACTCTCCACCGAAGACCAAATGTTCGTCTTTCAAAAAGCCCCACCAGACACAAGGAAAGTAATCCTCAGCACCAACATCGCAGAGGCATCCGTAACAATCGACCACATCGTCTACGTGATTGACACAGGCTACGTCAAACTCCGCACCTACGACGCCCGTCTCGGCATCGAAACACTCAACGTCATCCCCGTCTCCAAAGCCAGCGCAACCCAACGCGCCGGCCGCGCCGGCCGCACACGGCCAGGCAAATGCTTCCGCCTGTACCCCGAAGACGCATTCAAGCAGCTTGAGGACGCCACTTTCCCCGAAATCCAGCGCTCCAACCTCGCGCCCGTCATCCTCCAGCTCCTCAACCTGGGCATCACAAACATCGTCCGCTTCGACTACCTCAGCCCGCCACCATCCAGCCTCGTCACCCGCGCTCTAGACCTCCTCTTTTCCCTCGGCGCGCTTGATACCCATGCGCGCCTGACGAAACCGCTGGGAACACGCATGGCTGAACTCCCTCTCGAGCCGATGCTCGCGCGCGCACTGCTATCCGCCACAACGCAAGAGTACAACTGTTTCTCTGAAATGCTCAGCATCGCCGCAATGATGACTTTACAAGGAAATGCATTCGTCAGCCACGACGGCGGAAAAAAGCAACTCGACGCCGCGCGACGCCGGTTCGCAGTCTCGGAAGGTGATCATCTCACGCTGTATAATGTGTACACTGCGTTCGTCAAGTCCGGCATGACGGTGCAATTCTGTCGTGAGAATAGTCTGAATCATAAAGCGCTTGTTAAGGCGGTTAGTGTGAGGAAACAACTCGCTGCGTACCTTACGCGCTTCGGACTCACTGAGCCTTCGCTTTCCTCATCGGAGGTTCTGCGGGTGGGAGGAATACCCTTGCCCGAACGTGTGCGGCGCTGCTTGGTTACGGGATTCTTCGCGCACGCGGCGCGGATGAAGAGCGATGGCAGTTTTACGACGGTGGATGGGAAGACGGTGATGTGGGCGCATCCGAGTAGTGTGTTTTTCCATCGCAAGGCCGAGTGGGTTGTGTACACGGAGATTATGGAGACCAAGGGGAAGATATATATTCGGGATTTGAGTGCAGTGGAGATGGACTGGTTGGTGGAGGTTGCGCCGGAGTATTACAAAATCAAGGATGGGAAGAGGTGATGAGAGAAGGAGGCATGGTTTAGGTGTGAAATTTGAGGGTATCGCGTGAACACTATATAGGAAAGACATTACAATGACAAAAACGGACGAGGAGCAGAGCATGCAGTGCGCGTCGTGATCACTTGCACGCTTCGACGAAGAGCTCGCGCATCCCCTTGAGGAAGCTGGCTAGGTCTCTCGACTCGTTGAGTCGCTCCACCACCCTTTCTACCTCTTCCCTCTCCACCTTGGGTCGGAGCTCCAGCACCTTGTAGTCGCGCTCGCTCGTGTCCAGCTCAAACCACGCTTCTCTCTCCCACTCCCTCTCGTCCACGTTTGTGTACACAAACTTCAGTCTATCATCTTTGCCGAGTCCCTCGATTCTCAAGCCCAGGTAGCTCTCCCAGAAGTCGAGCTCAGGCTCGTTGTATCGCGACTGGCCGTCGAGATAGCGGCGATGCTTGAGCTGCGCTTCGCGACGGGCTGAGATGGACTTCTGTACCTCGGCGATCTGTGAGCGGAGGGTGTCGCGGTGGGCGAGGCGCTCGTCGCGCTGCAGGGTGAGGGTGCCGATGGCCTCTTGCATCTCGGATGTTTCCTGCGACTCTTTGGCGAGGCTCTGGCTGTGTTGGCTTTGCTTGAGCTCGAGGATTTCAATGTCGCGCTTCTTCATGCGCTGGTCCTCTGCGATGCTGTTAGTAAAGCCGTGTTATGACGTGGGTAACATTTGTGGTAACGCACCATGCATCTCAGCGACGTTCATGCGGAACTGATTGCGCTCTTCGAGCACTCGGCGGCGGCCATTCTCGATGAAGGCATCGAAGCGCGCGGTGAACTGGTTCATGCGACTGCGCAGATCGTCGAAGCCGAAGTTGATGGGGGGCAGCTGGTCGGCCATGGACGGCGCATCGTGCGAGGAAGCGCGCATTGTTGTGCTGAGTGAAGGTTCGAAGGTCGTCATGGTGGAAAGCGGACACTCTATAGGATTTGCGTGGCTATCAGGTATTTCTGGTGTGTGACGTGGTGTGCGATAAGTCGTTGGGCGGGCGGGACTGTTTTGTGATGGTTGCTGCGTAAACAAAGGCGGTGCGCTAGTGCCAAAGGGGCGTTGGTGGGGCGCGCACGTGAACATGCGTTTAGCGCTAGTGGAATTCTGCATCATCCTGCACCCTCACGTTCACCTACGCGTCTCACACAAAGTTCGCGAAAACCAACCCCGTCTGTCGAAAAGATCCGTTTGTTGAGGACTGGAAGTATGCAACTTACGAGCTTCACCGTCGACGATTGCGAACTTTTCCTCGATCCAGATGGCTGAACGAAATCTCAACCATCTCAACTATGGCCATGCTGGTGAAGCAGCATTTGATTTGGACTCGCAAGAATGGACATTTGGCCGGATATTCACCACGCCGAATCTTACGCCAATTGCAGTCAAGGAAGGCACGCAACCAACATCTACTGAAGTCATGCCCCCGTCTATTCAGTTCCCTGGTAGTGCCCTGTCTACACGCCTGACGGATGCAAATAATAACGCAAAGGCGCTGCTGCACCAACACCCTCAGCTCGTTCCAGCTTTGGACCTTCTTGTCGAGCCCTCAGTCACGTCTGCAGCCATCGTTTCGACTACTTCCACCTATGATCCTCTTGTAGGCAGCCTCTTCTCCACAGGCTCTGTCACACTCGAACAAGTAGGCAAGCCAGGAACATATGATAACCCACGACGCGTTGCCGCAACTGTGACCGGAGAAGCCGGTAACGTCCTGCGCCTGACCATGCTCTACAAGCAGACCCTTGGCTGGGATGTAGACAAGAGTGTCCGTATCGCAGGATTTACGTTCAAAGATGCCGACCATGGTTATTGGAACGAGGATGCGGCACCTATCCAGCAGGTGTGTTTCGCCGAATCCGTGGATCGAAGCAATTTCCTTGCTGTTCGACTTCCGAACAGGACCGTCATCTTCCGCCCAGTGTATTCGCAGCACAGCCGGCTGCCTGGTTACTCTTCTCACTATGAGCTGCCGGCGTCTATTCTTGATGCCCACCCAATACTGATCCTCAACCTCGATCAAAGTGGGGGAGCTTCTCATGCTGATGTTGCTTTCAATCCCGATTTCCAATTCCAATTCGCGGTGGTCGACCAGAATCACATGTGGAGTGTCTGGGACATTGAGAGCAATCGCAAGAGTGATGTGTATACCATGACGTGCCTTGCTCAAGGTCCCACTGTGTCACAAGAGACTGAAGAATCTACTGGAGAGGATGGCTGGGGACGGATCTTTTGGGTTGGCGATGTGAACACCATAATGGTCTGCAATCGACGGCATCTTAATGTCTTCAGCCTTCAAGCCGGCTCATACGAGACGCTTCCATGCGCACCTCTTATCTCCCCCAAGTCCAGCGACTGGATACTGGACGCAAGGAGACATCCCGCAAACAGATCTCAGTTCTTGGTGTTGACCTCGACGTTTCTCTTCCTGGTGGCGGTAACCACCTCTGCCGATGCGCTTGATCGCAGCATCCAAAATGCGGGTACTCGCGTTGTGACCTCGTGGAGACACTATAGAGGTGCTGAGGACTTCACGCTGAGCATGAGTGTTCAGATGCTCGACGAGACTAGTATGTTAACCATTCTTTAGACGTTGATGAGGTTACTAACGATATGGAAGATTTGTGTTTACTACTTTCCTCCCGGCTCAATAGTATGGTACAGATGTACACGTTCGTGGACAATTCCTTTGATGATGCACCCATCTCGAGTAGTAGCCCTACCTTGCTCGGATCTTTCCTAGATGGAATCGGACACGTTACTTCTATTGTCATGGACCACTTGCCTTTTACTGGCGATACAGATTCGACTGCACTGGGAGTAGGACGGTTGTACTTTATGCAAGGGCGCCAGTTCTACAAATTGTTCACCCTGCATGCAGACCTAAGCGTGCACGAGCACATCGTGTATGTTCCTGCGGTGTCTAAGAACGGTGGGAACCAACAGATAGGATCTGTGAAAGATCTGGGCTGGAGCACGATTTATCGCCCAAAACGCTACAAGAACGCCTCTCAGGAGGACATACTGGACATTGAAGAGTTTGAGGCACTGGAGGGTCCTATCTCGAAACTCCCTTTTCAAGCAGCAGCTTGGAGAGACATTCGCGATCACAATAAGAATCAGTCAACACTCGACCTTGGACTCCTGTATGGTGCTCTGAGTCGAAGAGCAGGGAGTGATGACCCGAATGTTGATATTCCGACTTTAACCAGCCTGGTCAAGGAAAGAATCCTGGACAGCGCAGACATCGAGCAGATGCCGATTGGGACGCTGTGAGTTGCCTAGTATCCCATAAGGACACAACAAGCTGACGCATAGTAGACTGGACTTCGCCAGTATGCAAATCGACGTGGCGGACATCGATGAGGCATCGACCATGCTGGCCGACCTTTTCACCCTCGAGACCAGCTCGACCCGAGTTCGCCGCATCGCATCTATACGCCTGCTGCAATTAGGCGAAGATCAAGAAGACGCTACCTTGTCCAGATTATATGATGATATCTTGCAAACCTGGATCGCCTCACTACCCCCTGATATGCCTCTTCGTGTTCGCCAACGCAAGGAGCGTCTGGCTAGGCGGATTGCAGCTGAGGTCACATTAGCCAGCGCGCGCATTCTCCAACAAGACGTCGAGCTAGATTCGTCTGATACGCCGCGCGGACCTAGCCAAGACAGCAGCATTTCAATGCCAATTCTATCATCGCAACCTCTTGCGAGCAGTTCCCCAAATACTTCGCACTGGCCATTCTCATCACCACTACCATCGGTGGCGGCTTCACAAAGCACGCGTACACTAGTATCGCATTCACAGAGTTCTCAACTCTCGTCTCAGCCTCATACGAATTCTTTGCCTTCGCCGAACGCGCGGCCAACTCCATCAGATCCGATCGCTCGCTTGAGCAAGTATCTGAAGTTCAAAGATGATGCGGTGGCTTCAGCACCACTTCCCCCGACTATGAATCAGCTGTTATCACACTGGCAGCCAGGTGAAGACCCAAGCAAGTACGATTGGGAAGCTCTTGAGCGTGCCGATCGGGCTGAGAATATGGATGTTCCGAGTCAGCAGCAGCAGGAGAAGGAGAGACGAAGAAAAGAGCGACGTGAGAAGAAACAAAAACGGGAAGACGAGCTTGCGCGGTCTCAGCCATCAAGCCAACCATTTGTATTCGCGAAGCCTGGGATCCCGAGGAGTTCACCAGGCCCCGTCCTGGGAGGCATGAATAGCAGCAGCCAGATTCCCAGCCAGGGTTACCCACAAATGCCTTTGCCCGGAACTGTGCTGTCAAGCCAAGGACCGTTTGGCGCACAAAGTCAGGTCGAGCCAGGAAAGTTTGGTGGGAGGCCAGACAAGAAGAAGAAGAAAAAGAAGAGGGTGACTGGGTTCTGAGGCGTCTGTACCAGCTTGTATCCATACGGAGCAGGACTTGAACGAGAGCGCCCCTGCACAACGAAAAGGTTGGGACGGAACACAACACTACACAACCCAATTGTATACTCTAGGTAATCATGAACATATCCATTTACTCTGAAGCTTCCGGTGATCGATGCACGCGACTTTAGACCTGTCATCATGGGATCATTATTGTATCTGCTTACGATCTTAGTCAGCCTTCACGTGCAAAAAAAAACTCCATTTCCCTTCACACTATGATTACCCTCGTTTATCCAACACTCCTATTCGCAGCCCTCTTCCGTCGCCGCCCATCCCGGGTCGAAGGAGCGCGTAGGTGGGGCGCGGAACGGCAAGGCGGGGTAGCTTTACCTCACGTAGTACGTTTCCAATGCGGAACCTCACACCATAAGCGTCGTCATACACAACTACACAGCGCATAAATACTTCTACGACCTCGTCAACGTGTTTCAAATCTCTTGCCAATTTTCTCGTTTTCGAACCTGCCATCCTTCACGCCTCGATTGATAAAACTGTTGAGAATTGCACAATGTCCGGGTTCCCGTCCCTCCAGCCCGCGTTCACGGTGCGCGTCGATATCGATGCGCCGTTGCCTGTTGGTGGGCAGGCGGGGAGTCAATTGGTTATTGTGCCGATGGTTAGTGGGACGGTGAAGAGTGAGGAGGGGTTTGAACCGAAGTTGGATGCGGAACTGTACGCTATCCTATCCTTTGACTGATGATGTAGCAGAGGCTGATTGATTGGCAGACATGGCGTCGGGTATGATTATATTCATAATGATGCGAGTGGGAATCATATGAGGTTGGATGTTAGGAGTCAGGTGAAGTACGTGCCACGCTTAGATTGGTGGGATTCGTTACTTTGAATCCCTTGGGAGGTGGGTTTGATGTAGTACTAATATTAATGCAGGAATAATGATGGTACCATTTTTGCGATGTACTACAAAGGCACGGTAGCGCTCACGGACGGCGTCAAGGCTGTTCTGGGCGGATCGTCGGATGCAAAGGTACTCTCGCCTTCTCCCAATTGTTCAGTGTGGCAGCTAATGACTTCGGCCAGACTACATCGTACGGCGACAGCTTTGTCACGTTCACTTTCGAGACGGGGAGTGAGAAGTACAAGGTCAGTCAGTGTTGTCTGCGATGCGGTGCGTGTGCTGATATTGTATAGGATCTGGAGAACGGCACTTATGTCGCTGCGGGACACTTCGTGACTGGCGAGGGGAAGCCTGGGACGGTGGTTGAGTACAAGGTGAGCAAGGTTGTGCAGTAGTGAGTTCGGCCGAATACAGATTTCGATGGCATGGATTGTGGAAGATGCAAGGACTATGCTGCACCCATTTACTCAGAAATGCCGTAACAACATCTCCCTATTGGCACAAATCTTGAACGGACTTGTTTTCAGCGCACTGGCCTTCACTTTTTTGCTCCACAGCTTCGCCGTCCGCGTTTGTTCTTCAGCCCGTTCGCTGGCGTCGAAGTCAGGTGACGAGTGGGGCTCACGCTCCTCACCTTCACCACAACAGCGCGAGCGCGTTTCCACTCACTCACTGGCGGCGCGTCTTCTCCTCCGAGCGTGCACTCGCTCTCTACAATCTCCGCAGTCTCCGGAGATACGTTGTCGTTTCGCTGCATCGCGGAGAGGTAAGCGGTAGTTCTGTGCAATTACTACAACGCGGCATTGACCACCCAGGAAGCAGACAGCTGCGCGCGGCTGGGTCCAGTTGGGGCCTACTTTTGCTCGCCATGGCACTGCAAGAGCAGTATACGCTAGACGACTTCGTCAAATTTGCGCAGACCAACTTCCCCGTCGAATATACCTCCATCGCGGATCTCGACATCTACCGATTCAAAGAGCAGACCTGCGTCAATCTGAAAGAGGAGGCGCGTCAAGCTACCCTTCTTCATGTTGGTCGCTATCACTACTCTACCGGTGATGCGCCTGTAGCGTGGGCTCATGCAACTCATAGAGGAATTACGTATTACAGCAACCAGCCTGGTCTGCTATGTAAGGCCATCCCGGCGAAACATGAGAGCCGAATCTACCACGACTACCCTTTCGACCTCGTCTTCACCTTGGAGGGAGCGAATGGAACGAGACGTGAGACTAATCCGACCAAGCTGGTCAAAGAGGCTGTGATTGAAAGCGTTATCAGCTTCGCATACCTGATCACCGGAAAGTTGCAATACATTGAGAACAAGAAGTCAAGGGATATTCTCGAAGACTTCAAGTTTGCATGCCTCACGTTCCACCAAGCCAGAGGACTGAGGATCAAATCCGAGCATACGCCTCTTGAGCATTTGACCGACGCAAGTTCCACTGCTGATGAAGCAACCCGGCGCGAGTCTCGTCGTATCCCATATAGGGCGCGTACGAGCAGTAGACCAACATCGGAGAGTGTCAGACCAGCCAAGCGGGCTCGAGTCGATGATTCAGTCACCAGGAGTGAACCCGAACCTCACTGTATGTGAACCCCCAAGCATTCTCGTGACATTGTGCTGACATTTGCGTCTAGTATCACCTGTACGCACTTCAGCAATAGTGAGTTTGCTTTTGCGTGCCTGTCTCGCAGTCTCACGTTGTGAATATCAGCTGACTGAAGGGAAATAGGATTACCTGAGCAACTATGAAGCATCAATCCGCGCTGAACAAGCTCAGCAACTCGATACTCTGCAAGCCGACCTCGCAGCACAGAAGGCCAAGACTCTATCAGCCAGGGCGAAATTTAAAGACGAGAGGTCCAGAAGACGTGATCTACAGACGGCTTTAGAGCAGGAGAAGGATCAGCGACGTACAACTGAAGTAGAGCTCGAAGATGCGAGAACCAAGCGTAGTATTGCTGAAGCAGAGCTCGAGGATGCAAAATCCAAGCGTAGCATCGCTGAAGCAGAGCTCGAAGATGCAAAGGCAAAGCGTAGCATCGCTGAGACAAAGTTGAACGATGCAAGCGACGCGGTCAATTTCTGGCAGACCAGGTACGAAAAGCAGCGTAGAGAACATGGACGCTTGGCGAAGCGTAACGTTGATATGAACTCGGAGAGGCTGGCTTACAAAGCCTTATACGAAGGACTGAACTTGCCGAACACTGAAAAGGAAGTGGCCGCCAGACAGGCTGCCATTGCTGCGTTCACGGAGATTGGAAGGGAGCAGATGCAGTGAGGATACATTGTACCCAGCGTGTTGTGATGTAGGATATTCGGCACACTGGTTGGACAATATGGTAACATGCCGACCTCAAATGTCTGCAGTGGGCACAGTTCGTTGTTTCGACAGATGCAAAGGATGCAGCACATTGATCGGAGAATATGGCAGCTTGCCGACCTCAAAAGTATGTAACGAGTACAGTCCTTAAGTTCGACGGCTGCAAATGATGGAGAACATACTGTTCCTTAACTTTTACAAATGGCGCTGCTCTCGAAAATCCAGTACCATTCCCTCTTTCGTGCACGTATCGTCATTCCAATCCCCTTCAACCCAACTCTTCAGACACGTAAACACCACCATGACTTCAGATCATATCTGTGAAGCCAACATTTATACAGCGCCCCACGGCAAATCTCCAAATGCTACGGTACCCTCCCAGGCCATAGACAAGAGGTGAATGAAAATGCAAAGCTAGCTCGGAGCGTATACTGCATTTTGTGGCGCTGGAGTACCGCTACATCCTTGCGGCTTGCGCAAAACAAACATAGAAGATGGAAACAACATAGCCGTCATATCTGCTTTTATTCGAAACCAAGCACAATACAACTTAAATGCGCATCTTGACCTGTATGGCTAAGTCAAAGTCTCATACGTTGATAGCGCGCAAGTAAAGTGTCGCTCGTTTGTGAAGCACGAGAAATGTATCTTACCTACTTATTCGTTGTTTCTTCTATCTTCATGCGTCATTCGAAAATAATTATCGCCAAGCCCTCCAGGACGATTTATCAATGGGAAAATAAGTGATGCCTTACGTACCAGACTTCTGCTTGTCGTACACTTATTCACAAGTCCTTGGACCTGTTAGCCTTCTACGAAGGAACATCATGCAACGGCTCATATAATCGAAACTCTCAAGAATATATTTGCATTTTTCGCTTTTAATACAACAAAACCTACAACTACAACAATCATCATCATCATAACATCATCACCACATCACACCCCCATCCAACTACGAAGCATGCTTTCCCGCCCCACACGGCTGTCCAAGATGCTCATGTCCACCATGATCAAACCTTGCCAACATACGACTCGACTCCGCATTCCTCTTCCTAATCGTCGCATTGGCACGCGGAATGCCCTCAAAGCTAAGCGCATACTTAGCGACTGAGTTCGCAATGCTCTGAGTATTAAGCAGATAAGCGTCTTCAGCGAGATTGTTAATGTCGTCGCATTTCTGGTGGTAGCAGCCGTCTAGAGGTTTGCCAGCCTCGCCGCCGAAAAGCTGTGCTTCTTCAGGTGTCTTGAGGACTTCTGCGCCGGTAAACAGGCCGCCGGAGGGAATGCCGTTCTCCAGGAAAGCAGCGTAGTCGGAGCGCAGAGTGAAGAGCGAAGGCACGTGAGGGAGTCCGCGGTTCTCGTAGAATTCTTCAAAGTCCTTTTCGATCTTGTCGGAGCCGGCGGGGCCGGAGAAGTTGAAGGCGTCGCCGTTGCCGTCGTAGATGCCAAGGACGTAGTTGGGCGACGCGATCATGTCGAAGTTGAGGTACGCGCGGAGTTTGTTGACTTCGGTGCTGTTGCCGGAGAAGGTGCCGTTTAGGGTCTTGAGGTAGTAGAATGATCCGAGCTTGCCGAATTCTTCGGCGCCCCAGAAGCCTAGACGGACGGCGTTCTTGATCTTGTACTTTGCGAGCGCGAGACCGACGACCAGCGAACCAATGGTGCCGGAGCCGTCATCGTTGATACCAGGGCCCGCGAAGACGGAATCCGTGTGGCCGCCGATCATGAGTACGTTGTCGTGGTCACCCTCCTTGGTCTCAGCAATGACATTGTAGTTCGTACGGTTCTCGCGGATGGCGTCCACGAAGAGGTTGGCTGTAACGGTGCCGTTGCCGATCTGCGAGATGAGAGAGTTTCCGGCTTCTTGGGTCAAGCCGACAACGGGGGCGTAGCTGCCTTCGCCACCGAGAGTGCCAGAGAGGCCTTGGAGAGGAACATTGTTGTAGATGATGGCTCCAGCTGCGCCGGCAGTCTTGGCGTTAGCGGCTTTGATGGCGAAGGTGCAGACGCCGCGAGAGATGAGGGCGATTTGGCCAGCGACAGCGGATGGGTAGTCGGTGACGTCGCAGCCGAGATTGTTGACCTTGACGACTGTGCCATTGACATTGCCAGATGGTCCGTAGGTAAGGTACTCAGCTGGGACTGCGGCGCCGGCAGCGGTTAATGAGACAGTGGCGGCTGTGAAAAGCTCAACGAAAGGCTGCTTGTAGACGTCGTATGCTCCAGTCTCCAGTAGCGTTTGGTACAACCATTCGGTAGTAGCATTGTGGCCGCCTCCACCGAAGGCACGATTTCCGCCGTTGGCATCGGCAATATCCTGAAGCTTCTGGGAACCAGCAAGCAACTCCTCGAGGCTCACATCCTTGATCAAAGCCTCTGTTGATACCAGGGGCTTCTCTGCTGGTGGTGGAGGATATGTAGGATACTGTGCGAAAGCCGGCGCAGCGAGCGCAGCAGCGAGAAGAGCGTACCTCATGTTGATGGTTGATGTGTGAATGAATGACTGGTTGCAGAAAGATGCTCTCAAGACCCGAGCATGCTATATACCTGGCTCGTAAATGTATAGTAGGCCCTAAGACGCCATCCCTGGATCATCGCGTGCTGCTGACCCAACCCCGGAAAGGCAGCTGTGTCATCGCAGGAACGCATAGCGACATCCAGGAACCAGCAAGGGCCACAGATACCCGTCTGCACTTGACCGCTTACCGGGTGATAGGTGCGGCGAGAGATTGAGAACATCTTGGCAGGAGGATGGAGATGGGTACACTGTGCGACTCTAGGAAGGCGATCAACGGAGACAAGAGCAGATTGGTGCGGAGCGAAGAAAGTCAATCCGAAAGTGGAAGGAGCCAAGCGCTGCTAGACTTCCGCGCAACTTGGCAGAAAAACGCCACAATATACCAGCGACATCTTTACTTGTGATAGGATCATACCGCCACTGCCAATCAAGCTCTAGGCGAAGAGCCGTTGCCGAGGTGCAGCACGGGTGGCGCACTACTCACGCATGCGGAAGCTTGAGTGAAGGTCGCCTTGCTGGAGCGGGTTCGCCGTTGACCAATTGACTCTTGTTAATATTGGAAGGATTGTGGTACGCGTTCACACATTTGAAGCATGGAAAGTTGAAGAGGCGACTTTGGTAGCACAATGTTATTCATGTCGGCGCATTGCACAGCGTTGACGTTGTGTTCTGCAGCAAGGCGGTGAACCAGAAGTTCTCCTTGCCTGATCTATCTATGCGACAAAGCCATCCTTGAATTTGACAATGTAAGCGCCACGCTCCATGGTATTGATAAGGATGTGGCCAGACTTGAACAGACCGTAACTCGACCAGGTGCCGACAAAGTTCACCGAGCCACCGCCGGGCTGGTTGTCGTCTTCAGGGTAGATATCAAAGAAGCCAATCTCTTTCACGCCAGCACCAGTCGGGTCACGGGGAATCGAACGAACATCCAGCACGCGGAGTCCTGTGCCGTAATTCGACTGGTATGCAAAGCCGTTGGCAACGTACTGATTGTGGTCAACACCTTTGGCGGCACTCCTGTAGATTCCAGTCTGCTTCGGCGCCTTCAACGAAGAAATGTCCCAGATGTAAGTGATTGGGTTTCCGGGCGCGCCTGGACCGACTTTGTCGTACTCGTCGTATTCATCGTCGAGGAGCAGGTACCGCTGATCCTGAGGATCGAGCACCGAGCCTTGGTGGGTGTAAGCTGCTCCCTCGTACGAAGTGATTGAGAGAACGACTGGAGCCTTCTTGTTAGTTACATCATAGATAGTGAGTGAGTCTTCGTTGTAGCCGTAGCAGATCTCGCGACCCACGTACTGCGTGTCAGGGCCACGGTAAATCAGGCATTGAGCATCATGAACGTATCCATCCTGGGAGGCACTTCATCCATTTGTCAGCTTTGTTACTAGAAGCTTTCTGTTTGACTCACCATCCGGGACTAGTGGGGTTGGCGGGGTTGGAGATATCGATGAAGATGATACCCGACCTGCAAGCAGAGGTTCGCGGTGCAGCACCAACCGCGTAGATGAAGTTTGTTTCGGGGTTCGTGACGACGTTGTGGGCTCGGCCAGTGGGTAGACCCTTGAAATGACCGGCAAGATCCCTCGTATTGCTGAAGGTCACAGGCGAGGCCGGATCAATGGTGAGCAGCTTCTTCATGTCAAAGATCTGGATACCATGGCCTTCTGCCTCACTTCCGATGATCATCAGATTATTCTGACCTCGGATCTCGCGCCATGTACTGGGAGTCGAGTACTGCGGTAGACGCCCAAGGTAGACAAGTTTGCCTTCCTTGGAGACCTCAGCAAACGCAGCGCCATCTTGCTGACCGATAGCCACGAACTCGCGGCCGTTGTCGGAAGTCCAGCCTGGCTGTGTGTTAGCTCAAACTATATGTGGAGTCTGTTGATGGCACCTACCCCATGAAGACGACCCCACACCGCGTGCACTACCCAGCTCAGCATGGGAAAGGAAGTGCAGAAGGTCAATCTGAAATAGGTAAGCTTGAGATTTCCGGCGTGCGAGTCTGTATGAAGACTAACGTTGCTACACTTAAAGGTGTCCGATGCGGTTTTTGCAGTTCCGTTGACGCATTCAACTTTGTCCTTAATCTCTGCATACTGTGACGAGATGTAAGCGCCTGCGGCTTCTTGAATTGCCCAGTGTTCCTATAGAGAAAGTTAGTCACTTCTTATGCAAGGATCACATGTCCTGACCTTCTTGAGTGCAACGTTGTTTGCGTGCCTGATGCCAGAGTCGAACAGCTCTGCAGCTTTGATCTCGTCCTTGGGCATTTCCTTCGCCGCCGCGAGGGCGGTGAGCGACAACAGGGCACTACGTAGAAACATAATGATCGTGAATGGAGTGTTGGAGGCTGGCACAATGAAGCAGCAAAGCCAGATGCGACACTTTATAGCCAGGCGTCAACACATGGAGGTGCTCAATTCGCCATCGGGTCTATGTCAAACCCGGCAGGTAACCAGCTACCCGCCCTCCCGATGTTGAGCTCCACGCCGTGTCTCATTGTACCAAGAACGCGTAATGCCATGATTGGTAGTCGGAACCTGTCGTGAAACGTTTAGATGAAGTCGATTGCCGTGCAGGACGCAAGATTGGTGAAGGTAAATGAACCCCAAAGCTTCGAGCGTGGAGTAGACAACTCAATAGGAAGGCGGCTTCATTTAAGCCTCCTTGGCAAAGCCAGCGGAATTGCGGATGCGGCGCGCCAAGGTGCAGATCGGTCGAAAGCGCCACGATAAGGCAAGCATGATAGTGACGCGATGCAAAGGTCCGAAGGCTTCAACGCTCGTAAATCGATCTCAAAGATGATGCGAATGAAGCCATTCGAGCCGAGTCTGCTTTGCCCTGCAAGAAGCAATAGCTAGATTCGCAGAGACTGCAAGCACAACCGTAGGTGACCTCTGGAAACCACGCGACTGCCCCATCCAGCCATATCCTTGCCAGTATTGACATGCCAATATGGTTGGACTTGTGCAGGAGATAGCATCATTGCAGGGCTGTTTCGCGACAAAGGCACGCGCAACGGTCCGCTCGGCAAGGTGTTCATCGTGGTTTGGGAAGGTGGTTCGGGGTAGCGTTCTCGATTGACCTTCGCGTGGCGAAGCATCTCTAGGAGTGGCTGTTGAGATTTGTGGGGTGGCAGCGTGGAGGTCTTCTTAGATTTGCGGCTAGTCACGGAGCGAGAGTACACGATTGGCATTCATAGTGGGAGTCTCGCGGGTCTTGCGTGGAAAGCCGGACGTCACAATTTGTAACCGGAATCATACGGTTTACGCGTTTCGATGTATTCATCGCATGATGTTTACGAGTTGTCGTGGTGTGCTGTGGAGCTCCCAAGCTTGAGCCGCACTATTTGGCGGGTCGTGGCTGCACTTGCCGCGCTCATTACGTCACGCGTAGAGAACTTTTAGCAGCCATCACAGAACAGCACGAAAGGGCACAGGGGCCAGAAAGGTGCAGAAAGAATGCTCTAGTTCTATCTGTTCGTTCATGCCATGAGTTTTGTCGTCATCCATGTATCGTAACGCCTATCGCAAACGCGAGTGAGGCTCATCATATTTTCCACGTCCAATGCAGCTGCGACCTGCCAGCAGCCGTCTACAACTTGGCCTCGACCTTCTTCAGGCACTCCTGGAACTCCTTCCAGTCGTACATGATGGCGGCGCACTTGGTCTCCTCGGTGAGAAGCTTGGCCATCTGCTCCATCTTCTCCTTGCCCTCCTCGATGCCGTAGATGCCCACGTATCCGATGCAGGGAATGCCTGCGCGCATGGCAGCAGTAGCACCGCTCTTGCTGTCCTCGACGGTGACGGCCTCGGAGGGCTTCACACCGAGCTGCTCAGCAGCGTACAGGTAGATGGCGGGGTCGGGCTTCGAGCTGGGTGGGGTGAGCGAGGTGGCGGCCGAGTAGACGTGCTCTGGAGGGAAGAAGTGGGCGATGCCAGCCTTCTCGATGGAAGCGACAACGCGGCTCTTGGCTGAGGTGCTGACAACGGACATGGGGTAGCCCTGCTCCTTGAGCTTGTTAAGCTCGTCTGTGACACCGGGGCACTCGACCGCCTTCTCGCGGAGCTTCGCCGTGACAGCATCAAGCTCCTGACCGACGTAGTCATCGAGATCAGCGTCGCTCATCTCGAAGTTGTGCTTCTTCTGCAAGCCCTTGAGCATGCCGCGGAAGTTGTGACCGACAAAGTCCTCGAGCAGCGAATCGGCTGTGTAGGTGGCGTCGATGTTGTACTTCTTCATGACGATGTTGGTGAGGTCGGCGCAGGCCTCGAAGGCGAAACGCTCCGACTGGACAAGCGTGTTGTCGCAGTCGAGCATGATGTACTTCGCCTGCCATGTCTGTTAGCGCGGGGTAGTTGGTGGGGAGATAACGGTGGTTACCTTGCCCATGGTTGCGGTGTGTGCTGGTTTGAGAGTTGTTGTGGTAGAGGTGAGGTCAATTGGTGACTGGAGAGGTGTGTGAAGAGTGGTTGGAGTGGTGAGTGGATAGAATGGAGGTTTTCTGTTGGGGACCGAGTAAATAAAGCACAGTAGCGCCCAAGCACTGAGCTGGCAGGAGCGGTCGGCCGCAGGGGATGGCGGGGCCGTGCGCTACGTCATTGGCTCCATCGCCACGAGCGTGGGCGCTTCATTGGTCTGTCGCACCGTTGCTCTCGCCTCAACCTCTCACCTGCAAACCCCACAATATATGTGCTGAGATTGCTTTTGCGATACGCCAAAGGGTGTTTCGGACAGGATTCTCCCTTGCTGCTTCACGTCCCCCCTCCTTGTGTCCGCTCTTATTGCCGCCTCCCCACGAGGATACCCCCCCAGTCGCACTTTCTTTTGCGAGTCGTGCACATATTTTCAGTTTCGCTTTGCGTCTGTGTTACGCATCGCGCACTTGGACCATCATCACGAGAACCATTTTCCCCCACATTACGAAATCGAGAACGGCATCGACCGCCAACACGGTGTGCTCTGCGACCAGTTCCTGCATATGGCGGTGATGCGTTTGCATCGTCGCGTGGTCCCTGCATGTTTGGTCGACGCCTCAATGCTCAACCCCACCAAAGGCTTATCGTGAAGTCAACATGGGCAAATTCTGCGACGCACAATGGCCAGCTGTGCAACTGGAGCAATGTCAATCCCTCTGCCTGCCTACCAGGCCAGGTATGGTATATTTCACACGAATCAGTGGCATTGCTAGCATAAAACACAGCTCATTCGGCGGTGAGACCGTTCAAGGCACAGCTTCTCACCAAGGGACGCCGTGGTATGCTCTTACGTTTCCACCAACATAACTGACGCGGATACTACCGCTATGACTCGGACCCAGCTTGGCAACTCTTTCCTTGATTCTTCTTTCCACGTCGCACGCAAGAACCCTTCCTCTTTCAGCATTGAAATCCCTGAAGTACCTTTCCCGTCCAATTTTGATCCTTTCCCTGTCAGAAGCCATTATGAGATCCAGCCGAAAACGCGAGACATCCGGCACTCGAACGATTGTGTCCACCCATGGAGAAACATTCACTCGAGGCAGCGGCCCATCGTGCGGCTGCGGGCCTTCAAACTCAAAGTACGCGTCAACGTCAGCCAAGCAGGTTTCGCAGAGATGCCAGATATTGAGCTGTATCGTCAAACCTCGAAGCCGTCTACAATCTCGCAGCAACCCGTGTAGTTGCGATGTGAGACTATCGTTCGGCTGATACCACATGAAGCCAGACAGGGACACTGCACGCACAACTGCACGGCAATCCGGCCCTATTGCTTCCAGCCAGCGAACAAATATGGGCAGATATTCAAATCCATAGGCGAGGACGAGGAAGTGGTTCGAGGCGTAGAAGAGCGTCCGACTCTCCTGCCGTATTTGGCGACTTGTTGAAGCGAGCGCTTGTAGCACTCGTATGACTTCATATCGCGCTCCATCACTTCTCTCTCGAAGCTCAAACTTCTTTGCTGCTCCTGTTGCGGCTATCACAAAGAAGGGCCCAGCAGGTGCGAGAAGGAAGGTGTAAATAGGGTTGCGCACCTCGGGTGGCAGCAACGACAGATTTCCCAAGCCTGGAGCAATATGACGAGCCTCAAAATTTGGAGGTTGTACAACAGGAATCAAATAGCCACTCTGAAGCTGATGCGATTTAGGCGGCGAAGTTGATGGGGCGATTTCGTCGAAATGGCTCATTGCCTTGGAAGTCGTATTGTTTGTCGGTGTGGGTATCATTGCAGTCGATGCTAAGGAACTAGTTCTGGTACGGGTAAAGTACAGAGACATCGCATCAAGGCGGACGCCGATTAAGCCTGTCGCATTTGTCGCTCCTCGACAGCGCTCTTCATCACAGGCCGAATTACACTTCAAGATGCTGGTACTTCAAGGTATATCTGGTCCACTGCGACATTCTCCTCCATCAAAGACACGCCTGAACCGCCACACTTTGAGCGTTCCGCAAATCACGAAGTAACGTGCTTATCAGCAAAGGTGTACCATTGCTACACGAGCCCGAAGTCCCGATCGACACTTCACAATCTCCCCAACCCTTCCATCGTTCACTTCCGATACCACATCCTCGTCACCTTCGTCTTCCTCATCTTCTTCTGCAGCTGAAATATCCCATACATCAACGCCTCCGCCGTCGGCGGACACCCAGGAACATAAATGTCCACCGGAATAATCCTATCCACACCCCTAACCACACTATAGCTGTAGTGGTAGTATCCGCCTCCGTTCGCACAACTCCCCATACTAATCACCCACCGCGGCTCCGGCATCTGATCGTAGCACAGCCGCACCGCGCTGGCGATTTTGTTTGTGACAGTTCCAGCGACTATCATTACATCGGCTTGGCGGGGCGAGGCGCGGAAGATGATGCCGAGTCGGTCTTGGTCGTACCGGGGCATGGAGAGGTGCATCATTTCGATGGCGCAGCACGCGAGGCCGAAACTTAGGGGCCAAAGGGAGGATTGGCGAGCCCAGTTGACGAGGGCATCAGAGGTTGTTCTGGAGGACAATTAGTGTGGATAAGTGTATAGTGTGGTTCCAGGCTTACAGGACGTGCTCGACGACGCTTGTGGGTCTGACGACCGTAGAAGGGAGGTCATAATTGTGCTCAAGTTTGGAATTCGGACTCTTCTGATAACTAGGAAAACTTGAGAAGGCGCGAATCGTTGGACCATCAGGACGAAAGCTAGCAAGATTGGTTCTGGGTGTTATAGATCGCCTTGGATGTCTGGTGCCTTTGCGATTTTGTAAGATTGGGGTAGATGTTCGGGGAGCAATACACACATTCTGGCACCCACTTCGTGCGAAACAAGACGCACCCAGACTTCGACATTGCTTTGAGATCTAGTGACAAATTCAATAGTAAAAACCTGACTATTTTCTGGAGGCACGATCTTGGAAACCAGGAGCTCCGTATAGATCACGTGTTACCCCTAATTCGGAATGGTGGCAGTTCAAAGCCTCCACATCCGCTCGAAAAAGACCCACATCCCGGCAAAAGCCCACATAACAGTTGTCCTATTCCTTGGATATTCAATACGTCTAATGCCAGATCGTGCAAATTCGAATGTTGAAGGTGCAGTACACCGATGTAGCACATGCAGCAAGCTTTTCTCGAGCAACAGTCACTTGCGACGACATGAAGCTGCGCGTATGTTATCCTTCGACGCACAACTAGGTGTTCACTGATCTCTGGTAGATGTGCAAACTCGGAAGAATGCGTGTGCTTATTGCGGACGCACATTCGTTCGCCAGTACGTCTTTGTTCCGGGACGATTGTTCTCGAACGAATAAAATTGACTAGTTGCAGTGACGTGCTGAGAAGGCACTCGAAAGCATGTCCACAGCGAGGCGAGCATGATGCGATAGCGTCAGCCCAGCCAGGACGACCTTCAAAGAAACGGCGCCTTGCACGATGCGAAAGTAGCCGGCTTGACCAGCAACACGAAGTTATGCCAATAACGTTCTTGCTTCAATACACGGATCCGCATCGCGAGTCGGTCGTGCCGGCATTCACTATTCCAGGAGCACATGCGCCTCCTGCCGAACTTGAGGGCGATCATCAGGCCAATGTCGACGGAATGGCAGGGGATACGACCGTCTTGTTCGGCATGTTCTCAGATCTCTTCATGGAGACTGTCGCCGACTTGAATGCTTCTAGACCCGCTGTGAATGCGCCTACTCATATGACGTTGCTCCAAGAAAGAATTGACGAGCTTCGTCAGCAGCTCCAGAAGCACAGCCAAAAACACCATGGATCAGACCCGATCTCAGATGAAACATTCCCCGTACACACCGCAACCGCCGTATTTACAGCAACCAACTTCGACGATTGCATTTGGTCTTATTTCACAATCTTTCATCCTCAGCACCCGTTCATTCATTGGCCAACGTTTGATGCATGCACGGTTTCCTTACCACTGCTGCTAGCTGTCGCATTTGCTGGATCTGTTCATTGCATCCCGAGAGACGCTGCCTTATCTACACGCACCTTCTTCGATTTAGCAGAAGATTTCATCTTCGAGCGACTGCGAACCGAAGCTGTGAATAAGACGAGCCAGGAAACGGGTGCGTTGGAGATCGCTCAAGCTGCTATACTGATCATAAGCCTTCAGATTAGCTTTAATGATGAAACAACACGCCGTAGAATCAGGATCTCCAGACATCCAGAATTAGTAGCGTCGATCAGATCTCTCGGTCTGACGTCGACTGTGGAGACGTGCGAGCTCAATACAAATGGATGGGAAGCGTTCATTGCCGAAGAATCAAGAGTCAGGTAATGCCGTACTTATGGCTAAATGTATGAACAACGATTGACCTACTCAGAACTATACACATTCTTTTCCTCATGGACTATATGAGCACATTCTTCTTCAACACCCTACCGCAGATGGCCATGTCCGAACCAAAACAACGTCTTCCATGTCCCGATGCTCTCTTCGACGCATCGACGTCCGACGAGTTTGCGATTTTGAACTCAACCGCGTCTCGTCACAGTCTTGAAAGTCTAAGCATCAAGGCGTTGGTAGAGTTACTGATGCGCGACAAATGGCTCGGAGCTGATGATCCGTCACTTATATCGCTCCAACCAAGACATCTCATGATGTGCATCTTCGGTACGCGACGTCCTTAATAGATCAACCGACAAAGCCAAGGGACTAACATCAATCTAGCTCTCCACTCCGTAATCTTCACATCCCGAGCTGCACTCCTTCTTCCCTCGTCGTACCACATCGTACATCGCGCACTGCATCGCTGGAAACAGCTTTGGGACACCTTTCACACAGAACAGAGCGGTACGATTGGGTTCACAAAGTATTGTGTCGAGATCTGGTGTGTTACTAGTAAAGTCTTGGATATGTTGCAGTCGAGCGAAGGGAAGAGTGAGTATCTTGAAGCGAATCCGACAGACTCGCTGGGGGAGTTGCATGCTTTTATTCGGGAGTTTTGCACGTAGAGGGGTAAAAGGTCAAGTACATAGTCTCACTTTCCCAGCATGCACGTAAATCGCAAGTGCACAACTTCTCATTCCCATCTCCTTTCTCCATCTACAACCCCTTCAAACCACCCCTCACCCTTCTCCTGCCTCTATCATCATCTCCATCTCCCCCTCCTTCCCAACCGCACAACACACTCTACGCAGTCGCACCACCCCCACTCCCACCCTGCCCTTCCCAAGGTTTCGTAACCGGCGGCCCCGACGATCCCGCTTGATCTTCCGGTCGCTTCTTACGCTTATACTTCGGCGGCCCTCGCGTAGGCGCACCAGGAATACTCGGATTCCGCGTCAACCACGTTTCAGTCCCAATATGTTCGCCGGTATCATGATCACGCGCACCCTGTCGCGAAGTTGCAAACGCTACCTGGCCGTATTGCTGTTTTGCGGTCCATGCCTTCTTCTTCGGCGCGGGTGGTGCGTTTGGAGGATTTGCGTGCCCTGCTGGTTGTTGGGCTGGCGGGTTGGCGGGTGGCTTCCTTGGAGGCGCTGTCTGCTTTGGGGATGGGTTTCTGTGTGCATGGTGCTCGCCGTCACCGGGGTTTCTTGGGGCATATGGTTTATAGCTTCGTGGAGCGTGCGGATCGTATGCAACAAATGGCATGGGATCAGTTTGCTGACGCGTTGGCGGAGGGGGAGGTTGCTTCTGTGCGTGGGGTTGGGGATGGGTGGTTTGTCGGGTAGGTTGATGATGATGAGGTTCAGAGGGAGCGAGAAGGTTTGACATGGTAGGTGCACTGGTATGAGGCGGATTATGCGGTGCGTGTGAGTGAGCAGAATGAGCTGGGTGGGACTGATGTTGTGCCGGGAATGGATTGAGAATGTCGACCAGTTTGCCCGAGCGGTGTGGGTTGTGCAAATTTTGGATCGGTACAGTCTGCTGTGATACATTTGAATGCGGAGCTTGTGTATGTCTTCCGCTTGCATGATGCTCGTGTTCACGCCGTTCGTGTTCATGATGTTCGCGCCTGTACAACTCTGTATCCCAATCAGGGCCATGTGGAATCGCCGATCGGGACGTTGCCGAAGTATGTTCTGGGGTAGGATCTCTGCGGGCCTTACCCTTTCCCTTGTTTGATTGATTGTTATTGTTGCCAGTCATAGTTGAT